>WAAD01038788.1:284158-311665 GCA_013389945.1 Fregata magnificens
TTCTCTCTCTTCTCCTCTCTCCTCTCTCCTCTCTCCCCACTTTCCCTTTCCCAGGACTCCTCAAACGACCCCTTTCCCCTTCCCCAAATTTCTACTGCTTCCAGCCCTGTGCCTCCCACCCCTGCCCGGGTCATCCATCCTCTCATGGGGCAGTTTCAGCTCAGTGCCCACACTGAGTGAGCTTGTGGTCCCGGTGGGCCAGCGGCCGCGGCAGCAGTGCAGGGTGGCTCGGGGCGATCAGAGCAGGTCCCGCGTCACCCCAACTGCTGGCCCTGGGAGATGGAGGATGCTTGCCCCGCACACCTATGCCTGCCAAGCCTCCAGCCCTCTTGTGAGTGGAGGAACTTCCCCTGTGTCCTGCCATCCCCCGGTGGGCTTTAGACCCACAGGTGCTGCGGGGCACCCATCACTAGGATCCCTGGGTGGTGGGATGTCACCACAGGACCGTCCAGCAGGACAGCCTGGGACTTTGGCCGGCTGTGCCTGGCTCTGTGTTTTGGATAATGCATTGCCTGGTGCTGGAGGCTTTCTCCAAGGGGAGTCCCAAGTCACCAGCCAGGGAAAAGCATCCAAGCCCAGTTATTGCTGGTTCCTAGAGCACCCACTGTGCTCCAGAGCCACCGAGCAAACCAGCAGCAGGGAAACGGGACATACCTGGTCCAATAACCCTTGTTGTCATCCTGGTGACACCTCCTGGGCTGACGGGGACAGCTCTGCAGCCTCAGCCCTGGGAGCACCAGGGATCCTGCGGGGATCAAGACTTGGGGAGTCCCTTGGAAGGGAGGGCGGTAATTGTCCCAAGTACCTTAAAATGTCAGGCTCCAGCCTAGGGCAATACCTGAGCATACCTGGGGTCACCTCAGGGATTTTGGGTGCTCTGAAGTGCTCTTTGGGATGTGGATTTCTCCCCACAGACATGAGGAGCAAGGGGTCCTATTCTGGGTGCTTTAAATTATATCTATCAATGTCCCTCAATGTCTGTCTGTGTTCAGGAAAGACCTTAAGTGCATGTCTAACTTTCAGCGTACACTCATATCCCACCAGCTCGGATAGGGTTTAGACAAGAGCTTAAAATAAAGCAGCTGAAAAATGCCACCAATACTGGGCTGACCTTGTACAATTTCAGCTTAACTGGGCTGTTTGCAACCCTTGGGCCCGACCATGGCTGTCAGGAATCAGGTCTTATATTGCAAAATGTCTTGCATGCTTTTTAGGTGCATGAAGTACAATTAGATACGTATGTATAGTGCAGGAAAATGTGTGGTTTTCGAGAGAGTTTAAAAGTAAGGTTTTCCAGCAGCTATGTGTGTTCACACTGCGTGTGTGTGTGTATGCACTGGTGTACGGGGGGGCATTGTTGTCATCTGTCTGTCTGAGCCACAACTGCTGCGTCGTCAGCAGGTTCAGCTGGTTACCTTTGGAAAGCTTTCTTTGAAAACAAAAACAGAACAAAACTGGGTTTTTTTATGAATCAAAGCCTCAATTTCTATAGAATCATCCGGGATGGTGTCTGCAGAGCTGTGCCCAGCAAAGCCCTCGGAGAGTGTCAGTGGCGTGAGGCAGGGGTTAGAGATGTGGGACTGTGGCCAGGAGCAGAGCTTAGAGATCTTCTTTCCCTTCCCATCAATTTGTGGCAAGTTTGATTCTAGTGTTTGGAAGCAAACCCACCTGTCTAACTTGCTTGCCTCCCTGAGCTCAGAAAAAGTTGAAATCCAAGGGGGACTGCAGTGATCTCCCTTATCTAGTGTCTCAAGTGTTCTTTTCTTTCTAACAAGCCCGGGCAAATTCCTCCCTGCCTAGTCTGGGACTTCATCCTGTGTAGAGGAGGTGGCAGGTGAGAAGGGCTGGCAGAGAAAGCCTGTTCGCTGGCCCCGTGGATCCGTGCACACACTCAGCCCAGACTTCCTGGCAATCCCACGAGGCCAAAGCTGTCTGGATTTTTAGTTTTTGTGAAGGTTTGCATAGCTTTGGTTAGGCAGATACTATTTTTTTTTCCCTAATCTCTTCTGCTGTTGACTCCGTGGAGCCCTGACTTCCAGCTGGCTTTCTGCACTTCAGGTCCAACAATAACCAGTTGCTTATTAATTGCTTTGATAAAGACACTATAGAAAAGCAAAGCATTATCTGCACCACAACCGAGGCAAGCTCCTTCAGCATGCACAGTCCTTCCTCGCAGCTTCAAAGGCTGCTGCAGACAGGATGCGTTGAGCTGCCTCCAAATGCTCTGGGGCTTCGTGGACACCAATACAAATGTAAGTCTCTGAAAAGAAGATCCTCGTGTGTGATGTGAAGCAGCTTCGGGGATAAAGAGGCCAGATGTGGGAGAATAACAAGCTGGTAACAGTCTCCTGGTTGCCTCTATCCACAGCGGTCTGACCTGTCCGACTCATGGCAAGCTTCTAAGGCACAAGTGACCAAGCTGCAGATGAAAATACAATGCAACCTCAGAATAATTAAATATATCATCTACACCTCAGTTTCTGGGTTGGTTTTGCCATTAAGCATCTTTTCTGTTCTTCCTGAACAGTAATTTGCCCACACCAGTGGAGGTACCTGATTATCTGCAGTATCTCAGAGCCTAAGTGATAGTCCAGTGAACTGGGTTAGACCTAGAGATGTGGTAAGACAGCAGCGTTTTATTAACTCAGCAGAGTATTTCTGAACAAAATATGTGTTTTTCTGCCATCCTCAGAGACCCTCTGCACTCTGCAGATAATATTGTTGTGCAACAAGATGGAAAGTCCAGGCTCTGAGCGCTTGTGATCTTGGGATTTCATGGAACAGCTCATAAGAGGAGAGTAACTTGTACACTTAATAAATGCGCTGCAAAGTCAGCATTTGTCTTGTGATATAGTGGTCGCAGTTAGAGTAAAAGGCCCGTTTCAGCTTGGCTTACTACTTCAGTTCCCCTCCTGCATTTTCAAGTGGTAATAGCGTTTTGCATTGGCTGCCATGAGTGTACGTACTGTTTCTGAGGAAGAAGGCTGGTAGTTGTTCCCTCAGGTCCTTGTGGCTTTACACAACAGTACAGCTCAGGGAATAATCCCGTGTACTTCTGTGTACTGTGAACTTGTGCTCTCACAGCCCCCAGGTGATGCCAGTGAAAGCAGGATTAGGGCCGCTGCATGTGATCAACTTCTTGTATCTGTGGACCATGCTTGGGATTTGGGGATGAATGCTTTGCAAATGGCAGTTTTATAATATATAATCTGACATCACCTTGAAATATCCAGCCAGGGGATGAAGTATAGTTGTCATGTGCCAGTTTGGCATACGATGTCACTTGTATTTCGCTCTATTAGTTCAGAAGTGGCAGTGTATTAAAATCAAACCCTGCTTGTCCCTGCCAGCTTCACCAGCCTGGTTCTGTGCCCACTGTGTTGCCAGTAATTCCCCCCACTGTTTGCTGTGAGTTTCATGCAGAGCCACTCTGTCCAAAGTCTCAGTGCAGTTAATTATCTGTATTAAAATTGGGTTGATAAGATTTCTGGAGATGTCACACTGAGCTGTGCAGGAGTGCAAAGAAAATTAAGGACCAGAGGCAGTACAGCTAGCGCAGGACTCAGCCGACTAGCTCAGCAGTGAGCTGCAGTTTTGCACGAGGACAAACATTCAGTGTGTTGCACCCCGTATGCATCCCTGACACAAAGAGGCAAGCACTGTTGTTTATCCTCCTAGATAACTAAGGAAGAAGGAGCCTGCTCTTCCTAGTGGCGAGCATCCTACTCAAGAATGCCAAAGGTCCCCGCCACCCTTGCCCCAACTTCACAGTTGAATTGCAGAAGGAAAACCTTCAACATTAACTTTCATGATAAACAAGCAGCAGAGTTTTCAAAAATAAACGGCAGTCCAGAAATGCCTCTTTCCGCAGGTGAACTATAGCCAAGCAGGCCACTTCTGTGGGGAAAGAATGGAGCCCCAAGATATTTCTTTACCTTGTCTGGGTTCCTTGATCTTCCTGCGCTAAGATCTCCCTGACACACCATTCTTCCGAGTTCTTCCCTAGTAGTTCTACTCTACTTTCGTCTTACCTCTCAAACCTAATTGCTTTTTGGTCTTCCAAGTTACTCTTCCGTCTCCCACAGAGATGCTAATGAAGTGTGAGTGTACATGGATGCGGGCTGCTTGGGAATTTGACAGGGCTCTTGCCCAGCCCTTGTTTTCTCATTAACCTGCTGCTGCGTGAGGACGGAAGTGAAAGCACCTCGTTTTGTCCCTGTCTCAAGCTTTCCCGTAGCAATCCAAGCCCTTGAATATTTTTTTTTCTTTAAGTATATCAATAGCTGTTATTTTGTTTATTAGGGGTGGAACATGTGCCAACTGAATTGCCTGTGTAATCCATTTAAATCAAGAAGTTACACGCTGACACGTTAGCCGTGAGCAGAACTCCTTTTGCCAACTGCTTTAGGGAACGTGAGCTCAGATTCTCCTATGGCTTTATGCAGGTGGTACCCAAGCATGGCTTTGCGTCCTGTCTCTGAATAAAGATTAGTGAAAGAAATGCTGAGATGAGACTAGGGACCCCCTACCTGAGTCGTTTCACGCCCATCCGACTCAGCATCCCAGAGAAGAGCAGCTTGCTTTTTTTTTTTTCCCTAAACACCAGCTTAGCAAGCTGTGTGATGAAACTGTAGGATTTAAGGCTGGAGAGTTCAAAGTAATTGAGAAGTCGAGATGCCCCTATCTATTAAAAGCAATGGGATGTGTCGAGGCTGGCTGAGATGGTCTTGCAAATATCAGCCAAAATGATCTGTTGTCTCACAACCTTGTTGCTTAATAGGCGCAATGAATAAGAGCAACTTTCTGAGCAGAATCTGCATCTCCCTAAATGACCAGGAAGAAGGGGATATGCCACTAAAGGGAATGTTGGTTCCCATGAAAAATTTCAAAGCAAGTGATTTTTTTCTTTATCACTTCAATCCATGTTTTCAATAGACACCGCATTTTTCATATAGGAAGTCAGTTATAATTCCTTTTTTTTATAAGTAAATGAAAAATGTTGATAGCAGTGGACAATCCCCCCCAAAAGTTTCAACACTATACGAATGACACGTAAAATAAGCAACTTTTCAGCAGCTCTGCGGAGGGGATATGCTGGCGCTCTTTCCAACTTACTATCCACCCCAGTATTACAAATGGGATGTAGTTTGGCTTTCCTCAGCCCTTTTCAGACCTGAAGTACCAAATGTTGATCTATCTGCTGAGTGCCTATTGTGGGAAATTTGGAGTAACTCCACTGAAGTCAATTGGGTTGCCCTGGATTTACAGTGCTGTAAATGAGATCAGAATTTGGCTCAAAGTATATTCCATTAACAAGTCAGATACTGGCAATGCAGCCAATATGCACCCAGAAATGGCTTTAACACAGCCTAGGATATTCAAAATTGTTTTATTGAAAGATGGGCTGAAGGCCAGGATTCTGGGGTTCTCTTTTATTCTTCCCATGAAATTCACCTTTATGCAGAAGGCCAGCACGAGGCTGATGCAAAACATAAGAGCCATTTAAGCTCTTAGAATAGGGCTTGTGAGATGCATAAACATTGTGCTGAGCTCTTTGCCTGCCCCAGAGCAGATTTATCACTCGGAGTTCAAGACGTTGTAGGATTTATCAACTTTTACAGGTTTTTATAGATTTTCTATACGTTAAGTGACACAGAGAGACAGTTCGTAAAATCTAATGGCACCAAGGATGACGTTGCAGGCCGTAGATGGCACAAGGGTTCTTGTCTTGAACCTGTAGGACAAGGGTTCATAGCTGGCAATTGGAAGTGCTGCTACAGGAGGAATAATAAATAAGGATTAAATGTTTTTGCTTTGGAGGAAATCTTTTAATCAACTCCTGAAGTCTTTATTCCAGTGTAACTTGAGTAAAGATCTCACCTCTTCGAGTGTAAGCAACCGCATCACAGGCTTTTCCTCCGTATCGCCAGCCCCGTTTCTCAGGACCCTACACGCAGCTCAGGCTGTGCCCTGCTTTCCCATGCCAGCAGTCCCAATGTGGTTAATTACAAAGACCTCTCTATAAAGGCATCTTGTGTGAGAAATGCAGGTGCCCAGAATCTCCTCCTTGTGACGTTTCACAAATCTAGAGCAACCTGTGGTGCTGTCTGTCTGTCTGTGCTCAGCATTGGCCTAGACCTGCATATGCAGTTGTGCAAGTGCAGGCTGAGATCCCAGGAGGCCTGTGTGGGAGCGCAGGGCTGCAAGAAGGGCTGTCTCCCATGCATGCAGGCCAGGAGGCTGAATGGGGATGCATTTCAACTCCGGGCTACTTATTGACAGCTGTTTATTGACGGTCTGTGCTCTGTTGGCTGTTTTTGTGTAGCCAGTATTATCATGTTCATACTTTCTCAAGTAGTGAACACCTTTCCTATTTACCTTCTGCTAAAAAAGCTAAGTAGCTTTGCAAAAAACCTTTTTAAAATACCTCCCGTACTTCCAGAGAGCAGGTGTGTATGTGAAAGTCTGTGTGCATGCAGATACAGAAGCCATAGAAACTGTGTGGCTAGCTGGTAGCCTTGGTCGCAGCAAGACAAATGAAAATGTGCTTCAAGTCTAGATGATTCATTCTGGCTTTACTCCTTCAAGCTATTTTCACTGTTGCTTCAGATTCCTCAAAACTAGAAAGCAAGACTGTAAACTGAGGGAGGGAGAAGTTGTAATTGCCACATCCTGTGCGCAGCAGCAGCTGGAGCAGCTGACAGCGACTGGGATAAAGAAGATATGGAGAAATCTTACGAGGCTGAACCAGAGACGTTCTAGGTTACTCAGAGTCCACCACAGCACCAGACTTTGCCTGCTTTCCTCACAGTGGAGGTTTCAGGTCATCTCAGAGGCAGTGCCACTGAATCCTGAAAACCTTCCCGCTGGCATAAACAGGGTAGTACTACAGAAGGAAGGGAAGTGTTTCTGGGTTTACATCAGAGTAATGCTGATCAGAATCTGCCCCAAAGCTGTTTGCCAGCCCTAATTACGCTCTGACTTTATAGCTGATGCAGTTGCATAGTCAGCTACTCCCCACTCCTTTCTCCCACCCGGGTGAAATCACCTCATCCAAAAGGCCAGCAGAGATTTCTCCACTGAGGTTTTTATAAGATCACTCATTGTCACAGTCTCTGCAGACTAGACAACACAGCCTGAAAGATGGGATCTACCCCAGCAAATGCTGGTATCAACAAACTGAGGTATAAATGCGGGAAATGGGAATTTCATAGGAGTTGCCCCTTGGGCACCTCTCCTGCTAATTTGCACTTAGATAGGTGTCTTTCTCTGAGCACTTTATTAATTAAGGCTTGCAGCCCACCTCTGAGGCAAATAAGTTATTACTGCCCTCATTTTACAGCAGCAACTGAAAGAAGTGGTTTGCCCAAGGCCACAAATCTAATCAGTGGCAGAACCAGGAATGAGTGAGTTCTTCCCGTCTCTTGTGATACTCAATGCACCCCGTTGCCTACCTGTGACAAAATTAATGGCTTCCGTAAAAGTTAACATTTTTGTTAACGTGATGTAAATGAAGATGGAGCACCCAAAAGAACAAGCCCTGCAAAATGAGAGCTCACCAGAAATCCTTCAGCAGCACAGGGATAAAGGCGTAATCTCTTGTGTTGAACCACAAAACCAGGATCCCCATAAATTATATACCTCTTCTTGTCAGTAAATTTAGCGGGAGGGTTCAAGCATAAATTTAAAAGAAGCTTTTATTGTAACCAATGCATCAATATAATTAAAACCAAAACCAATTCTTTTGCTTTCTTAGGCTGGAGAAAACCCTGTGCCCTTGGAGAAAATTGTTTCCCCTTTTCCTCCAGGGAATCCAGAGCCTGAGCAGCAGCTGTGAAGAGTGGAGATAAAGAAAGATGGAAGATGTTGGAAGTGCTCTGGGCAACGTGAAGAAGGATTTGCACGGAAGGAGCTGTTCAAGGGCCCAGCAGCAAAACAGAGACACATACATGCTTATATATAGAAGAATGTAAACCCTCCTGTATGCATACGTTAAAACGTGCATGCCTTGTTGAGAACGTAAGCGACATTCCTTGTAGATGATGGTGGTCTGAGCATTCATGCTCCTGCAGTCTGAGTCAAAAGATTAGTGATGTCCTTGCTGTAATGCTAGCATTTTCTCCACTGCACCTTGTTTATGGCAACATAAACGTTCCTTTCAATGCAGCAGGATGAAAAATAATCTATACATCCAGAGTTAAGTAATATCTTGAGAGACCAAACTTGCTGCAAAATGGGCATGTCCTAGCCGTGGTGGTGGGGGAGCAGGTGCTTAGCAGCTTGGACAACAGACAGTTTGTGTGTGTATATATTAAGCGCTATAGCACCAGGTGAGATAAGCTTTTCTTATGACTTTAGTTTCTCTGGTGCTACATTTAATATTTGTCTGGGGCTAAACTGCCTCTCTGTGGTGCTACAGTTTCCCCAAGAAGATGTTCTGAAACATGGGACAAGGAGAAATCTATTTTGGTTATTAATATTTATACACAAGATAGCAAAAAATAATACTTGTTGAGAAGGTGCTATTTTTTTCTTTCTTTCAATCTCTGCATAAATTAAGACAAAACAAATAATCTAGCCCAGAACTTTATAAAACTAATTTTCTTTGGGGCAGTTCTTTTTCTTTTGACGGTTCAGAGCTTGGGAAGCAGCATTCACTGAGGTGGCAAAGACACACCAGCTCTTTTCACTGCAGTGTACATGTCAAAGTCTGCTAGTGCAGAATCTCCTGCAGCTCCAGAGCTGGGTATTCTCCTGGATGGTGACTTAAGCAGTCTCAAATCCTGTGAACCAGGGAAGAGAACTATATCCAGACTAATCAGTAGACCAGGGGATAATAGGAGAACTTGTCCTTAGAAGTCAAAGGGCTTTTTCAGTCTACTACTGAGTGCTTTTTTTCTTGCAGCCAAAACTACCTGTCAGATTCAGGATACCTTCCAGATGCTATTTACAGTAATTATTATGCACAGTTTTTTAGAAACGTTTTTCCCAGCTTCAGATATTTGCACCAGAAAATTGTCCCTCTCGTGGCAGGAGGGAATTTTCAAAGGCATAAAGGAATGTTAAGAATCCAGTTTCCAAAGGAAGTTTGGCTCCTTGTCTTTTAAAAATACTTCCTAACCCTTGCCCCGTCAAGGAACAAGCTGAGTGGTCACTATGTCCCAGTTAAACCTTGCATTTTTCACTACTGCAGGCGAAATGTTCCTAAGCAATCTAAAAGCTAAATTCTCCCTTTACCAAATATTCAACGATGTGTTTTGGGCCCCTGCACACATACTCATGGGCATTACTGATGCAAGTCAATTCACGAACAGGAGAAAGGGCTATGCTGAAAGAGCAAATTGTTCCTAATGAATAACCTTGCCCTACTTTATATTTTGTGCAGTGTTGGGAGGGATCATGTAGCCAAGTGTAGTTTGTCTATTGATAGAGTTTGGGTGGCCTCAGAACCACAGGGACCGATAAAACATTTTCCTACCATTTTTGGCCTGACGCTCGGCATCCTGTACTCCTTCCCAGCTCAGTCTCCTACTGAAATAAGTAAGAATTCTTCTAGCAAAAGGAGGAGCCTCAGCTGATTTCAGCAGCGTTGCAAGTGCTGGATTAGCGACTGCTGGTTCGGGCATAGTCTTAAAAATACAACTTTCTGCAAATCACTCAAACGAGGAAGTGCAATTGTGTGTACGGTATTGCACAAGTCAAATTTGAAGAGAAAATAATTGATCAGGAAGACCGGATGCGTCACTTTGCTATACAGGACACGTAGCCTGGAGGAGGTCTTCCCTCCACCTGTACACAATCTTCCCTCACCCTGTGTGTGTACCCCACGTACACAGAGGCAGCCTGGTGACAACCCATTCAGCGTAGGAGCTGGCTTAGATTTCTCAGTGCAAGAGAGAGGGCTCTCCCACATATTCCTCACCTTTAACAGTTATTAGCTCCTGAGTTCTGAATGTTTAATGAACTTCTTACCCGGAATATGCATTATTCCATTTTCCCTTGCATCTTCTGTGCATACAGTTTGCACTGCCATTGGTTTTCCTGCCACATTGGCTATTTGGGTCTGCAGCCTTGAGACTTCTTGTAGCATTTTTCCCAAAGAGGCAATTCCCCTGAAACATTACAGCACAGCGAAGGAAAAGGAAAGAGAGTTTCGTCCTTACCATAGCATCCTCACCTCGGGAAAGCCCCTTGAATCAGTGATCAACCTCAGTAGTGAAGTGATTGGCTAATTTCTCGCACTCCTACCCCACCACGGACAGGCTTTTCTGTAAAAAAACCAAAAACCCAGAACTCCCAGGGGAGCAGTCTTCTCCTTGGTGGTTCCCAACATTCAGCAAAAATGTTAGAAGACACGTGCTGCCTATTGTTATTCTCATGAAACAACAACCAAATCTGTGGTGCTTCCCAAGTGTAAAGAGGAGCACGTCCAGTACCCCAAATCCTGCTTTAATCCTGGTTTGCTTCACTTTTGTAGTTCTGAACTGAATGTTTAGTGTGAACCGAGGGTTAAGTTTTGGAGACTTTCATCTATTAGTTGCTGGGTCAAGCAAGCTTTGCTAGAGAAACAGCTTACCAGCACTTTAGAGCCAGCATTCCCTGTACATAAATCGAATTACTTACTAGAGGGTATGTATTTGTCAAAGCCTTACATTTTCTGGTATAATTGCTATTCTTGAATGCCTCCATTTTTGGACAAGGGGTGTTTTTATCCTTTTTAAAATACCTGGTTTAACCCTGGTTGATGTTTGTATTGGAAAAGAAAGCATGCTGTATACTCCCCTAGTGCTGTTCTTACTGTATTGCAACAGCTGTGTGAGGTGGTGGGGGGTTTCTGTACCGTACTAATGGGTAGGAAACCAGCACAGTTCCTCTCTCTTGGTCCTCTTTTTTTTTTTTTTCTTACAGCAGCCAAGAAGTCATTGATTTTGATTAGCTTCGCAGTTGCGCCTCTGTGAAGACTGGGGAGTGCTCTCTAAATGAAAAAAAAGACCTCATCTTAGGTTTCAGCAGACGGTGTGTGTGCAAGCCAGAGGAGGAGGTTATGAGATCATAGTCTATATAGAATGCCGCATAATGTGGCTGTGAGGAAAGTCTTTATTAATTTTTAAAGCAGCACTCCACCAAGATAGCTCCCATCACATATTGGAACTTCATATTTCAAGTTAAAAAAGCAGTCTAGTGTGGACTACTAATCCGCTTCTCTCCCCTTGCCTGTTAAAATAAGTCCTTTGGCCAAATTAATTCTAGGATAGCACTGCTGTCTGGTTGCAGACAGCTGGGTTACACCCAGGACAGAATTTAGCCCATTCATTCCAGATTCCTTCCTCTTCTCTCTTAGAATTATTTTCAGTAGGTAAAAAAATATGGAATGGGACCAGTTCTACCTCCTATATTGTGCAGGAACAGCAATGCCTCCTGTGCCATACACTTTCATGTGCCCAGGAGAGGCATCACCCATTAAAAACATACAGCAAATCACCAAAATCAATGAGTTGTCAGTGATGAGGAATGAGAAACCCATCGTGCTTCTGTTTTAGAGCATGTAGGCCTGCAGAAATTACCCTAATTTAGCTAAGCCCATTACTAAAGCAATTTACTTAAATCAGAAACACTTGTTAAATCAGTTTAATCTGATTTGTGAATTTGCTTTGCTTCTCTATCATGCTAAAATTATAAGGGTCTTACCTCCACTGCAAAAGCAGAAGCAGTACCTTATAATGAAACTGATTACAAACAGATTTGGTTAAACCGGTGCAGTTTCTATGTCCACGTGCACCTTGGAATCAGGCACTTTTCCCTGCTGCCTCGTAAGATGAAACAATTTAGTTAAATACTGCTGTCGCTGTAGTCCTCATAGGTTCAGCAGGCAGAGGAGAATCTCACTTTGGTGGGGGGCAATGGAGAATGGGGAAGCAAAACTGAAGGAGATCTTTCCCTTCTAAGAACTGCACTCCCAGGCACAAACCGGTTCATGGTGAGGACAGAATAGTACGTCTACCTTAATATTTAATTTTCCTACAAATGGTTTTAAAACATCTGTCCATGATCTTGACAGAAGTCTGAGATCTATATAACAAACTACCTGTGGCTCCAAATTAAATCCTGGACCCACATTTTTTGTCCGTGTCAAAACCTCCTGGCTATATTCTACCTCCACAACAGGAGAACAGTATCTTCACAACTTTTCTTAGGGCAAATTTGCTTAGAGCAAATTCGATTTTGAATCCAAGCTTCAAAATTAGCCTCATTCTTGTAAAACACTTTGCAAGGCACTGCTTGCTGTCTGCTGAGCTAAACTTCTTCATCTCTCGTAGTACAAAAGATTAGGAGACACTGGCCATGTTAATTCAAAATCCAAAAGCCTAGGCAAGTCTGAATAGCATGGGAGTCGGTCTTCCTTAGGAAAACACTAGTATATCAGCTAGTCTGAATGGAGGAGAGGAACCCTCGCATGCTGTTCCTACCTTGGTCTTCTAATTCTGTCCTGGTCTGAATGCGCAAGGCCATTTCATTCAAAAAGCTATCTTTGCTCACAGTACAGGTATATATACCTGTCCCCAGCACAAGACACGTCTGTGCTGCTTCCCTCTGCCAATCCTACTGGCTTGACTCGCGCGCCATCTGCATAACAAGAATCTCCATCAGCATATACCCCAAACGCACTCCCAAACTCAGGTCTTCCAAACAACAGCTCTGCCCTTAGCAGTTGTGGGAGAAAGCTGACTGTTCCAGTCAAAGCTGCAGAAGTTCCATTCCCCATCTGCAAGAGAAATTAAAACTACAAAACACAAAACAAGTTAATATTTTTTTCTGACAATATTTATTTGAATACAAGAGTGAATTTTCAGGTAATTCCGATCAGACTTCTTCAGTGTTCACTCTGCATGAATACTTGAGTACTTGAATTTCACAAGTTTTTTACAAATATTTACAGAAAGTGACTTTGGAGCTTGACAAATATTCACTGAAAGCATCTGGGTATTGAACTGCCATTATTAGTTACATCCACTATTAGTTACAGATGCCACCTAAGTCGAGAGGCACAACCAACTACAATGGGATTTAGTTTTCATGGGTATTCGCAGCATAACCTTTCCAATCCGTTTGAAGACCACAGTTTATCACAAGAAAAAAATCTTCCCATCATCTTTAGTCCTTAGGACATTTGCACATTTTCCAGTCTGCTCCCAGATGCATTGCTAACAGAATAAAACAGATGAAATGCAGTGAATACACAATTCCTTGCACGTTATTGATTTAGTACTATTTCGATGTAAACTCTTGCAGAGTCACTGTGCAAGTTTCCACCCTCACCAAAGCAAGAGCAAAGCATATGCTCACTGCTGATACGAGTTCATGAAGGCTCCTGTTTATGGTTGGATGTGGCTTCTCTCTTTTGTAAAAGGAATTTCATATGCTGAGACTCTTTGTACATATTTATAACGACTTTATTAAAAAAAAGAAAAACAACTGTTCAATGGCGAAAAAAGGCTCCAGTTTTTATTTCCTCTCTGAAATTTGAGAGAATAATTTCTTTCCACAACCCTAACTGTTTTCACATGGAAATCAACAGAAACTTCTCATCAGCTGTCATTAGAACTGAAGTTTCCCCTGTATGTTTTCTGGTCCAAATGTCATGTTCTAGGAGAGGTCAGAATCATCCTGCCTTGCAAAACCATCACCGTAACATACCCGAGGAGGGAGGGTTTGACAGACTGTTCACAGCACAGAGCTGTTTCTTTCACAGTGTCCAGGCCAAAAGAATAGGGACTGAAGGATGTTGTTTTAATTTAACAGCTATATAATAGTGGCCTGTAGTTAGTTCTTTATCTTGCAGGAATTAAGCTGATCTTTGTTATGCTTCCAGTAGAATAAATATCCACAGCATAAAATTTCACCTTCTATTTAGCACTAATTAATTTTAACAGAGAAGTGGAGCACTGGATGGCCGACCGAGTCTCACCCATGTCCTCTCAGATACAGGCTCTTCCCGTAATGAAGGTCTCACGTACAGATCGCAGTGCTGCATTTTGTCACTGAGGTATCTAAATAGCAACACAAGCCTTCTGTCTCAAAGGTTACCCAGACAACAACTTCCCTGGATTTCTAAGACAAAGGAGAATTGCCATGGGTTACCTGCACACAGGTGTCAGACACCACTGAGGCATATCACCAGAGGAGCCAGACTTCTGCACAGGGACTGGAATGCTGCCTTGTAATAGTGAGGGAAAGCAAAAATCAAGAAGGGATCACTGAGATGAAGCAAAAGAAAAATTAATCATTAGAAGTTCTTTAGAAGATTATGGTGCTGGTGCAGGGGTTCTTACATGGGCACCAAAACCATCCGAGGTACGTGGCAATTCTTCCACTGTGTGCTGGTATGAAGTCTTAACTGTGTGATCTTTCTGAGTCCTTGGGCTGTAGCAAAGTGTTTCAAGTGTGTGACGATGGTAGTCCCCTCTTTCTTACACTGACAACTGGGAAAGATCATTCAATAAAGAAAAAAAAAAGTAAAGAAAAAGAAGGACTGTAAGAATGGCAAAAAATATTGCTTATACTTTCCCTTTGATTGCCTGCCTTCCTTATCACCAAATAAAAAATAGTAATTTTGAAACAGTGTATCGAATGCTATCCCTAGTGTTAGGCTCACATTGACCTTTTCACACCCTTCTCCAAATACATTTTCCAGGAGCATTTAGAAAAAAAAATCAGAATTAGAAGTGGCTTTTCAAACATTTTGAAAGCAGATACCACCAACCCTTTAATTAATTGGCATTGCACTGAAAACAGATGCTGAAACCTTTCATAAATTGCCTGCCCACAGAATCAGCAATTTTCCCTTTTCCTGGTGAATATACCAGACTATCGTACATAACAACATTTTTATGCCCACTGAAAACCTTGCTTCCTTCCTTACTGAACTCTCTTCCCCCATCCCAAAAAGGCTATTCCCATTGGAGACAGCCACTGGATTCCTTGGCTTAGTTCTCCACTTTCATGGGATCCATTTGACAAGAATCAAATCGCTTTGTTTTGGAAAGTAAAGCTTTTCCTCCTCTACTTCCCTGTATCTCTCAAGCCAGATTTGGACTATCTTCCCTGCTCAGGCTCTGCCTCTCATCATTTCTCCTCTAGCCATACTGAACTATTATTTCCAAAGAAATGTTGAGCCTTAATCCTGTTACCATTAGCTCCTGTTTGCTTTAATTCTTCTCCCTGTGGAGTTTCACAGCAGGAGGGGAAGGCAGCAGTCAGTACATACACAGAGGCTCATTTCCCCCAGGTACAGTTCTTCCTGATTATCCACTCAAGTGGGATTGTAACCTTACGGCCATTTCCATAGTAATGAGCGTGGAAGATGCCACAATTGCCTAATGAGGCACTTTCTCTGGGCGTGCAGCAAAAAGCAGAGGTTGTTTAGCAAAAGAGAAAGCTCCAGCGAACAAACAGCAACTCCATTTGCATGCAAGCGCCACCGCAGCACCCTCAGCAGAGATGGAAATTGCAGCAATGTGAAGTATGTTAATTCTGCAGTTAACGATACAAGGTACCTCCTCAAAGAGCTTTTTCTGAAGTGGAGGTGTTACAATCAAGTCTCCACCATCACAGGTGGATTATCCAGTTTGTGTATAAACCAGGCTGGCTCCGGAAGCAATGCAGCTGCTTCTGTGTAATTCTACCCTCCAGCTAGTAAGTCTCACTAAATCCAGTCTCTCCAGGGGGCCCTGTATCCTGATGCCCCAGCATTTCTGGTATCAACAGTGCTGGATGGGCTCAGGGCTGCATGAGCACATTTCTTCTGGTTTCGGACCCAGGCAGGTTCTGGATGCTGAGTGGCGCTGGTTTTTAAAGCCAGTAAGCCTTGCCTCAAGTGGCTGCGCTGAGGAGCATATTGCAGAGATACCTGAATTTGTGAGATGCTCTTGGTTAGGACCTTAACTTTTCACCTAGACAAATCAAACTTGACTGTAATCTCCCCCTGCCTCCCACTGTTCTCCCCATATGCTAGGAAATGAGAAAGTCTGATCATGAAAATTAAAGAGGAAAAACATTCCCAAGAAAAGCAAGTGTTATTTCCAGCTTCACTAGCACGGTCCTTCCGAAGTTCCTTGAGATTTCATTAAGATGACAACACGTGCAGTTTGTGGAATCAGTTGCGAAAACATGGCTGCTGGGAAATGACGTTTCTCCAACCCCAAATAAACTTTGGGCACATGGTTCTGAAGCACTGTTTTGGGAGAGGTCTCAAAAGTAGTATAACAGCAACAGGGTAATTCTATGAAGTTACAGATTCAGGGAAGCTAGGTCCATTTAATGTGAAAAATCTCACCAGTGGTCTGAGCCAGAGGAGGACAGCTTTTATCCAGTATACCGGGTTATACACATGCAATTCACAGTATGCTTCCCTTATACATGCAATACTTATCTATACTAAAAGGACAGAAAAAAAGGAAACATCCCAGGCAGTTTATAACCATGTAAGTTCAAGAAAAAATCTTGCCTGTAGCTTAGCCATGGAGTTTGCCTTAACATAAAACACATCTTTCTTGCCTTTGAGGATGAAGTTTTCTGTCTAGTAACAATTGCTGTTCTGTTGGCTCCTGGAGAAACAGAGCTGGAAGAAAAACTAAGACAACAAATCCACAAGCAACTAAATAGGGGCATGGAATCACCAGATTTTCCAGCTTTTTCTTCTCTCCGCACGCGTCATTCCATTTGTTGGTATGTATTGGTTTTAATACACCTGGAAATGTGCAGAGGTGGTGCCATCCTTCCAGCAACGCAGGGTTTCTACTGTGACAGAACGACAAAGAGGACAGGTCTTCTCCCTGTCAAACCAGAGGCAGAGGCATTCTTCACAAAACACATGCTGTGGAGACAAAAGGGCATCATCACAATGAGGGCAGAGGTCCAATCTTGTCACTAAGTGTGCACATTCAATAGGACAGCCAAGGGAGCAAGTAACGATTCCAGTTCAGGTGGACAGTGCAGCTGATTAGCCACACTCACATGATACAAAAAATAAATCCCAGCATTACTAGCACATCAGTTTGCCAAAGCTAATGATATATTACTCTGTTTCTTAATATAGCAATAGAAAGAAACATTAAAAAGGCCTACAACATTTGGGCTAACAAAGTAGTTGAGAGGGTTTTCTCTACCATGTTTCCATCATCAATTCCCTGGGTTATTTCACAAATCTTTACTTAGCTCAAACAACTCCCTTTCTTCCCCCTACTCCTTATTGCATTTGTTTTTTTCTGCTCACATCGCCCAGTCCTAGTCCGTAGCTTCAAGTCCCTCTTTCCCCTTCTCTATAAATGTCAGTTTTCACCCCTTATCTTGTCCTCTCATTTCTACACTGAGCCACAAAAGGATTCTCCCTCCAGCCTGCCTAGCGTACAGAGATCAGGAGGGGCGGCTGTCCAGCACACAACCCCATCCAACCCCAGACTGGAAGAGCAGGAATAGAGCAAGAAGGCAGTATTAGAAGCCGTAAGAAGCTGAGACCTCCTCAACACATGTGGAGTCAGCAGAAATGTTACTCATCAAAATCTCAACTCTGATAAGCGCATACCGAGATAGCTTCTCTGGGGCTTACAGCTTGATAACATCTGCACAGATGTTCATGGGAATAGTAAGAGGCACTTTTGATGCACAGGTGACCTACTTGCTTTAATTTGATAACCCTACTACAAAGCATGGGAATGTTAAAGCTCTTCAGAAAAAGGCTCTTGAGCTTTATTTTGATATCACAAGAGAGCATATATCCCACCAATTCCATTCCCAGAAATGGCTGAATCATTCTGCCTAAGGTTTTCCTGCACGCACCCACACATCAGCCAGAGACAGCCTCCAGGATGCAGAATTTCAACCCCAACAGACAAAGCTTGACTGAGTTACAAGCAACTGAAGAGAAAAACTTGGGGAAGCATCACCAGTCTTGCCACAAGGCAACACCTTCAGCTGGCCTCTGATACGTTAACAGAAGCCATGGCAGCACGGTGTATTCAAAGGGTTTTACTAGCACCAGATTAGGACTACAGCATTACTCAGAGCATGCCATTCTTAAGCTCTAGGTTTTGCCAGTGTTTACCAAATGAGAAACAGGATAATCCCCATGTACTGGCAGTGGTGCCCAACTTCTGTAAGCAGAACTGCTTTTATTCCTCACCAGGTGTTCAGAGGCCAGACAATGATTACAGGGTGCTGCACCAGTCTTCATGCACCTTATCAGGCTCATTCTGGATCTATGCCTCTTTCACAGCACTTGCTCATAATTCGGTTGGCCTATTGACTAGCCAGTCTCCCCAAAGGTCAGATAAAAATGTCTTGCATTCTAGATCCGAGGTCTGGACTGCCAACTGGCAGTCCCTAGACTACAAGGCTGGTCTTTTCCATCTCAATAGCTATGATCGGCCAAAGAGTGGCTCAGCTATCATGAATCACCAGCTATCCAGAAGAGGGCAATAAATATCCACTAGGACCTAGATCAAGACCCAGCAAATGATTTTAGAAGTACTCAGGCTAACTGTGCGTCTCTCCAGCTGCAGAAGTTAACCAAATGAATGCCAACGGGGGAACCTGGCGTGGGAAGCTTGGGGTCTTACCTGGCACATAAGGATCAAAGGTTCCCTGAATTCTGCTTGGCAAATGGCACAGATGTCACCTGCCTCACTGCACTGCTGGCTGGTAGCACGAACTCCATAGGTCTGTTAGGGAGAGGTGGAAAAGAATCCCAATGTCAAAGGGTTTGAAGATAATCTGGTTTGTGGCTAAGCATATATATAGACACTGTTTTTCACACCCAGATTCCCTGCGTGACCTGGAAAGGACACTGGTGTTATGTCACTGTGTATGGGGAAGGGAGATTTGGGCACCAGCACACAGAACACAGGGAGTCTGGAGCTCTGTGTTGTTTTCCCCTCGAGCTGACTCCATCTTTTAGTGCCTCCACTTGTGGAGCAATGATAATGAAATTTAATGAGCTCAACAGGGAGCTGAAAGGATTAATTCAGCATCATTTGCAGAGGTGTTTAGATAGTGGGAGGTATTATTATTAGCAAGTTAGACAACAGAAGAAAGAATAACAGCAGCAGCACCCACAGGCTTCCCACTTTTGTTTTTAAACATGTGGAAGGTAAACGTTACTTCTCCTATTGTAACAGTAATAGGGAAAATGGAAACATGCTGAGGAAAAATGACCAGCCCAAGCCCACAGAATAAGCAAGGCAAGCTCTAACAAATTTCTATGATGTTATATTCCTTTCCTCCACAGTCTTTGATTTTACCATTTTAAAATATAAGCCACAGTATTTCACTGCAACAGATCCAAATATCAGTACTGTATAATGCTATGCCTGTGATAACTTCCGTGTACTATAAGATCTCTTTTAATGTCACTGCACAGCAGGCACTACCTACCTCTATTTAAAGTCTTTCTCACACTCTGCACTACAAAGTTTTGTCAGCTTCTTGCAGTTTTGGCCTCAGTGGATTAATCCATATTACACAGGGCTTGCAATCAGACAAAACAGGCCAGACCAGCAGCAATGTCTTACCATAGCTGGGACAGGGCAGATATGAGAAAAGGTTCCTAACATCCCTGACAAGAGATACCAGCTTATCCAGCCATGGGACAACAAATTATTTTATTCTACGATCCTGATACACCGAGCAATTTTCAACTTCATCATTCAACAGTAACAAGGTTCCACCTATGAAACTGGTCTAATACGTATGACTACTTACCTGTGGGGTGCAAAGGACCTTTAGTGCCTTCCGGACACTTCCCACACGGCCACAGATGTCAAAAGACTGCAATAAAGACATTCCATTTTACATACTTATCACAAAATGTGTGTGTGTGCACACATGTGCGTACAGTCCAGAAACTCAGGAAACATGTGGCACAGTTTCTTCAAAAGGATACTTGGAGGGAACAAAAATCTAAGTAACAATGGTGCCAAAAAAGATTTCATAGTGATCATGAAATATGTAATAAATGTGAATTGACAGTGCAGAAGGGTAGCCAACAAAGCTCTGGTAACAACGGACTGCAAATCAGGGACTTTACAGGGCAGAAAGAGGAGAGACATCAGGGGGTTGTGGTAGGGTGAATTGCCCAGTCCCACTAAGTAGGAAAGGGCTAAAATGGACCCATGTCCACCCTGAGAACCGAGTACCTGAGAAGCCCAGAAGTGAGGTTAGAAAGCACTCCAGCTAGCTTGAGAAAGAGGGAAGGAAGGGCAGTCTATTCACATGGAAGAGGCAGAAAGCTGCTTTCCTCAGCCTCTGGGGAAAAGGGGGATTTCCGGGGCTCTGTGGCTCTGCCACACATCTTGACACTTCAAGGCCCAGATGATAATATGAAAGAAGGCGTGGGAATTGCCTGTCCTGCTGCAAAGAGTGATTTAGCGGAGTGCAGTGACTAAATGCTACCAAGAGAAGAACGACCTGAGGAATGAGAACTGAGGCTGAGTTGCTCCGATCCACCTAAAGAGTGAGAAACTTCAAATGCCAGGAAGGGAGTGAGTTTCCAGCACCTTGGTACTTTGCAGACGCCCAAAGATGGCCAACAGCAGGGGCAACACCAGGTCCTTTTCTTCCCCCCTCCCTCCGTTGCCCAGCAAACATGATGTAACTGCATCTGGAGAGCAGCGCTCATTCTGGGCTCCTCATTAAAGACTAAAAGCAGTTCAGACAAGGGCAGAAAATGAGCCTGCACAAAATGATTTCTGAAAAGAGACTAAAAGACATAAATATTTACAGCTTGGCTGAGCACTACAAAAGTGGGGGGAAAAGATGATAAACTGCCTACAAATATCAAGGGGCTGAGCAGGAGGGGAGACACTCAGCATTCTTAAAGTGAAGACACGGTACTACTAATAAAAGGGAAAACAGCTTGAAAACCTAATCCGGTATGCCAGCCTCATCTTCCTTATCTGCTGGCAGAACAGAGGGAAAAAGACACTATGAACTAGACAATATATGAAGAAATGATTGTGCAAAGAACAGCCCTACATTAGCTGGGAGAAGGGCCAGATGACATAACAGGACTTTTCCATTTCTAACCTGTCTGAGTGAGAAGCAGCTAGGAGGGCAGGGGAAGATGTGATGCAGAATATGCAGAGCTGTAGTGGACTAGCAGTACAAAGGCACCAGAATGCCTGGAGTTGGCTTTCTATGTTTTTTTTTGGTTAGCATGATTAAGTGGGCTCACTGCAGGGAATGCCAATGAGATCATCGTGCAATAGATATGGAATCAAATGAAGGCACCAATAATGCTTCCAGTCAGCACGTAAAAAGGCTCCCAGGGTCCTTCCAGTAATGCTTCCAGTCAGCAACTAGCACTTGAGGCTGCCGACTATGACAGACTTTTTATCTTCTAGCAAGGATAGGGATCAGCTCTTTCCCACAGTCCAATTCACAGGTTTTTCTGGTTGCTTTGCTTATAGTGTGACTTCTAATGCCTTTGCTCTGGCTCTGATGTCTCCTCTTCTCCCAGTCCATTTCCTCCCTTCCATTTTTCTTCCTCTGGAGTTTCCTGTACCCCCAAAAGATGCATATTTCTTTCGTCTCTTTAATATCCATTTATCACCCCATGCACTGAAGTCTATGTTGCATCAGTCATCTTTCTAGCAATAGGATTGCAACAATTGGGTTCACCGACAGTGAGTGCTTCTGTTCAGGACAGGGAAAAAATAAGACCTGGATGCCCTTACTAATGAACATCTGGGATTTCTTCACCAAAATCAGAGGTTCATGTTTACACTGTCCAGACAGAGACACCAAGCCAGCTCTCATCAGCTGCACTATATACAACCTTCTGAAAGTCGAGCCTGCCCTTTGTGCAGGGGGATGCAGCCCTAGCTGAGCCCTGGATTTTTGCCAGGAGCACAGAAGGTCCGAGGGCCAAATTGGCTTCTGTGGTTTTTCTAATGTGGTTTGTGGCTTTGCTAATGTGGACTCCTTTGGGTATATTTTCAGTGTCTCAGGCAAGGAATTAGACCTGCAACTCTTGTGATTGTAAATGGGATGCACACACCTAGTATTTTGTGATCTGTATTGGAAGAGTGCGCTCCCACTTTTCTCTCACTTCCAAGCAAAGTCTCTAACATGCAGAGGTCTAATCCTAACCTGGACGCATCTGTGGTAATAACTGGTGGCCACATAATGACCTGGGACACGTTCCTGGACCTATCACTCTTCAGCTGGCCTACCCATCCATTTACACCTCTGATGAACTAAATGAATTAAAGGAAGAAACATGCACGTTAAAGGCATAGGCTGTAGCCAAGGCACTTTCACACAAGTGTGCCCCACAGTCCTGGTCCTAAGTTATAGTCAAGGCCAGTAAAGAGCTGTCCTTCTCTCCTTATAGAGCTTCTAAATAACAGATCAGCAGAACTTTTCAAAGTGAGGTTACTTTTCCAATCTAGATTATCACAGCACTACCTATAAAGGCTTCATAGTAGAGAAACATCAAGCTAGCCTATAAAGAACTGCTTGCACCTATGTGTTAGGGCCCTGACTGCTTTAATAGGCCTTCATGGCCCTGACGAGTCTCACCTGGGGTCTCCACCCACAATCCCTCCCCATGGGCCCAGGAGCTCTATTTAAGCTCAGATCTGGAGGCCTCAATTTGTGTCTGAGCTGTGTTGTGTGAGTGCTAGTTTCCAGCTCAGTCATAGCCATGCATATGCCTAGCTACTGGTCTGGACACCCCAGTAGCCATGCATATGCCTAGCTACTGGTCTGGACACCCCAGCACATAGAGTGACTTCCCACCCTCACTTTGAGCCTGTCTCATCACTATGGCTGTGCCCTGCAATTGCTGGACTGTGTCTGATCCTGACCTGTAGATTGATGTTCTGGCTTTATCTTGGACCTGCCTCACCACCTGGAGATCTTGACTCTTTAAACCTGGCTATCACCTCCAGGCCTGCCCTGCTTGCCTTGTTTGGGTGCTGCAGGGCTGAGCCCTGGCTGGTGAGGCCCTTGCCCTGCCAGCTGTGTTTTTGTGCTTGGCTCCCTTTCCTCCAAGGAACAGATGGCCCCCACTGCTTCTTCACACTATGATGACTTCTCCAGATGTAAGAAATGGCATGTAGAACTGCAGGTAAGCATCCCTTCTCCAGCTGCTGAGTAAATTTTGCAAGAAGGGACACCAGAAAGATCACTTGAAATCTGTCCTTGTAATTGTGATCTGTATACCTGACCTTGCAAGCCAGAAGGGCATGGAAGGGGTGGATGCTGTTGTCTCAAGGGGATCCAGACAATGACATTTTTGAAAGGGACAACAATCCTCTCCCACAGCACAGAGTAAAGAGCAGGAAATGTACAGTTGAGAGAATGGATGGGTGTGCAGGGAACTACACTGGTCTCATGTACCTTCTATTCTGGCATGTCTGCTCTGTTTCTGGTTTGTTCACAGACCTGCTGTGATGAAGTCACTTGACTTCCCATGACCTCTGCCTATCTTGCCTACAAAAACTGTAAATTCCTTGACAGCAGTGGTTGCACTGCTTCATTCCTATACAACACATAGCTGCAACTGCAGCCACATCTTGCCTGAGAGCTATAGTATGATTTTGTGTTGCTCAGCAATCCATTAGCCCCTCTGAGCTGTTTTCAGCTCAGATATATTCTCTCTTCTCTGTTCTTCAGTCTGCTTCTGCAAACCTATAGTCCCTTTCTCCTAAGCAGAGACAAGCATCAGGGCTGCAGCAAGCTTGACTCACTTGGCCTTTCTCAGAGGGGTGGATAACACAGGTATATCATTGTTTGCTTCAGCTACTGTTCTGCCCCTAGGCAGGGTTCAATACACACAATAAGAAATGCAACTATTTCTAGACCTCAGATTTGGGACTCTTCTAAATAAGTCACACCTATTAATTTACAATTGTACAGGCAGACTTTGTGCTCTTAACATTCTTATTTTTGAGGAAACATTACTCTTGTCCATCACGGAGATCCTGGGCTTGTATCAGCCAGACCAGGACCTAGAATAGGGCCAGAACTACCTGTTTTATCTAGGCAGGACTTGGATGACCCTCTTTCTCCCTGCTGCATTCAGTACCTTGAGTGACAGAGTGCCTACCCTGCCTTGAAAGACAGAGGAAGGCTTAGAGAGAAATATTTAACTGTCTGCAACCTTCCTTTCAGTGTTGCACCTAGAAGTCTGGAGACAGCTAACCTCTCCTCCAGTACCGGTTCCCCAAGACTCCACTCCCATTCTCTAACCTTTATAGAAAGGTATTAGAAAGCAGCAATGACTTCATCAGCCTGATGCAACACTACATGAGCAGTCACAGATCTTCTAGCTCACTAATGCCCACATACCGGTGAAGCAAAATGCTTTTGGCAACTAAAGCACATGGTGTCCCCAGCTGCTGCAGGTTCCCTTCCTGGGTAATGATAGCAACAATCAAAAGGTATATTTGTTCCCCTCAGCTATGCTTCTTTCTCTGCACTTGCTATGCCTCCTGTAGAGGTTATTAACGAGGTGGTACTTGCCTTGCAGAGGCTATACAGGATGATCAGGATCCCACCTAGGAAGTAGCTGCTGGATGGATCATCTCCCATGATGTACTTATACCATAGCTGGATGGGGACAAGGGAGCGGAACAGCTGGCTCAGCTCCTCAATAACCAGATAAAACTTTCCCTGTAAATCAAACAAAAAAGTGACACATGATTACTATCAGGAAGTCAAAAGAAGAGCACTTAACAGGTGCAGGGCTTGAGGCTTATAGGACTTGTATTCACTGTCCACCTACGCACCGTTAAATGGTGCGAAGACCAGTATTCATGAGATGCAGCTTTCTTTGAAGCTGTTCAACTCGGTGCCTAGAAAGGATAACTATCACTTCATTGTTTCTTAGTGTTCCTCTTGCTCTGTTATTTATCCAGCTATTCTACACTTTTGAATCTTAAACTTTTAGAGCAGGTTATGGATATACACCTTATTGCATATCTGTACAATGCTACAGAACGCCAGCAGCAGAGGTTAAGACTTACAGGGGTGAATATGATGTAAATTGTACATATCATTAATAATGAGAAAAGGAATGCAAGGCAAGTCTCTTTGATCCTATGCCCCCTTCTGAAGGTACAGAGATTTAAATGTAAGGTCACGTTGGTCTTCCTGACAACTCTCTAGATCATCCCAAAGAATCAAATTAATTACCTATTTGCTAGCATCCTTCCCCTTCCACTCAGGTGTGTGTTGGATCTTGTACAGTACACAGATAAAAAGACTGGCTCTGGGAAAAAAAAAAACTCAAGGCATTTTAAACTGAGAGATAACAAATCTTCCTGAGGACCTTAAGGAAGAAAAGGCGGGGAGGGGAGAAGCATGGTGGTTGAAACACTTCTCTCTCAAAAGAGACTCAAAGGATGGGTAACATCCTTCGTAAACCTTCACCAAAGCTGTCCTTGCCATTCTGGTGTCTACTCCAACTAGAAAGCTTTCCTTCCTTGAAGGACACCTGCAGGGTAACACTCCCTCCTGGCTTACTATGACCATGAGGTGCAACAACTGAAATGTTTTTTTCTTATCACAATATTGATATTTTAAAGCTCCTAAGACTAGGGCTAAGAAGCTGGCTAAATAAGGCTATCTAATTTAGGGCTCCCCAGTCTTAATGAGGACCTTTTTATGTTCTGTCCCACACTGTTTAAAAGGGAGAGCTGGTGACAGGGCACTAGGTCAGGGCAAGCTGTGAGCCCAGAACTATGCTTAATCTGCAGTGACATTATCTGGACTGAAAGATTTGTTTTTGACATGTCAAAATTCTTTTATTTGATAAGATCAGGGAGAAGGGGAAAATCCCCTGGAATGTTGCTGTGTTGTCCCAGTTAGCTTTGTCATCAGTGATGTCATCACAGGTCAATCGTTAATTGGTGAGATTTGGAGTGGGGATTAAGTCCTCTGCAGTCCATGAGGCTAGTAGCAGCTAGTGCCCTTCCCTAGGGTCTCAGAGATGAGATCACTCGGCAGGCCATCCTGCTGTACTGAACAAATCGAATCCTTCAGAGAGCTCTGGCATTCTATGATCTCATATCCCCCCTGGGACAAGGAGTGAGGTCACACCAGCGGTTGCTAACGGACCTGGGCTGCTTTCTTCCTCTCCCCCCATCCCCTCCTCCTTGTTAATCCCAGGTGGCATCACATAGCAAAAATGTAACAGCAACAATCTGGGGTCCTAAATGCAAGCAATTTATTAAATTAGCACAGAGGTCTCTATCCAGCCTCATGCTTCAACACAATCATCGTTTATTTCAGGAGCCCCTGTGACAGAGGGTCGCAGTCTGCTAATGACTACGCTGTCACTTCCTTCCCTTCACACAGGCAGCTCTCCGCCTCCCCCTGCTCAGCCAGCTCTGATGAAAGCTACCAGCAAGCTAAAGGCAGCAAACTGTTTGCTTTCTCTGACTTGTTCCTCCCACCAGGCTCACACTCATCTTCTTTTATTTAGCCTTGCTTCCCTAGCAGGCTGGGCTGGGACAGGTCACTGCTTACTTTCCCATTGCATCAGATGGAACTTCTAGATTCAGCATTTGGGGCATCAAAGCTGAAATTCTTCTACAACAGAAGCTTTTGAGGCACTAAAAACACAGCAAGACATAAGGGAAGATGGGTCACAGGCAGCTCTAGAGGTCCAGACAGGTTGCGGAATTGGAAGTGGCAGAGTGTGGCTCTAAAATGAATATGCAGCAAGTGATAAATTTCAATTTTCTAACCACAAAATCTCCACCCTTTACAAAGGTTTCATAATTCCTTTATCTAATGCAGATCTTCAGTTTTCAATGGTAACTGCAGGGTATCAGGGCATCTTAGCAGCTAGATACTTGTTAACACCCTCACAAGAGTGCAGTTAAATTTTAAATGGATGCATCTCTCCATCCAGCCCATGAACACCACCCACTTGACTGTTTGAGAGGCCTGTTGATAAGCTTAGAGTGATTACAGCTAGGAGGAGGGAAGCAATACAAGGACAGCTGAGGATCATTTAGAAGAGAACTAGTGCTACTGTAAATGCTTACAGAAATGTAAGTCTTGTCAGGCATCTCAGTCCTCAGCGCAACACACCAGCCCTTTTTTAAAGTAGGAAAAGTGCCTAGAAAATTAGAAGTAATTCTACAAAGGGCTGCAGCAGAAGTGGAGTCTTCCTTCTGAGCCAGAAGCTTAGAAAACAAGGGTTGTTCCCTATAATTTCAGCAGCAAAAATTGATAGCAGTAACTTATTGCAGGTGGCACCCATCACTTGTAAGCACACTCAATATACCTTTCTGTCTTCTGCTTCTCAGCTTTGTTATATCTTGGCTATCTATGTTGAAGTTTTCAAAGCCAAATCTTTGTCTCAAGCTGGATTTTGTCTGAAAACTTAAGCTAAAGTATTTCAGCTATTTCTCATCAAGATTAGGAAGAACTGTGTGTTATATTAAGCACAAATATGACTATTTGCCTGGTGGCAGAGCTGAAGGAGGAGGTGGAAAG
>WAAD01038789.1:933-12369 GCA_013389945.1 Fregata magnificens
GTATAATGAAAGTTGAAATCAAACTAGGTTGCGATTGAGGCTGCAGGCAAGAGGCTCTGTGTAGTAACAGGCAGTAGTACTACTACCCATAGCAGTAGCACACTCTCCTACTTCCAGGAGTCTGTACCACAGTATGGCTTATGTTGCTGTCTTTACATATAAACGCAAAATACTCTAAATACTTCTGGGCTGCTGATTTGAAATTGCCTTTAAATAGTTCTGATAGCATGTTGGCTTTCTTTCAGGGCTTTGCAGTGGGCTAAAACATTGGTAATGTTTCCATTCTTGGTGTCTTCTGTCAGCTCAGTACTGATTGATCTTATGTGTAAGCAGTGAATCTGACTGGAGTGGTCCACATGTGCTTGTAGACTGTTTTGTTTCTTTAACTGTGATAAATTTATTTCTGTGTAGGAAGCAGCGAGAATTCTGGTGGTCTCAGCCTTTCCAGCCCCATCTCTGTCTCAAATCATCAATGTGTGAGTGAAAAGTTATTTGAGTGGTAGAGTAGGAAAGAAAGGTCTTGTCTCTATTTCCAGGGACACTGAAAGCAAGAAGCTCATACAATTCAGTTTAATTCAAAGACGTTGTTTCTGGAGCCATATCGTAACCTCAGAAGTGTGTTCACTATCTCCAGGAAAATAAACACTTAATGGTAGTTGTATCTGGAGTACTGATGGTGGAGGTTGCTGTCTCCAGCGTACTTGGGATCTGACTGTGAGAGAAGGTGTGAATTCAACTCCTGAAGTCTGTAAGATCCAGGAGCTCTCTAGGAGAGCCAATTCTCTCTAGGAGAATTGGGTGTGAATGAGTCTGAGGTGACAATTGTACTAGCCTGGCTTTCCAGGGACACAGATAACAGTTCTGCACTGGAAGGTGCAATGCGATATGTTTAGAATGTTTCTTTGTCGTCAAAACTATCGAGAGAAAGAGAGAACTTTTTTCCATGAGGTGTAAGATAAGCTATGCTGCCCATGAGTTTATTCGTGGTGACAATCCAGAAACATTATCCTTTGCTAACTATAACTTTCTGTGAACATGTAATTATTCCCAGACAAAGAACGTTCTTCCTGTTTTGTCTCTCCCATTTTCTTCTATGGTTCTTTATACTAGTATAAAATTAATTTTTCTCTTCTGATAACTCCCAGATTGAGTGTGTTTCGTTGCCTAGGATTCTTCTCACACTGATTGCTTTGTTTGTTAGAGCTGGAGCTCTCTTTCACCATAATTTTATTGCATTTTAACTGCTTCAATGGATATGCTGTGGGCAGTAAGCACTGTGGAAGAAGGTATGAGATCGTATCTGGACAACATTGCATTCCTGTACCTGGAATCAATACAGCGCATGGTTTTACAGGCTTTTTAAAAAGTTACCAGAAATGAGGCAGTTTTGGTAAATAAATGCAAAAGAAACCTAGGCTCTTGGCATTTTGTGTGCTTAGTATAATTGAATCAAGTCTTTTTTCACTTGAAATAGTAGAAGCTTACGTTGCCTTAAAGTGGAAACTTAAGCTATGCATTACCTGTTAGGGAACTGACAGTTTGGATGGGTTGCTTTGAGGAAGGAAAGACTACTTTTTCCTTTCTCTTTTCCCCTCCCTCTTTCTCTCCCATCTTCAGCAGCTGACCTGAGCAGCTCCGAGAGAGTAAAGGATACATATGGGCAGAACATGGTTGACAGATGCCCTGACAATTGCCCTGTAACTGGAAAATAGCTCCTACTGGGCCTATCTGGAGGGACACGCAAGAACAGAACATACACACAGTGCAGTATTGTGAGCCCATGAGGTTGCCCGAGCCCATGAGATTGCATTTCAGGGACGTGAATCGATGTGGTCTGGGGATGGAGAGGGAGCTGAATCAATCTTATCTTTTCCTTTTCTTCTGTGTAAAAATAATAATAAAGTCAACCAAACAAAACACTTTCCTTGAGTGAAGCATATTGGAAAGAAACACACTTATAAAAGCTACAAGAGAGAAGGGAGTGAGTGGAAAATTATATTCTGTCATGGTAATACTTAATAAATAGATATCTACAGGATAAACAGAGTGACAGCCATGTTAAATGATTTATTATTTCCCAAGGAGAGTTCAAGTTAGACATGCTTGCGTCTCTGCCACAAGCCCTTCAGAGCACTAGTTTAAGAAGAACCTTTTGCTCGCTAAAGACAGGGAACATCAGTAAGTTGGAGTTAACGGTGTTAAAATCCTTAAAGATGTCTAAAGCTGATCTGAGCTTCAAATATTTTCTGATGCCTGAGTTCGGTCTTGTAAGATCTGTAGGTTTTTTTCCTCCTCAGTGTTTTTCTCATTCAGATGACTTTTTTTTTTCCTTGTGTTGATCTGTAGAGGATGACATGCAGATTGATGAGAAGTGTGTGGAAACAGGTAACTGAATTCCCTTGAGATTATTCTATTTGCTTCAAGGTAGTAGCTAGTTAAAGCCTGGTTTTGTTTCCCAGATAAAAACACTCATTCTCCTAGTGAACTTAATGGTAGAAAATTCTATTTTTCATACCCTGGAAACCTCATCCTATATTAGTGTATTAAGAAGAGCTGTTTGCAGTTCTGGTGTACAGTGCTTAATAGTGAAGTGCTATGCCGAAAAGAGGGACCACCCCAAAAATATCTGCCTGAATGAGATCCAACCTCTTTGATTCAGGTTTAGGACTGTGGCTGTAATGTTACCGTAGTTTTTGCCTATTGTAGATTTAATGCCACAGATGATTGTAGTTTTGGAGAATCCATACAATTCATTGTCAAGAAACTGATCTCAGAGAATACGTTTTTAGACACTGAGCAAGAAGAGGTTTTTACATGTAAATAATACACGTGAAGACTGTTAGCTTGACTTGCTCCCTAAAGCAGCACAGTTCATTCTTCCTTCTCCCGAGGTAATTCAGAAAGCTCTCAAGGAGGATGTGAATCCTGTAGGACTGGGTGGAGAGAGACCAGACAGTTAATTCAAGCAATGGTGAGCTGTATTTTGCCACCTCAGTCTAGAGGGAAGTGGGGAAAGTATGTGTGAGACGGACTGATAGGAGCTGGAAAATTGATTTCTGATTCTGAAATTCTATAGGAGGAAAAGAATTAAATTTTGAATTTATTTTAATATCTTTGCTGTCTGGATTACTAAACAAGATGAAGAAACATTTGAGTCTGGTAAGTTCCTCTGACCTAACTCCAAATTCCTTGCTATTGTTCTGCTGTGAGAAGGGTGTCCAGAGACAAGCAAGTGTCTTAAAAACAAGCAGGTGACAAAAACCAGAATGCCATTTTATCTTTCTGCTATTCAAGCCGCTCTGGCTTGAAAAGCCATTATGTAAAATCCTGTTGCCTTAAGCCTTCCTCTTGTGCTCTGATTACCTTAGTAGTAAGGTTTTTGTCCTGTTATCCCACAAGTGTGAGTGCTTCTTCTCGTGCATCAGTACCAGATCTGTTTATCAAATCCTAATCAGTTATACCCGTGCAAGCTGTGACAGCGGGGGCTGCGCTGATGTCAGCAGATAACTGGATTACCTTAGGGTAACAGAGGCCTGAATCCCCCGTGCCTGTAGCTGTTGATGTGGTAAAGAGGAGAGCTGTTCTGGATTGCTGATTGTGTACATGGCCGGCATACAAGAAACAAAAATGCTTTTATAAAATGAATGATTTTTGTATAAGACATACAATCAATCAGTGCTTTTTTTTAACCAAGCTGTTTTGGGGGTTGGTTTTGTTGTTTTTTGGTTTTGTTTTGGTTTGGGGTGGTTTTTGTTTTTGTTTAGGGAACAGCTACCTATTTACAGCATATTCAGAGTTCTGCAAAACTTAAGTCTTCTAAAATAAATCATTTTTCCACTAGAATAAACCTACTACTGCCAAACTTCTTGTTCAAGATATTTGGTAATCTCGTGGAGAAAACGTCATTCCACCTTACACTTGCTCTTCTCTACAAGGCTCCTACTTGCCAGTCAGATCTTCTCCTCTTATCACAGGTGGTTTGTTCTCTTCCACCTCTCAAACAATGCCCAAAGCTTTTAAGACAGAACCAGCAGGTCTACAGGGCAGTCTTTTGTTTTCAGGCTAGGATGTTTCTGATAACTGCACTTGGGGATTACTCTTGCAAATCCTATTCGCCAGTCAGTGCTGAGTCAAGTCTCTGCTGTATCCAGACAGTCAGAGGAATAAATGTGCAAATATTTGCTATCCTACATTTTACTTTAACCAGCAGTTGAACAGCCGTGTGATGTATTTTGCAAGTGCAATACTGACATAGATGCTGTTGCTGAGTCTTTCATTTTTTGGGACCTGAGAATTCATGCTTGAACAGGCATATTTTAAAGCCTTCAGTACCTGTTTCCTAAATTTCCTAAATGCATTGGACAATGCTGGTTGGATTTTTTTTTTTTTAAATCTTAGTATAGACTGTCTTCTCAAAACTAATTGTTTTATGTCTGTCTCTATCTGAACGTGCAGAGGAGCTTAAAGAAGGTAACACTAACTTTTTTCTCCCTGTCTCCTGGAAGCAGTAATCTATTAGAATTTATCTGTGTTTCTTGCATTACCAGGAACTACCACTCCTCTTACAATACCTGGTAGCTGAATTGCTTTTTCCCTGTAGGGTTCCATACTGCACTCCATACCATAGAACAGAGGGTAGATAAAGCAGAAATGCTCAAAAAGGTTTGAATGACATCTCAAAAGACCTGAAGATAGAAATGATACAGGCATATGTCAGCTGAACAGTACTCTGAACTTTGCCCTGAATGAGCAGTTTTGTGCCAAGTAGTTTTTTCTACAGTCATAAACAAGGAGTTGTTAGTACATATAGAAATGTAGGAATAAAACTGTATTTTAAAAGTACAAGTAGTGAAGAGTGTATAGATGTGGAAGAAGAGTAACTAAGATGCATCTAATTTTGTTTTGATACTTGCATGCTTAGGAGATAACTGTCAATCAAAGAATCTAGTGCTAAAAGATGATACATTTCATGCTTTGCAAATGAAATAATGGTCTAGCCTTGGAACAATTACTACCTTTAAAGATATGCTTACGTCTTCTGTACCTTATTCTTGCTTTAACAAGGCCTAAATAAAGGGAATACACAGCTTGGATAACTACATGCATGGTTAGGGGAAAATTAGGAGTCCTTTTTGAAGAGAAATTTAAACACTGCTGACACCATTTTTTTTTTCCTCAGTTGTTTGCTTTCAAATCACCTTTATAAAATAGTTTTTAAACTGTTAGAGCATTGATTTATTGGAAAATTGATATTTTTGAGCCTTACAGGAGAGATTTCATTTTAAAAATACATGTAGAGATTTAGAAGGCTTACCTGAGTGGTTAAGCCTTCACAAGGAACAGCATGAGAATGGGGACAAAAAGAACCGGAGGAAACCGATTAGTCTGGGATGTTGGAGCACAGATATCACTGATCCAAAGATGATTAAAAAGAAATAACAAAATCAGGTTTTCATTCTGCCTGAAAGATCTCAGCAGATGCATGTTGCATTTTCCAAGCATGCTATTGGGCAGAAACTGAGCTATAATTTTTTTTATTTCTGATTTTGAGCTACTGACTTGTTGGTTATTGTAATGTTATAACTAAAGAATTCTTGTAAGCTAGGTTTCACCTGAAAAGCTTAAATTATGTGGAGGTTTTTTCACTATAAGTATTTCAAAACATTGTCTGGCATCTAGTTATCTTAGGAGTGAAACAAATGTTGAGTTTCAAACCTAATTTAGAAAATACCAAGACTTTCTAAGTTTAATTTTTCTCCTACAGAAATATTGGTCCTTTGAATTGGTCATGTGAAATATTAGAATATTTCATATTATGCAGTATTCTGCTTTTTTTATTAGATTAGGCATGATACTTCCATATGTTTACTGGAGCACTGCTTTTCATTTGGGCTCATCAATAACTGTTAGGCATCTAGCTCTTAAGCTTTCACTATTCTTTTTTTATTTCATGAGTATTTGTTCTTTGTATTCTAGAAGAGGAAGAATTTGGTGAATTTGGTCAACGAGTCTTTATTGGTATGCAGTGACTAAAGATAAGTAAGATGTTTGGGACTTGATCTAGATTAAGTGCTTGTCTGAGGTTAAATAAAATGCTTTGTTCTTTATTTCAGCTAAAAACTTACTGAATTGAATTCTACTTGCTCTGTTTTCCAAACTTCAGGAAGCTACTTTCCTCCTACTAATACTTGTTCTCTCCATTTAAATCTCTCTTCCCGTTGGGTTTCTACTGAGACCTGGCCACCACTGTTATTAACTTGACTGGCTAAGATTTCCCTTCCTTCACGATTAATGTGCTAGAGCGTAACGTTGTTTTGTTGTCCGTCATCCATTGGGAATAATCATGAGGGCTTTCATTAGAAAAGTAGACCTAAAAGTGAGGTTTTCAGAGTTGGATGGTAAAGTGGAGCAACAAACCTATCCCTGTTACTAAACCATAGTGACCTTTAAAATATTTGGATTCATTCTGGAGGCTGGAGCAAATGTTCGAAATTTGCTTTAGGAGAGTGAACCAGCTACGCTATCAAAAAACAGTTGACCTGTTCCCTAGTGATGTTTTATGTGGCCGGAAAGTTCTCCTTTGGCTTGTTTTGGGGATCTTTTGGGGGTCTTTAATTCTGGGCTAATTTTCAGGTGACTTTCAGTGAGATTTGACCTCTTCTTTAGCTGTCTTTTAATGCTCAGAGGTTCTACCAAGCTGACATACCAAGTGCAGCAATGAAATTCACTTTCACTCTGCAAAAAGCTCAAAAAACCAGTATGTTGCATAGCTTAGAAAGAGACAGTCTAGACTAAAGCACTAGTTGTGTGCTTCTTGGGCGTATTTTCCAGTCCTGATGTCTTTGCCCCTTACAGCTGGTTTCCGCAGAAGTATGCGCCTGTGTCGCAGGAAATCCCGGACCAACCAGCAGTCATGTTATGCTCGGTGCCCCAGCAGCTGTTACAGCACTCTTGCAGCTCCATATGAAGAGGTGGTTAGGTACCAGCGGCACCCAGCAGACCGGAACAGGCTAATTATACTAGTGGGTAAGAGGTTAATTACTTTCTCATGCAAATTTCACAACCTGTAACAGAGGGGAGGAAACATTCAGTCATGGTCTGATCCACTGAGATTTCCTGCTGGTGATTGCAGTGGTTGCAGACTGTGCAGGTAGCTCTCAAAGCAACATCTCAAGAGTCATTCTCTGTAATTTGACCCCATTTATGGTTTTACAGTTTAATGTATGTATTGTCTTCTTTGCTTGAGATAGTGAATATTTAAAAAAAAAAAAAAAGTCCTCAGAAGAAGCCGTACAGTTATGAATATGAGGGAAATGGTTCAGTTTTATATTCAGTTGGGACTGGTACAGAAGGTGATGAGAACACATTTGTAACTTACTAGAAAACATCTTTACATGGAGGCATTTCTACAGCCAGTGTTAAATGCGTGGATATGGCAATGGTAAGAACAACGTTTAAAATTAAACTCCAGATGAGAAAAATCTCAATTGTGGGCAGTAGGGAAAGCTAAAAAGATTCCTTTAATAATGCTTGCCATAAGAAATATGATATTAAGTTGGCTGCAGGCTCTCAAGTAGTTTTTAATGGTAGTGACTGAAAGGAAGCTGCTGTTCTGCAGTGTTCCATGATCCTGATAAAGCAAACTGGGTAAAGGGGAATTCATTGTCCCTTCTAAGTCTGGAAGTATTTGATAATAATTTTTTTCTTTTAAAATGGTATTGCTGAGTTGCCTATGTATATGTGACTATATTGCTGGGAGGTGATTTGTACCCTGAATCAATCAAGATGCTTCAGTCACTTCTGGTACATTTTTTGGGAACTTATTTACATTTCATTTGTGCATGTGCAATGTGTTTGAAAATGGGGGGTGTGCATCCGAGAAGTGCCTCTGTCAGTAATATTAGTTGCTTTTCCAACTTCTCAGGTCCTGCAGGAGTTGGTGTGAATGAGCTAAGGCGAAGGCTTATCGCAAGTAACCCACGAGAGTTTCAAAGTGCTGTACCTCGTATGTAATGTTCTTCCTCTTTCCCCCACTACCCCCTTCAAACGTGATTAGGAAGTGTCAAGTACCTCCCTCTTGCCTTTGTGTATTCATACACTTGTTGCTCTATGGCTGTTTTTTCACCTCCACTGCAAGCCAGAGGCATTTGCTTTTACAAGGGTTTGTTTAAAATACTATCTTTCTCCTTATTTTGGCAAATCAGCCAAAGGTATTGTCAAGTTACAGCTCCTGAAACCCTTAAAGCTTTATGTAGCAGTAGATTGCATGATTTTGCTTAATCTTGATGTTTGCTTTTCCTAGACTTAAAAATAAGAATGTTTCTTAGGGATATTGTAAGTTCATAGTGTTTAAGTGATCAGTTATGAGAATGAAGGCAGCAGAAGTTGGTGCTTAATAGGCTTTGCAGCTTTCCTTATTAGCCTTCTAGTCTCAGATGAGACTTACACAGCTTAATTTCTGATGTAACAATTGAAATTGTTTCTACCTGTGCTTATTTGGTTCTTGATTTGGGTAACTGAACAGGAAATGTATGAACCTGAAGCTGGTTGAAAATTCAGGAATTCTTTTGTGCTTAAGATCCCAGAAACGGGGAAGGTGCAAGTGTGGGAAGGCTTCTGGGATGTTTCTGAATGAACTTTCATAAATTTCATCTCAGAGGAGTAAAAACAGTTGTGCAACTACTTCCTGATTGGTTTGAGTCACAGGTATTTGAATTAAACCACTCTCCTTCCATTCCAAGAAATACAGATGTGCTTTGCTAATTTTCAAGGACTTGCCACTGGGCAACCAGTACAGGAGACAAGGCTTTTGCTCTGGATTAACAAATGGAAGCAACTCATTTTATTACTTATGAAAATACTGAATTATAGTACTTCATGAAAGTTGTCTCTTTGTCATGTATAAAATGACAAGAATTTACTTGCAGTTGATTTCTTGTGTGTGTATATCTCCTTTCAGACACCACTCGTGTTCAGAAGAGTTATGAAATGAATGGTCGTGAATATCACTACGTATCAAAGGAAACTTTTGAAAACATGGTGTATAGTCACAGGTAAGTAGGAGAGACAAATTACATCTTTGTTGCTTAAAATGTAATACGATCCAAGAAAAGACAGTTTTGTAGTTAGGTCCCAGGTCTGGGCTCCTCCACTCATACTTACTATGCATGTTTGGTGTAAATTTTGGTCGAACTACTCGAGCACATTGCTTCAGAAACTGTGTTTGCGCAGTTGCAAATAAGCTCCTCTACAATTAATCTCAAGATTCTTCTAAAGGAAAGTGGGATCTCCAGGCATGAACTCATTTTATGTGCTTGTAAGTTATGAGTTTAACCCTTCTGGAAACTGGACTGCTTTCCAAAATTGAGCAGTGAGTTGGACCTGTTCCTGATCTACATCTCCATTGCAAAACCTCTGCAGTGATGACATCTCCAGCACCTGAACTGTAAGGGCCAAACTTTCAAAAGTGTCTGCTCCTTTCTATGCATCAATAATCCCTCTGCCAAGACAGACCAGCTCAGCACCAGAAGCTACGCTCCTTGAGGTGTGCCAAGTGCTTTGAGATCTGATTTATGAAGTTATTAGTACTATATAAATGACAAGCATTTTAGCATTAGAATCACAACCTCTAAACACATAATTTGTAACAACAAGTTGAGTAAAAAATGCATGGTTTGGAGATGTCAAACTGTAATGGTTCTGATTTTGTACCCAGTGTAGCAGGGAAGAGCAAAGGTGGAGGCTGTTCATCAGTGTCCACTACGTTTTATGATAATTCAGTCTTGATCACTGGATTACATTTGAAGATTTCACCCTTAAATGGAACCTTTTGAGACTCAAGTGCTCTTTCATTTTCCTTCTTCCTCACCGCTGTTGCAGAATGCTGGAATATGGGGAATACAAAGGGTACCTGTATGGTACCAGTATTGATGCGGTGCGAACAGTCCTCGATGAAGGCAAGATCTGTGTAATAGATTTAGAACCACAGGTGAGTTGTAAAGGGGCAGGGACTCCACAGTTCGTGTCTCCTGGCAGGTCAAATAATTCTCTGTACGTTCTTGAGCTATTGGAACAGTGTTAGTTGCTTTGTCTTGTTTTTCACTTTAGCTCATGGTGCTTATTAATAATAGATTATTCTTTGCATGGGTCTTGAGGGGGGGAATACTACAGTGACAAGTATGTACAGATCAGTATAGTTCATTTGTTTCCAAGGCAGCAGCTGCATTATCAGGTGGAATAGTACAGAAATGAGTTTTCATACTTGCTTAAAGCAAGGATTCTTCTTTCATGTGGAGACTGTTGCATGGGATTTCCTCCTCCTCCAAGCCCTGTTAGTTGAGTGTTCTGTCCTTCCGTTGGCAATCTCTGAACACGCTTTGGTAAAAGCAGCAACTATTGAAGTAAACAAGCAAAAGCAGGGAATTATATCATGCATTTATTCTTCTCTTCAGAAGTAACTTAGCAGCTGGGACTAAGCTGCAGGCGCATGTGACAAAACAGCTCTACAAGAACCTCCAGCCAGTGCTTGCTGCGCAGACCACCGCTCATCTAGGGACCACAATTTGCAAATGTTTACTCTATGAGAAAGGGCAGCTTACACAGCTTCCACATATGCCCTAGCAGATACAGGCAAGAGGTGCTTCAAATATTAGGGCGATTACCAGAAGTTTCTATGCTGGGCATTGAAAAAAAAACTTTGAATGCAATCTTTGCATTCTTCTGTATTTTTTTCCTTAATTACTTTTATTACCTCTAACACTTGCAGAACTACTTACCATGCTAATCTTTTCACTTAGACACTATTAACTTCTTTTTTTCCTTCTATCTTTGCATTGAATTTGCTGATGAAGATAAGGCTAATAAAGGCCTGAGTTTCTAAATATCTAAATATCAATATTAAGAGACTTAAAGCTATGTCCAGCAAAATCCTACTAAACTTCTCTGAATTACTTGCATATTTAGTACTTAGGAGCTGTTTAGGCTACTGGATTTCAGCATCTCTGCTAACTGAATCATAGAATCATTAGGTTGGAAAAGACCTCTAAGATCATCAAGTCCAACCATCAACTAACACCACCATGACTCCTAAACTAGCCCCTGGAGTGCCACGTCTACACCTTTTTTGAACGCCTCCAGGGTAGACGACTCCACCACCTCTCTGGGCAGCCTGTTCCAATGCCTAACCACTCTTTCAGTAAAGAAATTCTTCCTAATGTCCAATCTAAACCTCCCCTGACGCAACTTGAAGCCATTTCCTCTCGTCCTATCGCTAGTTTCTTGGGAGAAGAGTCCAGCACCCGCTTCACTACAACCTCCCTTCAGGTAGTTGTAGAGAGCGATAAGGTCTCCCCTCAGCCTCCTCTTCTCCAGACTAAACAACCCCAGTTCTCTCAGCCGCTCCTCATAAGACTTGTTTTCTAGGAGGTTTTCCCTTCA
>WAAD01038789.1:16581-42339 GCA_013389945.1 Fregata magnificens
GGAGCTGCAGCCCGGTCAGCCCCGGGCGCCGTTGCTGAAGAGTTGTACCGGGGCTGGCAGTGGCAGCGGTTGCTGCCGGGGAGACGGAGCTGGAGCGTGAGGCGGGAGCGGGCCGCCCCGGTGGGCGGTGGGAGGTAGCCGGCCGCAGCGTCGCACGTTTCTGCTCATCTTTTGCTGGGGCGCAAGCGAGTATTTCTTCATTGCTTTCGTATTTTCATCCATATGTATGTCCCCCCCCCCCCCCCCCCAAAAAAAAAAAAAAAAAGAATGCAAAGCTTTAAATCTGTAAAGACTGGCTAAGTGTTTTTAAGCCTTCCAGTTTGTGTGTACGTGCCCCCTCGGTACCACCTCCGAGGTCTGGTGGTGGCAGCTTAGCTCACAGCACTCGGGGAGTAAATGCTTGCTGCCATTTCATACGAGCCACGCTTATGAGTGATGGCATATTCTGCTCTGCATCCCTGAATGGACACCCAGGGGGTTGGGTAGTTCGGTTTTTCCCCGTGTGTGAGTTCCTAAGCGTGTCCCACTGTCCTGTGGCCTGGCTCGTGTGCAAACACAGGGTTTCACTGGGGTGGCAGCTACCTGGCTTGTGGGAGTCTCTTGGTTTCGGGAGCTCTATAGCTACGTTGGTACTTAGCTCTTCTGTCAGAAACAAAATGTCCCTGGAAGCCTGTGCCCAAACTCACCCTTTCTGTGGGGTTTGGGGCGAGTTCCTTCAGACTCTGAGAAACTGGAAACTAATAGAGTAAAGCTCGTATTTGTCTGACGGAGTTGAGGACTTTTGTACAGATGGGTGGGATGAGTATTCACCACTACCTGCTTGTATGGGATTTCCTTTGTGCAAGGAATAAATGATACAGAAATTAATTAGCTTTTGAATTGTTTCATAGAAGGTAACAAAATAGAGAGGTACTACAGAACACAGACGTACTACTGCACAGGCACTGAATACCATATAAAAGCTTTTTTTGTTTGTTTGTTTTTAGGGGTTTTTAAGATTTTAGTTTTTTAAAATATCAACTATCCTAAACATTTAATAATTACTGCTACAGAAATGTAGGAACCAATAAAAGTAATGAGCTCTGACCTTTATCACCTGTATGGTGTGACCAGTCCTGACCAGTTTGCTGGATGCTGCTCAGGGTGTGCTGTTCTCTATCTGTGTAAAGGGCACTTGCTCTTAGTCTTCAGCAGGGCCAAAATCCGGGTGAGAGATCTGAGGCCTATTCTTTCAAACTCTTTGTTGTACAAGGTGTCTCATTTGTTTTGGGTAAAGCAAGCTAAGTAAAACTTGCTCACAGGAGCCTGTGCCAGCATGTGGAGTTACGGGTTTTTCAGTGCAAGTAACGTTTGCTGCCATGGAACAAACTGCCGTTGTTTCAAATGGGAGTAGTACTGGGCCCTAACCCAGGGGCAGGAAGGTTCATGTCCAGCTAATCCTGGCTGCTAGAAGCTTATTTTTAGTTCAGAATTAGCTGAGGTTCAGCGTGAGGGAGCGGAGAACAGTTCACAGTGCCTCTGTCAGGGAACAGCTTCAAATGATATGGGAAAGAAACAAGTGGTAAGTTTGTGGATCCTTGAGTCTTACTAGTCTTAAAACCTTTCTTATTTCTGGTATCAACTGAATTTTTGAGGAGTGAGAAATATTTATTCCTGTATATTCTTTCAATATAATTACATAATACAAAATCTGAAAGTAAACTGCCTTCCTTTTTCTATATCAGAGAAAGTGCAAGAGCTCAGTTTCAGATTGTTAACGGGAGGTACTTATTTTTAGATTTTAGTTGTGTTTGACCTGCTGGTAAATATTTTCAAAATTATATGAAAATTAATGTTTTATCATATTTTAAAGTATTTTTCATAAATAAGCTTATTGCCTTTTTATTGCTTTTACTTAATATTGTTCTGAATTTACAACTTCATTAATAGAAAACACTCAGTTTATGCTATATACTGTGCACATATATTGAACGCATAAATTATTGTGGTATTTTGATATTTAAATAGAATGACTGATAAGCTTTCCAAGGAAAGCAGTATCTTATATTAAAAGTGAAAATTATTCAAGTGAAGTTGAAATGCAAGCTGTGCCTTGCACACAGCTGTTAGGTACATGTCCCTAATGCAGTGCCCATCAGAACTCTGGCAAAAGCATATTATTCCAGTGTCACGTTGAGCACTTTTATGTAACATTTCCATTAGGAGTCTCTCGCTATTTAAGAGGTATATGAAGCAAAACATACTTAGCACGTTCTGATCATACCTGGAAATAGCTGTTTTCTGTGAAGTGGTTTAACAAGCTCTCAGAAGAGAGGTGGTTTCAGACTTACAGAAGTTGACTTTTGTCCCTGTCTTTCAGTGCCCGCCTCGTGCCCTTCCTCCAGTGCCAAGGTAAGATCAGTTCATTCCATGGAATTGATCATGGTTCTGTGTTCAGTGTTCTTAAAAGTAATAAAATTAAGTAATGAAATGTAATGCAATTAAGAAAAATAAGTTTAATAAACATCTGAGTAGTCAGAACAGCTTTAAAAATATTTGCTTTTCTTGCTAATTTGTTGTCCCATAACCCCTTACAAAGAATACAAAGCATTTTAAAGCTTTACAGAGGCCAAGAAATTTTACTACATTACCTCAGTTTTAATACTCTGAGAGATAAACCCTTTAAAAGTTTCAGACAAATAGCTACTTCAGTTTTATTAACTTTATTACCTTTAGTTTTATGGATGTCCTTCTTCTCAATCTCTCCTTCCTTCCCTCTTTGTTTTGTTTCCTGTTCTTTAGTGTATTTGAATCACAAATCCTTCAGAACAGGAATTTCTGAAATTAGACTAGATATTCTTGAACAGGGGTATAGATGTATACAATGTTGATGTAATATAGGGTGAAATTTGGGCTTTTTTTTCAGTGCCCTAGTGAGCAGTGTGGAAGGAAAGGCAATTATATAGTTTTTATGACATGGTACTTCAGAATTTCTTCAAAGTACCTAAAAGCAAATGTGATATTCATAATTGATGACATAATGATAGTGTTTTTAGTAATGTATGCACTCAGATGTTTCATAACTTTTCTTGGTTTGTTACATATCAGGCAGTAAGACATGTTTTAATTAGCCAGGTGATTAAAGCTTTTAATCTGATCCACAGCTAGCCAATCAAGAAACTGTGCATAGTCGCTAACAAAGTGTTGAGTCTTGATGATTGCTTTGTACCCTTAACCCTGTTGTACGCAACGGCTAATAAAAAGAACTAGGAGCAGGGATAAGAAAATTAATCACAAAAGCAGCAGTGTGAATTTCACTGTTGCGAATTGTAATTGATTCAAAACTAACTTTCTTCTCATCTTTGTTCCTTTTACACTGCTCTTCAACACCTTTTCTCCTTAAATGTGAAGTGGAAACCAAGGTGAGTTATTCCGGCATTAAAGAGAATTATAAACGTTGGTAGTTCCTTTTGGTGTCACTTCATCCTCTCTTTAACGATAGGGCCTTATGCTTTTCCTAAATGCAGGCTGATTATTTAAACTGCATGGATACCTGCGCTGCTATTGCTAGAACTGTCTATTGTTTTTCTTTGTTCTCTTTACTGTTTGCTATTTCTGTATTGAATCAAGGTAATGGGAACATTGTCACTGTGCTTTAAGCAAGAAGTTTATTCTTCAGAGCATTATTCAGAGTATTTCAGTTTTTCACCTAACACACGTGCTATGTGCGTATTTAGCCTCTGTTGCACTTAAGACAGATTTCCTATCCTGTTTTCCTGCCATCTTCTGTACTCCTCCTGCTTGTGTGAATTAGTGAGTTGTCATCCATAAAAGGTGGAGGATATCTTCACTTGTAAAAAGGAACCCCTTTCTTAACTAGCAATAGAGTGGCTGTTAAAAAAGGGAAATGGAGGTTTCGCCATGCTGTGCACCTATACTTCTGTTTTATGTTCTGCAGATGAAATTCCACTCAGTCGTCCCAAAAAAAGGAAGCCCAAAGGAAAGACTCCATTAGGTAAGGTCCTGCCAAGACTGGAAACTGTGTTTGTAATCCTGGGTGAGACCTGTGCTGTAGCCATGCTCCTCACAGATACACGTTTTTCAGTCTTGTACTCTATTTTTGAATAGTGTTCTCAGCTAATTTATTACAATTGACTTTTTATTGAACAACTGCAATATTTTTCCCAAAGTGGTGTCATTTTAGAACAAGTCTGTAATGCTAACTGAAGTAACTTGTTCCAGCCTCTCCTCTTTCTCCCTAGATCCATTCCCGGCAGTGCGAATACAGCCTGTCTTGACACTGGACAGTGTTATGTTGAATGTGTTAAGAGCTTGAATTTTTGAATGAACTAAGATAAAACTCATTTAACACATTGGCTCAATTTCAGTCCTTGGCCAAATAAAGTCACAAGTTAGTAATTCCATTACCATCAAAGAGTTAAGAGCCTAAAGTATGACTAACACCAGAGCTTTGTATCTTTATAAGAAGTGGATCTGCAGAACAAACATATTGTTTTAAGCAAGTTTGATCTATTTTGATAAAGTAGAATGTGTTGATAGAATCTGGTGGATTTCTGTAAACCAGTTGACTTGGGACTGTATGATGCTTTGATGAGTAAACCTCCTTTGTTTGCTTAAAAGAGTATACAATTGAGGGCTCACTGAAAGACCTTTAACTGCAACAAGTAGAGCTGTTGCTAGCACGGTTTCCCAAGGATCAAGTTTTGTTTACTGTTGTTTGCAGTGAGCTGAATGGCGGTGCAAAGTACACCTTGGCTGTGGGCATTACTTTGCTGGTTACTTTTGCATTTTAGCACAGAAAACCTTCCCAAAAAGGTGGAAAAACCTGTGCTTGAAGCAAAACCAAAGAGATTCCGTTGTTATAAAAACTGCAGTACTTGAAAGAGCTATAAAAAGGCAGATGTGATATAAAATGGAGAAGTAGCTTTGTCTTTCTACTTCTAATCATGCAAACTGACACTGCTGCTGCTAGAATATTTGATGAATTCATGTTAACTTCTCATGGAAATGTAGTTCCTCCAAAGCGTAGTAATTCATCTCTCAGACTGGAGTAAACATCCTTCAGTGTTGTTTTATTCTGCTTCTCCTTTATTCTTGTGGTGTTTGTTTAGCATTTAAATTTCCCTTTGATAGTACGCTATTTTGCCTTTGAATGTGTCTGTGTGAATCAACTTGTAACAAACTTAATTGTTCTTGTCCCTTGCATTATAATCTTTGCACGTAGAAAGGAAAAATACAGAGGTATAGTTCTTTCCTGTGGTAGATTCCTTTCGGTCAATCCTCTGTTCTATGCCCAAATGGGAATTGTGCTGCTTCTTGGATACTTAAATTTCCTCCTGGGCATGACATTGTCAGGGTGAAAGGAGGGTTGTTAGTTATCACCTTGTGTACTTTTACTTATCACATTTGTTTCCCAACTCTTATTTTCTAGCTGTAAGCTGGACAAATACAGACGTTCTGCACAATGTAGCAAATGTCAGCTTTTTCTTGCCTGTTTCTTAGCAGCTCTGAATTAAGGTTGCTGGGTCTTTTCACCTGGTTTTCAGATGGCATCGTCCAAGCAGCTGTTCGTCGGCAGTCTGAAAGCAGTGAGCCCCTAACTCCTGAACCTCACGATGTCCCTCCTCAGAGGAAACGCAAGAAGAAGAAAATACCTACCGGTATGTGAAATAATTGTAGGTTGGAAAGAGCACTGAATAAAACTTGGTAACACAGAAATATGATTGGCCAACTTGTATTTTGGCTTAAAACATTTCAAATCATGTGCTTTTGTAGTTAAAACAGCTGAAAGTAATCTCCGAGTTAGCTTAGAGTTTCAGTTTCTGATTTCAGATTCCATAGGGTACAAACCCTCATGCAAATAATGGCAATACAGTTTTGGAAGTGATAAAATAGATCCTTTATATCATTCAAAGCTCAGGAGAGCATCACTTTTTTGCTACTGTGTTTATATAATAACTATTTATGTATTTAAGTGAATGTATTTCCATTTTTATGAAAGCAGTGAAACTTTCATGTGGTTTATTTTAAATCTTCAGATTCTGAGACCTCTTTTACCCAGCAAAATGTTGCACCCTTATTTCAGAATGGAAATGGCATGGATGTCCCTGAAGCTGAAGAAGCAGTGATCCGCAAACAGAGAAGAAGAACAAAGTGAGACAAAACTAGTATAGCTCATAATTCGTAATAACTCTGATAGTGAATGTGCCTGAGTAGCATTTTACATTGTCATATTACAAAGGTGTAAAACTTGAAGCCCACGATACCATTCAGCCTGTGCAGTAAACAGTATGTGTGCAGTTCTTTCCAGGGTTACGATCCAGCTTTCTTCACTTGCTTGTTTTATGCATACCTGGATGCACTACAGTTCTGAATACATCTACATAAGCCTAATATTTCAGTCACATGCATGAGAAAATTAGAATGTGTAACGGCTTGCTTTCACTCTTACTATCTTTTTCTTAATTTTATAAGAAACTTAACTGCTTTCTCATGCTTTTTATTTGCCTTTTCTCCAAGAACTATGTTTTTAAATCACTTTAGTCACCTTTCTACCAAAAGCATCCACTTTCTTGGCCTTGTATTTAGTTTGTATATTTTTTTTTCTAATTGTTAATCTCTTGATATGTATTTCTTCCCACTTTATTGTTTTGACACAAGAAGGAATTTAAATAGAAAACCCCCAAAATCAAGGATTAACTTTATGGTTTTAGTTAACTAACTGCATGAGAACTTTAGTCCTTAAAATTATAAATGGAGGTAATATTGTACAGGTCAGTAGCCTGATCGGTTCTTACCAGTCAAGTTAGACATGTTAAATGTTCATAGGAGCCTTCAGCTTTTACATTTTACTTCCTGTTCTTTCTCTGCCCCATTGTATGTTCTGTGCGGATAGGAAACCTCGGCCAGCTGAAATGCACTGTTCCAATGAGCTGGAAGTGGAGGAGGAAGACATCATTGAAGATGAGCACAGAAAGAGCCCAGATCAGCAGCCTGTGTTTGCCGCTCCCACTGGAATTAGCCAGCCTGTTAGCAAAGTGTTTGTTGAAAAAAATCGTAAGTACATTTTGTGATTTAAGTAATTTAAGGACATTCTTGCAGCTAAAGGAAGTGTCATTGTATTTAAAATCCAAATACTGCACTATTGGGAAGAATTAAAGAAAAAAAAGTTTTCCAGCACAAAAATTATTTGGAAATAAGTATACGTTATAGTTTTTCAACTGTGAATGTTAGTGTTGCCATGCTGGCATGTTTGGTTGAATTTTTGAATTCCATGGTGTGGATGAAAAAGGCTGTTTGATAGTACCCAGCTGAGCTTATTTGACCTAATTCTGTCACAGTACCTTGAGAAAAAAGTATCTTTTACTATATTGCAAAAAATCTTTCAATTGGAAGTTTTGGGGGGTTTGTTTGGGGGTTTTTTGATGTTTTTTTCTTTTGTACCAGGGAACACTGAGTAATTACCCAAAGTGCTTTGCACATTCTTAAATCCACAGCCTGACCCACCAGGGTGCATCACACTAACAGAGGCATCCTGATATGAACATAGGCTGACAAAGGGCAGGAAGTGGGGAGACAAAATTTTCCAGTGGAACTTTTGACGCTTACAGCTTTTTCACACTAATAAGTATTAATGTAGGAATGATGACGGAAGGTAACAGTACTCTCTAAAACTAATTTCCTCATCCTTTCAGGGCGTTTTCAGGCAGCTGACCGTGCAGAATTGATTAAAACCACTGAAAATATCAATGTACTTATGGATGTGAAGGCTTCATGGACTACCAGAGATGTCGCCCTCTCAGTGCACCGAAGTTTCAGGTGAAAGATAAACGTTTTAATGTAAATAAGCAGAAATCAGGGTTGTTTTTTTCCTTCTCCCTGAAAGTTAGCACACCTTTTCTTTATCATTGTGACGCATCTTTATTTCTTTTGGATATTCCTCATAAATGGTGGTTTGGGATGCAACAGGTATAAAGCTTCTCAGTCCTCTAGCTTTTAGTATTTGTTGTCAAGAATATCTGTTTCTAGTCTAGACATCACATGTGAAATGCAGCTTATAAAAAGAATAACTAAGGAAGTCATATTGCAAAGATTCAGACAAAATCTGAATAGCAAGAGATTGATCTGATAAGAAAAATACTAGAGACCTACAGAAAAACTGTGTTGCAAAATTAGATTCACCCATCAGCTATAATATGACCAGAATGAAAATACCTGAATTCAGATAGTTCTCAAAGAAAAATCCTGGTTAGTGAAAAAGAGGGAGGAGTGAAATTGGACTGGGGCATAAGCTTGGCCACAATAGCAAAAAAAAATTTTTTTTTTTAATACATGGTCATGTTGTGATACAGAATGGGAAGATGACAGCTATTTTCTTCTCTGGTGTATTTTATCTGGAAGCCTGTGCTTCCTTCACAGCTTTTTCTTACCAAGAAAGATAATGAAAAGACTGACTCGAGGACAAGTTTAAGAGCATTGTGTAAGTGTAAGGGGCAGTGGTCTTGGGAAGCTACAGGCAAAATGGGAGAGTGCGGCGAGTGAAAATATTTGATTCTGGTAGCAGTAATGAAGCGAAGCAGTGATAGGATCAGGCAAAACCTCTCCATTTTCTTTGTTGAGTGCAGTCTGTCAAGGGAGGAAGCGGAAGTCCCGTTGCTTAGAGTTTTTAAAACAAGATCACAAAAAGCACTCAGAAACAATCTGTGAAAGTCTGGGATCCTGTCACGGCAGCAGGATTGAACAGATGGATTCACAGGCCTTTTCTGTCTGTAGTTCCTTGCTAATTCAAGGTGTTAACTTGTCCAATGTTCTTTTCTCCATTCAGGGTGATTGGACTCTTTACTCATGGCTTCCTTGCTGGGTATGCTGTATGGAACATCATTGTTATCTACATTTTGGCAGGAAATCAACTTTCCATGGTTTCTAACCTGCTCCAGCAGTATAAGACACTAGCATACCCAGCTCAAAGTTTGTTCTATTTGTTGCTGTCTATCAGTACAGTCTCAGCCTTTGACAGGTAAAGTATGTTTGTATTTAAAAGGTGTACATAATTTGTGTGCAATATGTTCCTTTCTCCTTCCTCTGGCACATTTTGATCTGCTGTTGATAATTTAATGTAATAAGAGAATGATTTTACACATGGCTGGCCATACAGATAAAGGGGTGTACTTGTGCATTCAGACCTTTGTTACTCATTTCTGTCCATTGTCTGCAGCCTTGCTTCAATGTGCTGGTGCTGTTTGTGTGATCATGAGGTGAACCAGATGGGAGAGCTGACCTGGTTTTTTGGCAGGGAGAGGGATGGTGGAGAACAACTAATGTTTCTATCCGGTTACTTTTCATGTGAATCCATTCCTCAGTCAAGTTTGCAACGTGGCTGTGTAAACAGTTTTCCTGTCTTAGCTGGGGCTTCTGTATTACAGCTTAAGAGTGGGAATGAACAGAAAGAGGAGCAAAAAAAGACCATAAACAGAGTAGATTCATAGATGTTTCTTCTAGTAACAGGTAGTTTCCACGGCAGCATGGTAACCCAGGGGAGAGGTCTGTTCTATGGAAGAATTGTGACTACTTTTTTCATTGAGTGGTGGCAGGAGAGGAGGCCCAAGTTATTCTTAATTGCTCCCATACTAGTGTGAGCTATGTGAGCAGTTACATTAGCATAACTCCATTGGTGGTGTGGACACTGAAATGAATGGTAAGGATTAGAGAGGGGACAGATCTATTCAAATTCTCCCCATTCCAGAAAGGACTGCAGCGTGAAAGCCACAAACCTCATGGAACATCCTCGTTAGTTTCAGTCTTTCTTGGATTTGGCATAATGAGGATCGGTGCCTGTGTGCAGAATATAGCTGTGTATTAAGGCACTGTAGCAGAGGCAGAAAAAGGTATCTTGCAAAAAGTAAAAGAACAATAGAATACTGTTAAAGGAACAATACTATCTTATTGAGCTGTGTTAATGACTCTTGTTTTTGTAATCAGGATTGATTTGGCGAAAGCATCAGTTGCACTGAGGGGCTTTCTTACCCTAGACCCAGCAGCAGTAGCCTCTTTCTGTAAGTATTCTGAAGCGGATAGGAAGTTGTCCAGAAAAGACAGTAAATGGAGAAATCCTACATACTGTTTTCAGTGAAATCTTCCTCCCTGGTTATTTTCTGCTTTAGAATAAGTGACTTGCTATGTAGTTGAAAATAGCATTCAAAGGCTATGAACACTTTGCTACCTATTTTGTAAAGCATTTGCAATAATAGCATTAGTGGGTCTATTAGTGAGATAGTTCTTCTCCCACTTCTGAATACAGAACACAGACCTAGCAAAAACCAGAATCACAAGATGCCACTTTTGATGTAGCTGATCAGTTGCAAAAGTGCAGAAACCAGATTTTGGTGGGTCAGGGGAATGTTGAAGAAGAGAGAATGAATTAAAGGAGACTATCACTGGAGGCAGTGGAGTGAAAGCAAAGAAAAAGTAGTGCTAATTATCATGTCATGATGAGATAGCATTTTTGGGGTTTATATCTGACACTACTATTTCCATTTCTTCCAGTGTACTTTGCTGCTCTTATCTTATCCTTAAGCCAGCAGATGACATGTGACAGAATTAATCTCTACACACCACCTTCGGAAAATGGCAGCATCTGGTAGGAAACTTAAGAAGTCACTTCTGTAAATTATAACATAGCCCACTTAGGAACCTTAGTCAAACTGGTGGATTGAAAAGGTTATACAGCATACATGAGAAAGTATTAATGAAGGATTTAATTACTAAACCTGCCTTTGTCTGAGCTTGTCCTAAATCTTTGATAATTTCACTGAAAAATGAGAAGTCAAGGATGGTTCGGTCATGTTGGTCACAAATCCATTATATCTCAAGCAAGAGCCTGTTGGAATGATGCTGAAGATGTTGTCTGACAGGAACCTTAAGAACTTTGAACTCTTTGCTGAAGAAATGGTACCCTACTGAGGTAACCCTTCTGTGTTCAAGGGCAGGATATTCTGTAGAGATTCAACACTGTTTCTGAAGGAGATGGTCTAATCTGTCCAAGAGATTAATGTCATGGTATTACAAAGAAGTGGTATGTCTGCCACAGGATGCAAGGGCTTAGCAGACACAGCTGGCATTAAATATGAAGCATTGTTTCATGCTAGGAGATCCCATCCAAAACTGTTACTTTCTGAAGGAGATATTTAATGGACTTAAACTCTCATAGCATGAATTTTTAAAATAGACCAGGAGAAGTAGAACAAAAACATTTACCTGAAAATTTGCTGGTTTGGGCAGTTAGATATTTTTTCTTTTTTTTTTTAGGGCTTCTATAAATGTTTGTGGAGTTGTTCAATAAAAAGCCTAGATTCTAGTAACAAAACCATAACCTGCTCCTGTTACGACAGTCAGAAAAGCGTCAGCTAACTTAAATCATAACGTTCTTAAAGCCCTATCTCATCCACCCCACAGCATCTGTACCCAAGTCCTTGCACTGGCTTCTAGATAGACTTTACTGACTTGCTGTTCACTTGCCTTGCTGCCTCATGAGGAAGTGCTTAAAAATGACATTGACTGATGACATTGAGCGGTGTCTTTCACCACAGTAAAATTTGATCATGCGTTTTGATTTTTTTTTCTGTCTCTTGGCCAAGAAAAGGAATTTGCTGTTGAAATCTACAAGTGGGCATTCCCTGTGAGATAATGGGGTTTCTTAGCTGAGTCGCTGTCTTTGGTAGTTGCTCTCTTTACCAGGCCTTTGCAATGCAAGACCGTCATGATGGTCCAAGTAATTCTGTTTTCACATCTGGCTTAGCAAACTTGTTTTTATGATACTCTGTTGAAATTATTATTGTAACCTGTATGTACCAGTGAACTCCTGACTGGTTGATGTGCTTTTCCCAGGACGGCAGGTACAGAGGAAGAAATTGTTCAGCCGTGGATTGTGGTGAATCTGGTAGTGTCTATACTAGTTGGGGCAAGTTGGATCTTCTTGTCTTACCGACCAGAGCTAGACCACAGTGAAGGTAGGAGGCATTAATAGGCAAAATGTTGTTTGTTCAGGCTTTTATCTGCTGTGCTCCGTGTTCAGTGTTGAAGACTAGTCCTGAGAAATTTTGTGACTGAGGAGAAACAAGTATCTCCTAGGAACTTTCCAAAGCCAGTATTTCTTAGGATGCTGGTGTCTGTGTTTGGTCTTGTACAGAAAAAACAGTAATTTAAAAAGAAAAGAAAAGCCTTGTTTGTCCTGGCTGAAGCAACATGAATTTTGAAACATGAGAGAGCATGTGTCTTTTCTTCATTGAAGGGAAAAATAATTTTTACTTCAACATAATTTTGAATATTTGAAATGTATTTATTCTGTTTGTGTTTTAGAAAATTCCCTAATGTTATTAACATTCCTTTTACAAATGCTGAATGCATTTCGAGTTCAGTATTATTTTCAATAGAACATTGCAGTAGTTTTGGGAACTCCCGAGCTTTGTAAAGTCAGATTTCAGAAGAGGGCTGCAAATGAGGACTGGTTGTGTTGGTCCAGGCTGGAGGAGGGGGCAAGCAAGTAGTCCCCTTTTCTTAGAAGAAGCTTTGCTAGAGACGAGGCTTTTTTCCTTTTGTTTTTCCAGCTGGGATCCAAAAGGTGTATCATAACTCAGCTTTCCTATCAAGTGCATGCAGCCTGTGACTTGAAGCTATGCTGTACATAAAAATCATAAGTTTCAACTTACAAGTCAACAGGTTTCCAAAGAGCATTGCGAATCAAAGCACAGATTTGTGTTTGGGAGGCTGAAGAAGATTCAACATGCTTCTTCAGATTCCTTTAGAATTTTGATGTACAGATTTCTGTATTTCAGCTGGCCCCAGTTACTCTGCTTATTTCTAATAACTCAATGAGTTAAAAAAAAAACCCTAGGTGGTAGCCTTTACAATCTTTGAAAGTAAAATTTATAATAGATGTTTAAATTGCATTTAAATGCCATTTTTTAAAGAATAAAGACTTATTCAAGGAAGCCAGTGGCAGGATTTAACTCAGGTTTTGATGAGCTTTTTTGATATTTACATGTGCCTACTAAGATTAGAAAACCTGCTTCAGAAATTTTGAGAGAGAAATTCTGTTAGGACTTATCCCAAATAGTAGAGAAAGTTTAGTCTACTAAGGATGAGGTAGGAAAAACATGTGAATCTCAAACTTGAGTGGATAAACCACACTGTTGCATGTACAGATTGTGTAACTTTACCATGTTGACAAGTTGTTGGCAAACACAGCCTGGTCTATATGCTGAGTGTGCTGTTAGCAAGACTGAAAGTACACCTGTGCTGACGGTGCAGTAGAGATACGTAAAGGCACCCAGATATGAGAAGCAGCACAGAGCTCCACAAGGGCTACTTCATCAGCTGCTTAGCGTGCCTAGCCGAATTTCTCTGCAAGGAGCTCTTCACTGCTGACCTTAGGCTGTCTCCTGTGCCTGAGCTGCCGTGGTGACAGCTAGCATTGAGCGATATCATTCATGATTCTTTCTATCCCAGGTTCTAGTGTTGCTAACTTACGCTGTGATACATAGAGCGGATATATCCATAAATGAAGGGGTCTGTAAACAGAAATCTTCCTTCTTGAGTCTGACACTCTCAAAACTAACAATCACAGAATCATAGAACGGTTTGAGTTGGAAGGGACCTTAAAGATCATCTAGTTCCAACCCCCCCTGCCATGGGCAGGGACACCTTCCACTAGACCCCTCAATCTACTTTCAGATTTCTGTTTCAGTGTCCAGGTTGAATGCAGGATGATACTGTGTCTGATCAGCTGCTAACATCATTGCTAATTCTGTTAATTTTGGGGGTCCTTGATGTTGCTAAGTTGTTGATCCTATGATTGGGAAGAAAAGCAGGAGGCTTGGGGAAATGCCAGAGCACTTTTCAGGAATACTGAAATCGTATTCAGGTGAAACTTTCAAAAGAAAACAATTCTTTTCTTTCTCTTTTAGAACTGATGTTTCATGCTGAAATCGAGGAATTTCCCCAGGGAGATATCATACCCAGAGTCCAGCCATAGTGTGCAACAAGCACCTGCAAATATTGTAGCTGTGACTGATGGCTCAACATGTTGTGTATTATAGCCATGTATTATAACTTTCTTAAAGAAAAAATGTATTTTTGTATTGTATGTATTTGATTTTGATCTTTTTATGTATGCTACAATTTCCAGATGTCATTGAAAACTTTTATACTTTTGCTGTTTATTTTACAAAGTAGATTATTTCTAGTGCATGAAGTCAAGGTGGTTTTGTAAACATTGCTACCTATATAGCCAAAGAAACTAGATGGATGCAGAAGATCAGGTATTCAGCGCTTTTTTGACTGCTGTACAACAACCTACTTTTGTTACTGATGCTGATAGCAGTTGGCTTACCTGATTTGGCTAAATACTGTCTAGAGATTAAAACTAATCTTATAAAGAAAGTAGTCTAAGGAAGATTATAACAAAACAGAGTTAGGGAACAAAAAAATGACAAAGTTAGCAAGCATAAAATAATCTGGGTTTAGTTGTCATAAAAAGTATTTGCTAGAATAAGGAATTGGATTGTCAGGGATTTTGTTTGATAATTCCTTAAAAGAGGACACTGTATTTTTCTTCATCTTCATTTAGTTCTCTTGACAAAGATCTTGATGATAACAAGTTCTTTCAAGTTGATGTAGACACAAGAAACAGAAGTTTTAATGTTGCAACGGTTTAGTCAGCTAATGAATATCTAAATACATCTTTTAATCAAGCAGGATATTTTTGGGTTGCCAACAGGACATATGTACATCCTGTAATTTCTCGACAGTCAGGATGCATAACTATTACAAAGCCATTCACAGGAATAGTGTTCTGACTTTCCTTATCTTGTATGGCAAGAGCAATAGTGTTATTCACTGCTCTTTCTAAAGAAACCTGGATTTCACAGATGTTAAAAATATTCCTCCTTCTGCCTATGTTGATGAAGAATTATTTCCCCCAAAAGGATGTTTGTTGTTTTGTGTAGGATGGAATGGGAAACTTCTTCCTAAAATGACAAGAAAATGCTTACTAAAGCAAAACAAAAACCTTGTAGCAACCCACCTGCTACGTAGTGATGTAGTAGTAATAGTGGCAGTTGGTGGATTCTGATGATGAAAGCCAACATTCTTTAATATTAAAGTGGCAAAATGAAAGCGTTGCGGATGTGAATAAATACAGATGTCTTGCAGGATGAAACAGTCTCCTTAGCAGACATAGATAAGAGCTAGTTTGAAATCCATTTCTCAAGAAAGTATCACCTAAAGCCCCAAAGCTATTTGTATATGTTATTTAATATGTATTGATTTTGCATTGTTTTATTTAATATGTGTGTCTAAGTGTGGTTGTAAAGGTTGTGCAGTTGTCAAAGTTCCCTGGAGAATTACTGTACTTTCTGGTAGTGAAGATAGGACTTGAAGGGGGATGTTAAAGAGCCAGTAACTTTTTATGCTGTTGCCTGAGTTGCTTTAAAACAAGGATGGGAACACGAATAACTAGGGCTGCTGCTGCCCTGTTGAGGACTTGAGTTCTGTAATGCTCATCCAGCAAATTTAAGTAATTCAGAAATTCAGTGTTCATGACATTTTTTTAAATGCTGTGGTAATCTTGCAGGGGTGGGGGGAAGAGTTCTACCAGAATTAAAAGACTTTCCACAGCTGTTGGCTGTGTTCTGGAGCATTCACTTCATTGTGGGAAGGAGCTGTTAACCTTTTTTGTAAATTGTTATGGTTTTTGTGTATGGGTTTTTTTGCAAAACTGTAGAGCTAAATTATGTCTGGCACTCCATCATACATTAAAGTGGAGAGATTCAGGGTGCTGCACCCCTTCAGCGTTACACTGGAGGTTCTTGTCATAATTTGGCTGTAGGAGATGGGGGATGAGGCACTACGTAGTGTTCCCATGCAAGTTGCCACCACACTTTCTCCAGATGTGGTATGTTTGATTTATAGAATTGTTGTACTCCTGCAGATGAGATTAATAATGGCTTCTCTTTGCTGTTTGACATTTCTGTCATCTTGGCATGGTAAGAAGTATAATGTTGCCCATCAAGCATGGAGCTCAGGCACAACAGTGCTAAGGCATCGTACCAGTACAGGAGAAACTTGAATAACATAATTGCTTGATTGCTGATATTATTACCAGGAATTGGCCTTCCAAGTATCCCTTGGACAAAGTGATGCTAGCTAAGAGCCAGATTCATTCTTGTTATGAAATACAGTAGTTTGTTTAGATGGTTGAGCAGAGATTAAGTTAATGAACTTAATGGGATCAATATTTCAAACCAGGCTTGCCTTTCCAGTTTATATTTTTTGGGGGGGTCTAAGTATATGCATACTTGAATTAATGAGGTTTGAGGTTTGCCATTTAAAATCACACTTAATGAAAATTTGATGATTAATTATCTATTTTACAAAGTACTTTTCATGCCATTAAGCCTCACAATGGAATATCAGTTGAACTGAGCTTTTTTGTTTAGTTACTTGGGAATTTTTAGAACGAGTTTACAAAATAGATGTTTAATTACAGAACATGCAATATCTGTAGAAGCCTTAACTGAAATGCCTTTGTGCGTTTCTATACCATTGTTTTTAATGCAGTATTTTTGTGTTAATTACAAAGATGTTAGTGCCAATTTCTTGGGTTTACATATATGAAACAATTAAACAACTGTTCTAAACTAGCTAGAAATTATTGTACTACTTTGTCGTGTTTCCAAATGATTAGTCTGTTTATTATTTATAATATACCAGCTCTGAACAGGTGACTACGGGAAAACATTTTTTCTTTATTTGTGGCAGTGTTGTAAATAATGGCTTTGCTTTCTCTCCATCAGATTCCTGCTGCTGTGCTGGTCTTTTGCGCAATCAGAAATGGCACTGTAAAGTCCTGAAAGCTAGCAAGTAAAGTGTATTTAATCAGTTAATGGGGTTTGTTTAGCCTAAAACAATATTAAGTGGGGAATCTGATTGCTGCCTTTAACCACTTAATGGGTGGTTACAAAGAGGAGGAGAGTCAGACTCTTTTCAAGCTGCACAGCGAAAGGATGAGCAGAAACAGTCTCAGGCAGCATCAGGAAAATTCCTGTTAGCTGCCACAGGAGTTTTGACAGTGAGAATTTGGGACGTGGGGGCCCAGAGGAGCTGTGGAAGCTCAATCCCTGGAGCTGCTCCGGACTTGGGTGGACAGAGCCCTGTGCAGCCTAAGCAAGGGTTGGACCAGATGGGCCTCCAAAGTCCCTTCTAAGAAGGCAGTCACTTAAAATTTGGTTAAATTCCAGTTGTTTGTTCTTTTAAATGTTACTCTCTCAACTCAGCTTTCTGAACATGAAGCCAGGTGGCATTAATTTGAAAAGTAAGTGTCTTTTAAAGTTTTTTTTGGTATTGTTGAGGCAAACTTCAGGAGGGTTATGGTCAGCTCAGAATTATTCACTTGCATATTTGCAGCAGAATTAATTTAAATGATTGAAGGCTTTGGGAGAATAGAGTAAATCTCAGGTACGTATTTATTGCTAAGCCTTACCTCTCTCTTTCCTCATAGTGGTGTGGAAGATACTGTTGTATTCCTCAGTGCAGCTGCGCTTGAAATTGGTCTGTAAATCCGCAGACACTTAGCGAAAGTCTCTTTTTTTTCCGGGGAGTTAGTAATGTTCTGTGCTCACCCCGGGGCTGCTCGCTCTCCTCACGGAGGGCAGGGAGGAGGGCTCCCGGCTGGGCGAGGCCCCTTGCCCTACCGCATGAAACCCGCCGGCTGCTGCTTCTCGGGCAGGTGCTTTTGGGAATGTTTTTTTTTTTCCCCTGATCCCGCCTGTCGGGGACAAGTTGTGTGTCGTCGTCCCCTCCCCGGTCCACTTATTTACCGATCAAGCCTGACCATTTCGTACTCCCCCCGCCCTCAACCCGCCGCCCCCTCGCGCCGGCAGGAGGCGCGCGGAGCGCGTAACGGCCATTGGGGGGCGGTGGCGGGGCCGCCATGTCAGACTCGGCCNGGCTGGGCCCGTCAGCCCCCGCGGCTGCAACGGCATCGTTTTGTCCTGCAGCGCTGTGCCGGGGCGCGGTCTTTCTCTCCGCTTACTGGGTGTCGTTGCAGGCTGGTGTGGCTGTGGAACGGAAGCAAGGAGGGATGCCTGCCTGCTTAGTAGCCTAGTTTCCATCTCTGCCTCATCTGGGGATGAAAACACATAAATGGTAACAGAGCTGGGTTCCTCTGCCTCTTCCATCCTCGTTTATTTGGTAGCGGCAGCCAATGCATGCCTGTGCCGTAGCTGCAATCGAAACGGGAAACCCAGTCAAAAAGAAAAAATTCCCATATGTTCCTACACACGAACAAAACTATTTGTTTTAATGCAGTATTTTAAATTTATGTTATCTCTTCTTCAAAGTTTTAAAAATTTAGAGTCCTCCCTTTGTTAAAACAAAAGTCTCATGATAAAAGAGCGAGAAGAAGTATCTGAAACAGTAAATTCTTCCACTTCAAATGCTTGTGATGCTATTATTCAAGCAGAATACCCTTCTAGGCCATGGCTCTCCTTTCCAGGAAATGGCCCAAAATGTGTCTTTTTTACAAGCCAAGGATGAGGAAAAAGAAAAGTCAAGAAATGACTGGAAGTCAAAAGACAAGTGATGTAGTAAGGCTCATAAGAAATGTGCCGTGCCATGCCATGCCACCAACATCTGGGTCAAATATTAACAAGCACACAATTTAAGAAGGAAAAACAAACTAGTTTGAGGAAATCTAGTGATGTTATAAAGAAAAACCATGAAAAGTATGCTGAACTAGCTCTTTCAACATTACATGCTGTAGGGTCCAAGGATTCAAAATCATCTGTGTTCTCCCATAATAAGGAAAACTTGAAGCAGAAAGCGGAGCAGGAAAAAGAGCACGACAGCAAGCCAAATAAATCATTCAACAAGTCTGTGGTGGCTCCATCAGCTACTGCAGAACAACAGCTACCTCAAACTATGAATGCGTTTAAAGAAAACTGATCTACAAGTGGCTTTCCAGATTTCACATGGGCAAAAGGAAATCTGCCTCTAAGAATATTTTTAATTGACCACATCAAACGTATGAGAACTAGAAAGATAATTGATATCAAAATGTAGACTAAACAAACTTTTTTAATAAACTGTAGTAGATAAACTCAGCATTGATACTCTTGACCCATATGTCATGTAGAGTAAATTTTGACAAAACAGAGGAGAAACCTATGCATCCTGCCAGCAATCCCTCTGTTCCTTGTTTTCTGCTTACAGTATTCTTCTTATTATGTGTACCAGGAAATTCCACCAGCAAAGATGAACTTGTCTGAAAACATCCCTAAGGTTTTTGAACTACACCATGTCACTTGAATTGAGTGCTTCTTTCAGTTTTTTTGTTTCATGACTGTTACTGCTGCTTAGATGTTGCTGCTAACCATAGTTTGCAATTTTTTCTTGATTCAAATATTGCTTCCACATGGCTGGTGCAATTAGCCTTTTCTCCCCCTCCTCATTGTAAACATCATAGATTACACTTTTGAAGGGATGAGATAGCAGTCTTGCTCAGGACAAATTTGGTTGATGCTCCTGTAGATTTTCCCTATAATTTTCATCCCATATGACACTGCTTTCTGCTCTAAACTATCACGTTAGAATTGTCTTCCCTTTACATTCCAGAGGTAGGTTGAATTAAGTGGAGAAAAGAGTTGCTAAAGTCATGGGCAGTTGTGACTGAGATTCTTGAACAAAATGTGCTAACTTATTCCTCTTCTTGTGAGTGTGTAGCTGTTATAAATATTCTAATGGCTTCACAGGAATCCTGTAAAATCTGTTAATAATGTATTTCCTATCCTTATTGTGTGTTAGTATGTTACATTTTATTACTACTAACAATAATAGAATAAACCTGATTAGTAAGTTATGAGATCTATCGAGAAGGGGACAGATAGAGGGCAACAGGGTCTAGATAAAGTATTTTAGAGCCAATACGTTTGGGCATACATACATTGTCACTGAATGTGAAGTCTTAATATTCTTTTTTTATTGATAAAATCAAGAAAAAAATGTAATCTCTTTGATGTTGGCTGCCATCCTTTAAAAATTTTTCAAGGATCAATTAGCTTAACATACCTTCAGAGTTACGCAAGCAAAGAAGATAGATACAAACATGGATGTATATCAGAATCTTGCGAAAGCAAGAGAGACTGCTCTACAGGATTTAGGAGGAGCTCCAGGAGAACAAGTCAGCCACTGTATTCTGCAAGACCCTATACTGGTTCCCCATATTTGTAGGTCAGCTAAAGAGACCTCCAGACTACAGCCTGTAAATTCTTACATTGCATTGCTGGATTCCTCTATTAGTAAAGTTACAGGAAATACTACCAGCTTGAAGTTTGAGAATCAAAACATTCAAGCAGAGCAAATGGAATTCAATCCTAAGAAAAGGGTGAATTCTGTGAAATTCTTCAAGATGTATTACTGGAAATTGTGACACCCCCAAATGACAAATGAATCCAGAATGCCCTCCCAAAGAAAAGTGAGAGGGCAAGGAAAATCTTACATGGAATCTCACTTGGGAAGATAATGTTCCCAGGTTGTGATAAAAAAAAAAAAAAAAAAAAAAAAAAAAAAAGAAGAAATAGTAGTAGTAATGATGATGATGATGATGTTCTTGCAATAGCTTTATTGCATCTTTCACTTTAAGCAATTTGTTAACCAACATTAAATGTGTTTTCACATTGCAGTGGACCTTTGGATTTGGTAACAGGTGTTATATAGCTTTTCTGGCTTTGGTCATTTACAAAATAAGGTGTTGCACACTGTGCAATCTTAATCAGAATTGTAACTAGTTGATGTGATTGATAGGCTAGTGGATTAGGCAAAGAGACCAGACCATTGCAAGAAAAAATGACCTTGATGGAAAATGTGTTTCTGCTAGTAGAATAACAAGAATCTCTTGTATTTCAGAAATGTAAAAGTGTGAGAAAGGAAAAAATCTGTAGTATTTTAAAAAAAATGGAAATATTTTCAAGTGGATGTTTTCTAATGCGGTTCATGAACATTAACTACATTATTATAGCTACAGTGAGCAAAAGCAGCCACTCTGAAGGTTCACAGAGTTCTTTCCTAGGAATTGTTGATGTAATATTCCTTTACTTATTACTGTATTACTAGCGTGTTAATTTGTTTTGCCATAACCTAACCTTTGAAAGCCCTGTTAAGACTGTTTGGCAAGATTTCAGCCTGTATTAGTGGTCTCCTCTATTGCAGCTGAATTTCATGATAGGGCAAATGTAGATTCCATGAATCTGAATTTGCAGGTAAATCCAGTAGTAATGGCGTATTCTGTAATCATATCTAAAAATAAAACCACCACTCAATTGCAGCTAATTTCTTATAACCTTGTTTGGCATTTTTCATGAACTTCATGGGACTTTTGGATAAGTAACATACATTTATGTAACTAATTTATAGAGTAGAATCAGTTGTTTTAATTTGGGAATGATGGACGTTTCCACAGGAACCTGTTTAAATCTAATATTCTTTCCTTCATCCTATCTCAAGATTCTGGATAGGTTTATGTTAACTACCCAGTGTTATTCTGCTAGCTGGTTATTAGTAGACCACCTCAATTTTTCAGTGCTTTCTTTTTTAAATCCTTAAGTCTTTACTTGTCTATTACATCAAATAGCCTTATTTCATAGTATGGTTCTTAGTCTTTTGAGGTCCGTCGCACTGGATGTGTCATGTAGTATCTCTGAATTTTAGTAGTTTTTCCTCATTCATACAGGATACAGATGACCATCATCAAGACAGGTCATTACAGCTAGCTTAGTTGTTTTAGAGGTTTATTAGACAACCTAATATACTTTAGCAAAGCTACTTAGTAACATTGAAGACAGATGATACCTAAGTAGGTGACTTACGTACCCTGCCTTGTGTGAGAGACATTGAGAACAACAGTTTTTTCAAATGCTTTCCTATTATTTCACCCATCCTCTAGGCCAGAAACTGCTTTCATAGCACTTGAGGAGAAGGAGGGGGTGGGGAAAAGAGAGAGGCAAGGTAGAACTCAATATTTTTTTTAGTATTTACTTTTGTTCCTTAATAGCATGAAGTGGAAGAAACTGCTATCTCTTCAATGTCTATTTATTGCATTGAGACTCTTTAAATAAAGTGAGTAGTTCTGAGTAGTTCATACAGCAGATCAAGTTGATTCTGAGTAAATCCATTCAGTTATTCACACACTGCTGTGGTATCAGACCAAGACAGTAAGAAACTCAACAGCATTGAGCATATTCAGGCTAATGTTAATTAACATAATTTTTCTATTGTTACAGGTATTTCATTATTTTATGTAGTGTTAAATGCTAGCACAAAGAAAGGTAGCAGCAAAAACAACTTCTGTTGTTTTCAGAAGTATTGCAAAAGTAACCAAGCTATAAATTTCTGTTTCAGTGGCTGTGAGATTTTGCAAATGTGTAAAAGTTTTATAAGCCCCTTTGAAAATACCTCACATTGAGCCTAAATGTAAGATACTTGAAAATTTCAAGTCCAAGTTCAGTTCTAGTTCATATGCTGATAACACACATCATTGGTATGAGTAAAAGTGAATAAACAAGTGATCCAAAAATGAAAGGAAAAATTAGTGTACTTAGAACTATGTCAGCTTTGAATAGAAAGTCTCTGCAACTTGAATCTTAACAATACAGGTCACAAATCTCAGATTTTGAAAACACGAACTGTTTGCAAAAACTTCAGATTTGCAGTAGAACACAGTTGTTTCCAAGAACTTCTTTTCAGTAACAGGTAGTTGAAACCTCCTTACCAATATGATGATTATACATTTTTTTGGTAACTGGTATTTCTTATTTTGCATTATTCCTTAATAGAAAGTATCACAGTTACCGAGCAAAACTGCAGCAAACCTTTCAGCAAACATAATCCAGGGACCAGTTTCAAGTATTTCTGGTTATTTTGAGAATTACTAGAAGTCACACTGCCTTTTAATTGCTTTTGATTGAAAATACTGTAGTTGTTGAAAAACAATAGTTCTAACAGTAAAGACTTGTGAGCTTTTTAACTTAATTTTCTTCTTAAAAGTTATGTCAGTACAGCTGGACCAGTATTTAGAAATAAGTAATTTTAATTTTTTCCACAGAGGGAGACAGCAGCAAAGTAACTAAGTCCACTGGAACACATGGTTGGTTGTTTAAATCAATTTATACTGACTTTGTTATTAGTATCCAAGGTCATTTTTATAGAGAGTGCACGGCCCTGTTGTTTCAAGAGAAGTTTGCAAATACTAGCAGTTAAGCTGCCTGAAATTTCCTGTAGTTTGTTCTTTTTTTTTAAATAGTATTAATGTTTATTCAGAGGTCTGTAATTAAGATGTACAACTTCATGTGTGTTCTCACTTATTTGACTTGGTTTTTACATGTACTGTTAGTCAAAAGTTACTTGTAGATGCTACATAATGTATTTGATTTGAAAACAGTCAAAATTTGTAGTGGTTAAGAATGTGGGGGTTCACATGAAANCTGGTAGTATGACTGGACTATGGTGAAAATAGAAGTACAAAAATTACAGAAATAAATGGAGACAGACAGGGCTTTTAATCTTAAGTTTCATGTATTAAGTTTTGTAATATAGAGCTCTCTTCACAGCATAATGAGTAGAATCAACTTTTTTGTTAATACTTTAATGTGGTCATTTAGAATTTTATGTCTGTCTCAGGCTTGTGTTTTGGTCATTTGGTCTTCAAGGCTTTGTAGTGAAGCTGCTAGCAAAGTAGTAGTATTCTCAAGGTTGGTTGCAGACCAGCTCAGCTATGGAAGACTTGAAGACTTAACATGGAATGCTGTTTGTGTTGAAAGTTTAAAATATATTCATTCAATATCTATGTATACATTTTTACTACAGTCAGAACTTACATGAGTAAAGTACTAGTGGCTTTGGGACACACTTTTTGCTAAAACACAATGAGAATATGCAGCGTTTTTTAAAAGAAGCTGCTTTTGTTCATCTTGAATTGCCTGGTACAGTATGAGAGATGAGAACTTACTGAATTGTAGGGAGAAGAAAGGCAGTTTTTCATCTGACTTAGAACAGATAAATTCACTAGGATCCTAGGGGGTTTATTAGGTTTTGTTATGGCTGAATCTATCCATGGGAATTTACCTGTGGCTTGCAGAAGAGGCTTGTTTGCCAGCAGCAGTGCCAGTGAAGCTTAATGCATGTTGCCTGTTCTTTTAAGGAAACAGTATTAGGTTCTGGTAAGTTCTAGTGGTGAACAGGAATACAGCATAAATAAAAATATGTACAGTAACTTTAGATTATTTAATATTATTCTTAACCCGTACCTGTTATAACTTGAGACTTACTTTGTGTAGTAAGAGGTCCTCAGATTAATTGCTAAAATGACACAACAATAAATGGGAGATGCAAAAGCACAAATTTGCACTGAGAACACAGACAAATGCAAAAGCATGAGTCACATTTTCAAGTAGCTTAACTTCTTTGGGAAACGCAGTATTAAAACTGCATGAAAAATGATGCATAGCTAATTTTTGGCAAGTATGACAGCACATCAAGTGAGAAAAATGCCTTTTGGAATGTGTGAAAAGAGAAACATTTATTTGCATAAGCAAGTAATTTGTGCAGTTTCAAATTTAGACTTGGAAGTGGAGGATTTCTCCTTACTAAAATAATTTGGGTGATAATGAAAAGACAAACAGATTGTTTAAGTAAGGTCACAGACAAAACCCAAGCCTGAATCCAGAAAGGCACATGGATTACAGCAGTAGGAGCTGAAAATACAGTATAGAGTAAGATTACAGCAGGAACTCTCTTGTTAAGAAATATTTTTAAAGAGAGAGACAAGCATTCAGCCATTCTCTATATACAGTTTTCCTTACAGTCAGAAAGAGGCACGCTGCACTTCATGATGCCAACAGAGGAAGTAGTTAATGAAATATGGCCACTCCAATGGCATTTTCAAGTATACCTTGTCTAATTGTATTTTAACCATACAAATTAAAGCAGCAAATACAAATCACATTTTCCTTCTTTGAAGCACAGGAGAGGTATGATTGTTTGGTATTTATTTAGAATTCCCAGTCTGTATCATCTTGATTTGCAGTAATATGTCCAAGTTCAGTCCCAGCTGCTGTTGAGGGCAGTGCCAAGAACTCTGATTTGTTATTTTGAATAGGAGGTGGTAATAGAGACAGTAGTGAATTCTGTGTTTGTTCTTTTATCTAGAAAGAAGAAAAGTTAAAACAGGGCTGCACATAAAAGTCTACATAACCTTGCATCTGACTTCATTAAAAGCATGTAAAGTAACAGAATAAGGGGTTTAGCTTTCCTCACTCTAGAGTAAGTTGAACTAGTCTTTCAAGACTAACTACATCAGCTATGCAGCTCTTCCACTTTAAATTAAGAATATTAACCATTATTCTTATTAGTTAGGCTGACTTTAGTTAAGTTAAACCAACTTTATCACAGGGGAAATGGATTAGTCTTATGCTTCCTATACTCTATCAATACCATTTTGTTAAAAAAGTACTCTGAAGCAGATATACTATTAACAGGACGTTTTTTGGCTCCAGGTAACTTAATTATTTTGTAATTCAACTCTAATATTTTGTGGCTTAGTTAGGTTATAGCTGTGTCATTTAACAAAATGTAGTAAACTTACCTGTTTGAAGAACGTATGCGAAAGCAAACTGCTTGCTGATGGCCTGGATCATAAAATGAACAATATAA
>WAAD01038791.1:1488-15477 GCA_013389945.1 Fregata magnificens
ATCAAGTGGGAGAGAAGTCCACTCAGGATTAAAAAAAGACATAACCCTCTCCGTCCAGTTACCAGGACCTTTGTGTTTGTGTCATCTATGGTGGTGTGCCTTCCGCAAGTCTGAAGCTAAACAGATCAGTACCACTGACGGCTTTGGCAAGTCTCTGAGTAAGGAGACTAATTATATGACCTCATGTGTATATTTGGATGTGTGGGGCATGACTGGTGTGAGCCTGAACTTAGGAAAGAAGAGACCTGCAACCTCCTGTTATTCATCTATGGAATGGCCTACAGACCTCTGCCTTGCCCTGAAGACTATCCTAAAATCTAACATTTAGATAAAATAAAGATTCTCAAAACCCTTAGAATTATATCATTCTCACTTCCTTCAAAATCCAAAATCCAATTTGTGGAATAAAAAGCTCGCTCTATAGAATCTATTTTGATAAGAAATAATTAGACTCTAACTGTATTAGTATATATTTAATACATTAATATGTTCAATCAATGGGCTTATCATGCAATTTTTATTCTTAGTTTTCCCAACAGGCTATGGTAATGACCGTTTCACAGTCTCAAAAAATGAACTGCAAAAATCTCATTTGGCTCTATGAGTAAAAACTATTTGCTCAAACAGCAAAATGTTCATGTCGACACCCCTATTATCTCTGTACCTTTTGTTGACACAATTTGTTAACAAGATTTCACATGAAAATTATTGAGCAATTTCATTCTATGTCCTTAGCTTTCTTGGATATGTAAGCACTGAATTTTGAAAGACATAAATGCCACTTATTTAAGTCTTCTTTATGTAACCTCTCTTAGAGATGTGGCCATGCCAATGCTTCTATGAATATTAGCACAATTGCACATTAACAGAATGCCCAAATACTCTAATTATTTGTTTACTACAGGTATAGCTCAACACATTTACTGGAGGTATAGTTTAATACATTCATTCTGTCTGAGCAATTTTTGCATAAAATGGGGTGGTGGTGTTTGTGTTAACCTAATAATATAAACACATTTGAGTGATTGCTATAGGAAAGGAAAAGTGTTTCTGCCCCAGTCAAGGCTACAGTCACTTGTCAACTGATAAAAAAAAGCAAGTTTGTGCACTGAATTCACTCTTAGCTGCCTTTACAGATCAGGAAGAGTTACTTTTCTCTTCTGTAAAAGAATAAAAGTTCTAGAAAAAAATAATGCAATGAGCAAGTAACTACACCATCATGTTTTTGTGTAGATGCAGATGGATTAGCAAAAAATTTTTGCCACTACAGNGTAATGTACACAGTTGGGGTAAAAATGAGAACAGTGATGCTCTTCCTGGATAAAAAGGGGGATCTCTGACTTCTACTAAGTGAGAGACAATGGGCGCTGCCCTGTTTGCATTGCTACCTCTCAGTTCAGTTCTTCATGCAACAAAATGTACATTACAATTTCCAGTTCTAGTGTGTTAAAAGTTTGCATAGTAAAATCCTAAACTAAGGGTGTGGTTTGGGGGATTTTTTTTTTTTAAATAATAAAACCACATGATTTTTTAAAACAGAATATGATGAGCTGCTTATGGGCAACACAAAAACCTCATTATAACAACAAATATATAAGCAATACAAATCACTCATTCAACAGTCATAATGCATTTCCTTCATGGACTGGGATTTTCAAACTATTCCCCCATATACTGCAGAATGCCAGTAAGGCAGCCACCTGCTGCTGGAAGTGAAATTACTAGATTTGAGAAGTCAGGCATATCCTAGAGTGCTTCTAGTTCATTCATGATCTTGCACTTTTCTTACTAAGTTCTGCTTCCCAAGTAATTAGGTGGTATCTTCTTACATGCAGTAGACTAACCTCTGTCTCACGTGTTCATGCCTCATTTCCTCATTTAATGCTCTTTTCAGTCGTCTTATTTATTTTCTTTAATATTACACTTCCAGCTCTATAGCCAGATGAGTCACACTCATTGCTATCCACAACAGCACTCTCCAAGGCCTGTGAAACAATAAAGTAATTTAGAAAAGCTTTTCCACTAAAGTTATATACAGTCAGAGAAGCTAACCTTTATTTTAGTGGCACTTGAATTAGGATGAAGTTCCATTCAGAAAAGATTTTTCATAATGAAGTACAGAAGAACATCATGTATTTCATATTATTAAAAAAAGAACCCACACCACCACAACCACAACATACCAGGACAGTGGTGTGAGACACAGTGGCTTACAGTCACAGATCTTTTTTTTCATTCAGAAACATAAAAAATAAAAATAGACTGAAAATTTCAGCGTACTTTTCTTCTTGACTGCAGAAAAGGAAAGATCAAGTTCTCAGAAATTCCGACATTAAATACAGAATGACGGATTTATTTTCCTCACAACAGAAGAGTAATTTCTCATTTCAAAATATTGTTTCCTCTGAGTTGTATATTGTTCCCTGTTCAGCTATCATTATTGGCCTACAATCATTACACTTTACAATTAGAATTTGGGATAAGAAAGTAATTGTTACTTTCCTGAAGATGACGTTGACAGAGACACAATAAAATGCCTATGAGATAAAAGAGAGGTAATCCCTTCTAACACACAGAAAAAATCTTGCTAGCCAAGAATAACGATATCCAGGACCCAAACACAGAAGAACCTATTTACCTATAAGAGAGGGGGAACTCCTATACATTTTCCATGAAGGAAACTACCATTGTTTCAATTACATCAATAGAAAGTTGACCTGTGAAAGTACAGTATATTACTTTTTCTGTCATTTTAACCACAAGTTTCAGTTTAGGAATATACTGGATGAGGAGATGGGAGAATTGTTATTGTTAGTCTCTTACTTTTCCTTAAAGCAGCTCACTCCATTGACTTCCACTGGAATTAACACCAGTACATCCAAATGCATATACTGCTTATCTGTACTTACGTCGCCCAAACTGTTCTGTAAAATTTAAGCAAGCTTCAGGATGCTGGCTTCCTGTGAGGATACCTTATAAAAATCACCTGCTGGAGACATTTAGTCAAATCTTCAGTGAAGTACAAGGCAGAATACTGCTGATTTCAGTGCAACGGTGCCATTTCTACAGGCATCATGATCTGCTGTGTTTATTTCTTCAAGTCTGTAAAGCATAAGATGAGTTGTACTATTTACAGTTGTTGGTATGAGTAGGGCACAAATACTTAACAGCATTCCCAGATTAAGAAAGCTATCTCTCAGCTTGCTAGGAAAAGAAAAAATATTTAATAATATATGCATACAGAATTCAGAGTCTAATGTTGTGTAGCTCATGAATTTGGTTAACTTGGATTCAAGATGACAAATACAACCTGGAACAGACAAATATTGCTGAAATGGAGAAAATCTCAGGGTTTTGTTGTTGGGGTTTTTTAAAATAAATAAATAAATGTACCTTTACATGGTAGAGGAGCTGGAAATGAAATTAAGGATCTAGACTCCCACACTTCTAATCTGAAGCTCAGAACATACATAAAATGAAAGTATTTTGCCAGAGCAAAAAGATGACTAATCAACCAACACAAAACCACCAACAGAATTACAAACTGGCATTTGTGTCACTGTGAAGAGTATTCCGTTCCCATGTAAGGAATATTTAGTTCCTTCAAAATTAAACAAGCTTTACTTGACACATTCAAATATCATAAGTTTTCACTAGTTTAAAAAAAAAAACCACAACAAAACATTAAAAGTATCATTTTAATACCATTGCAATGCTATTGAAAATCAGAGCATAAAATTTCATGCTTGCAGAAGATGATGAAGGGGAACACATATTTTATACCACCTCAAAAATCTACTTTTCTCTTCTTATAAATTGTGCCATGAGATTTATATAATAAAGTTTAATAAAAACAATTTTTCATACCTGTATACTTCTGAAGACCATGGCATGTTACAGGTCTATGTAAATGTCACATACACAGTTTTCAGTCTTCCTGTATGGAAAATGTTATATTTCTGTAATATTCTATAAGAAACATAATTGTCTTTGGCTGTACACTGACATTGTTAGCAGAGTCCTTTACAACAATAGAGTACATTCTGTCATTTTCCCTAGAGCTGAAACTCTTTCAAATGAACATGAGTCAGGCAGTACTTTCGGGAATAGCGTTGCAAAGTTGTTAATGCTGCTTACCATTCCCATGAATACTGCCTTTTGGAGGAAGCACATCAAGTGTTGGAAATGATGTGAACTCTAGTTTGTTTGAGTACCTGCTAGCATAGTGATATTTTCAAAGACATTGCTGTATGGTGTCTTGCTAACTTTTTAAACAACTATTTATGTTGACAAACCAAATACATGGCATTGATTACGTCTTGCTGAATGATTTAAATATGGACTTAGATTCAAAGCTCATTGGCACTTTTTGATCCAGGATAATTTTATATTAAATATAGGTTATTCAAAAATGTAACACCAGCCTGTTTATTGGTGAAGCGCTAACAATAAATAGCTTGATTTTGAGCACTCTGATGCTAGTTCTGAGACCGCTTTTAAACTTACTTAAAGAAAGACACATGCTCAGCTCTTCCACCTTCTTCTAGGAGCCCGCCCTACTATAATTGTGCCTGCTGTTTGGAACTCTAGCCATATGGTAGGTGTCAATATGATTACTTTAGTAATTACTCTTATCAGAAGCAGGAGAGAGCACAAGGTGGCATAAAAGGAATTAAATAAATCTGAATTCAACGTAAATAATTTACTACTTTTTGCAAATATTATTACCCTTTCAGGAGAAGCTTTCTTCTGATTTGATGATGATATCGCTATTGTTTATTTCAGTTCAGGCTTCATAAAGGTCTGTCTTCTTGGGGTAGATGCTGTCTCAGATTTCTGATGGTTTTGCTAATTTTTGTCAATATTGAACTTATTTAAAAAAAAGTTGTACAATAATATTTTCAAAATCATCATGTTTAAAATGAGTATTTAGAGTATTTCACTGTGTGGCAAGATTAATATTTCATAGAAATAAACTTCTTGAAGATATGAGCAATTTTCATAGAATGGGTGAATACGTGGAGTTGATTTATTATAACATGTGTTCTAAGTAACTTTTTTTAAAGGGCTTGATACAAAGCTGGGATGTCCAAGGTTGTCTATTGTTAAAGTTTTCAAAATCTCTTGTCCTGTGTGTCCTTATGCCTCACATAGTATTGCTAGTCTGTGTTTAATGAATGATACATGAAGGGCTGTTAGGAAGTTGTGCTGTAGGGAAAGACTTTATTCTGAGTCATGAACAGTGCTGAACTGTAGACTCATTAATCTGATTAAAAGCATGGCTCATTATAGCCCAGCTGGTTATGCAATTTTTAAATAATACATAGTTTGAGATCTCATTAATTGAAGTTATTATGTATTTTATTTATTTTTATGACGTTTTGATCTAAACTGTTGTATTATTATGCTGTTTACACATCATCAAATTTGCCATTGGTCATGCACGTGCAACACCTGCATGTTTGCAACACAATCTTTCTAATGCTTACTAAATATTTAGTTGAGTTTTCAGCTTTTTGGTATGGTTTGGAATTACAAATCATGATGAATATATTGCATAGCTTCGGTGCTTGGCCCTTCTCTGCATCCATTTTGAAAAATAATTATACAACCCAAAAGTACTGCTAATAAAGAAGCTTATAACAGAATATTAACAATGCTTTGAAAGCAACTTCCTTTCTCTTTTTCAAAAAAATAAATTCAAATAGGATATAGTTAACAAAACAATCTACTGAAAAAATTAGTTCCATAACTGCTTTCATGCACGTACCCCTTTCTCTGGTGGACAAAGTCATTAAGTTCACAGTGATAAGATTATTCTTTCTATGATTGCTCAGTATTACATACCACAAGGCAATCAGCAATAAATAAAATATTATTCTGAATCACCTCAATAGATGCCAAGTCAGTAGGTAGCAAATAGGCAGTAAATAAAAAATAAAATAATAAAAAAAAAAAAGACTGAAAAAACAATGTTGAAAGAAACTATACAGCAAAAGGAAAAACATTAACACTGCAAAGCCAACTCAGTTAAAAGCTTTGGTTCATATTATCCTTAGATGAACTATCAATGCCATTTTAATAGGAATATGTGACGCTTCAAGTCATATCCAATCTATTGTCTCTAGTGAATGCAGAAAGCTGATCTGTGCCATAAAAGATGCAGGAAACATTCTGGAATCTGACTCTATGTGGAGAGAACAATAATGAAAAATTTCCTTCGAGACCTAAGATTTCTTATTTGTGGAGCCCTTGTTCACAGGCTTACGTTTGACAGGACATGTCTGGAAAGCTTGTAATTGTCTGGCTCTCATATAACGTACTTTGATTCTGCAGAGAACTGCTTCATAAGTCAATTATAGTTCACCGGAAATATAACATTTACTAATAAGGAACTGTGAACGGCAGATAAATTCTTAGACTTGGGGTGGGCTCTAGACCTTTTTATCAGAATTGCATGTACTTCTCTCATAGACAAACACATCTTTTTTTAGAGATGGCAAATGCTGTTTCAAAGCTTGCCACTTTTTCCAGGCACTGCAAAGCTGTATCCTGCAGGTCAAACAGAAAAAATAAATTATTGAGATTTTTCACTTTCTGTATGTAACTTTCAAACTAATTCTGGAAATTTACACAAACAAAATCATAGAATCATAGAATGCTTTGGTTTGGAAGGGACCTTTAGAGGTCATCTAGTCCAACCCCCCTGCGGTGAGCAGGGACACCTTTAACTAACTAGATCAGGTTGCTCAGAGCCCCATCCAACCTGACTTTGAGTGTTTCTAGGGATGGGGCCTCCACCACCTCTCTGGGCAACCTGTTCCAGCACTTCACCACCCTCATTGTAAAAAAGTTCTTCCTAATATCCAGTCTAAATCTACCCTCCTTTAAGTTTAAAGCCATTAGCCTTTGTCCTGTCACAACAAGCCTTGCTAAAACGATTGTCCCCATCTTTCTTATAAGCCCCTTTTAAGTACTGAAAGGCCACAGTAAGGTCTCCCTGCAGCCTTCTCTTCTCCAGGCTGAACAACCCCAACTCTCTCAGCCTGTCCTCGTAGGAGAGGGGCTCCAGCCCTCAGATCCTTTTCGTGGCCCTCCCCTGGACCCGCTCCAACAGGTCCATGTCCTTCTTGTGTTGAGGGCTCCAGAGCTGGACGCAGTACTCCAGGTGAGATCTCACCAGAGCGGAGTAGAGGGGCAGAATCACCTCCCTTGACCTGCTGGCCATGCTTCTTTTGAAGCCCAGGGTACAGTTGGCCTGCTGGGCGGCAAGCGTGCATTGTTGGCTCATGTCCAGCTTTTCATCCATCAGTACCCCCAAGTCCTTCTCTGCAGGGCTGCTCTCAATCCTTTCATCCCCCAGCCTGTAATGATATCGGGGTTGCCCCAACCCAGGTGCAGGACCTTGCACTTGGCCTTTTTGAACCTCATGAGGTTCACGCAGGGCCACCCCTCCAGCTTGTCCAGGTCTCTTTCTTTGGATGACATCCCATCGTTCTGGCGTTCAGCTTCTAGTAGTGTTGAATAAGAACATATAAAGCTAAAAAACCCCATATTAACTAAGTCCAGAGGAGCTTACGTCAAAAGTAACTATTGCTGGTAAGGGTTTTTTCGGAACATCAAACTTAATTCAGTGGATTCATCTAAAATATGCCAGATGGGACTTCGTAACTGAAGGAAACTTCGTTTTCTGAGAAGTGGCTATTATGCTAGCTAAGAAGCTATCAGAACCATAATAAGAACTGTTTACCCAGGGCTTTCTTGTGAAACATGATAAACTCCTTTTTTAAAACCTTGGCCATTCATCCCCTATCTAGGTACTCAGATCCCAAGAAATAACACCACATGGAAGACAGAGTTAATGCATCTTTCTGGGATTGTGGCATTTCAGGCTTTCTAGTACACTCACACATTCTTCTACCTGATCAGTGTTCAACTTACACAAAGAACAAGAGAAAGTCCTATTAAAGAATATATGAGAAATTTGGCACATGACATATTAAGGCAAAAATCTTACTGAGATCATCTGAAAAAGGAAGTACAGCCATATAGCAAGAGAACCATCTAAATCATAGTGCTGAAAATCATTTTGAATGTAAGATGGCGTACAAGTTAACTAGTATAATTCAACATATTACTCCTCTATCCTGTCTCACAACATGCTGTTGAACCTTCATCCAAATTAACTGGCACCTTTCTTTGACATTGTCATGGTCCTTTCATCTACAAACAGTTTCTATGTATTTTAACAAGATACAATCTTGTCTTTAAATGAGGATGAGCTAAGCAGGCAGGGTTTGAAAGATTCTTACTCATGGATCTTTGAGCTGAGAAGCATGCGAATTCATGCACAAGATTGACCAAGTAATTAGTATTTGAAAATGTTAGTGGTTTAGAAGCATTTTATTAGGTGTTTCAATATACAACTATAAAATATTTTGACTCTCAGGATTTTTTTTTAAAACAAGAAAACAACACCAAAAATAAAAAACCTACTCATGAAAGAAAAATGTATATTCTTTTGGTTTTTCCCCTTTAATACACATGGCAATCTCTCTCTAATACACATGGTAATTAAGTGGATAATCTCTCCATTATTTAGTGCTTTTATTTTAAACAGAACTTGTCTATGGAATCATGAATTATAATTCCATGGACTATGGAATGGTTCCAGTAGTAGACCCCTCACTTGTCTGGTGATTGTGATTTTACATCTGTAAAGCATCATGAGTTATGTAAATATACTTCTTATTAACTGATTAGAGTTTACAAGTAGTTCTAGATTTGCTCCAGAGGGCTCAGCTGGTGTATGTACCGAGTCTTCTGACATCAGGTGTTTTGGGTTTGAATCTGTTTTTCTGCTAGGCAGATTTTAATGAATTTTTTTTTCCCTACTGTTACTACACTCACAGGGGATCATACAGTCAACTTCTTCATCCAGAAAAACCCCCAAGATTTACCCGTTCACCACCACTTGCCGTTTGGACTAGATGATTGTTGAAGGTCCCTTCCAACTGGAATTATTCTATTCTATTCTATTTAAAGAACTTACAGAGTTGTAGGAAATAACTGACAGGTCCTTATCTAGAAAGATGGTTTTTTAGCCAGCTTCACTGACACTACAACTGCAGTGTTGAAAAAAGAAGTTTTCCTTACATCAAGTCTTACCTTATAGCAGTACATGAAGTTCCCAGCTCCAAGTACAACATCCGCTCTTCGCATTAATTTTAATCGCTAAAGATTTCCCAAGCAGAAAAATGTAAATCGCCTGTGTGAACAAATTGGATTTTCTGGAAGAACAAAACCAAAGTGAATGAAGAGCCTAGGTTTACTTTACAGGACATCTAACAGCATAATATTCCTTTAAAATCCCAGTCCAGTTATTATAATTGTGCATTTTACCCATCACTCAAATAGACACAGGATTTACCCCAGCAAAAAACAAATATAATTTTACAGTTCTATAGGAAATAACAGGAAAATGAACAGTTTATTGACTGATAAAGAACTAGAACTTTCAAAACAAATCTCTAGAAGACAGCAGTTCTGTAGCCAAAAGCTAGTGTAGTGAGTTAGTGAACCACAAATAATCACTTTTCACTGTCTCTGTGGCTGTCCTGACTGTTTCTCAACAGGATGCCTTTATTTTTTTTTTTCTGAAAACAATGAAAATGTAAAGTAGCAATCAGAATATAGAAGTTTTAAATTGTTTTAATTTTTGTTTTAAAGCAAAACTTCAAAGTGTCTGTTTGGAAAAAAAAATCTGAGTTGAACTTACTTTTTAGCAAAGTTAGCATATCAAGAGAAAAAACTGTCCTCAGCTGCTGCACGAAAAATGGACCATCTAGGCAAAAAACATTCCAAGAGAAAAATCTCACCAATGAAAAGAACTGTGGAAGACACTTAGCTATTTCTGAGATGAAACATTTTGTTGAGCTGGAGATGACTGAACTTACTTGGGTGGAAAGACTTAAAAAAACAAAAACTGGCTGGGATCAAAGAACCATGGCCAAGCTTTTTTTTGTTTTGTTTTTGGTTTTTTTTTAGAATGAACTTATTTGGGGCGGGTTCTTTGTGCTTAGCACAGTTACATCCTTCTGGGTAAATTGCTATACAAAATACATCTTAGAACAGACACAGAATTTTTTTGGAAAGAGATGGATGACACATAGCGGGCACAAATATCCGTCTTCACTGCGAGTCTTACCTTCCCAGATGATGGCAGAATTTGCCTCACGATCTCTGAGCGTAATTCTACCAATAATGATGCTTTTTTATAGAAGACATTTATTCATGAACATTCAGAACTACAAGAAATAGTTACATTTTCTAAAGAAATGACAAAGTATTTAATGTTCATGTGTTAATAGACGGGGCATACAAACTTTTGGGAGCAGTATGTGCTTTGGACAGCTTATTTATGTAAAGCATAAGATAAAATGTAAGATCACAAAAAGATATAAATAATAGATATATTTTTTATCTGTATAGCATTTTTCCTTCCAGAGTATCTCTGATCTTTTCAATATTATCAGACTTGACTTTTGGGTGAAAGAACCACCTTGTAACCAAAGACACCAGAGAATTCTTACTTTCTGGGTACATGCAGAGCCTCTATTTAAAGTCGTCTCATACAAAAGGTTTCTATAGAAACCTGAAGGGCTCAGCCAACCAGTGCTAAAAAGATGAACCCTGAGGCCTATACAAAACCCACAAAACCATTTATCTGTCCTAATGGCTCCTGAAGTCACTAATCTCTATCATGCTTCAGCATACCTTCTTAATATATGATGTTATACCTTACATTAGCATACTCTATCTTTGAAAATAAAACATTCTGATCACTGTTAAAAACATGGCTTTAACTCAGGTCCTTAACTGATCCCAAAGCTAGTGAATTGAAAATTAACTCTGATCTCCTTTCTGGCATATACTATCTCCTAGGACACGTAATATCAGTTTTGCTTTTTTTTTTAAGGGGCTGTTTGTCCTATATATAGTTATGCTTCAAATTGTTACTCACTAAAAGAGCAAGTATTTTTGGTTCCTTCTGAAAGTCATATTTCCATAGTGATGCCGAGCTGACAAAAATATGCAATACATCATGATAACTGAAAATTAACTCACTATCACAGATACTGCTCCCAGATACCATTTTAAACTCAGTCTGGAATATTATATTGGTGCAAAACTCAGTTTTTCCTGAACCTTATTTTAATATATATTCAGTATAAAGCATTCACTCTTCTTAATTTTCAGCTTGTTCCCTGTTTCTGTTTTGGTTTGTTTCCATTAGATATCCAAGGCTAAAATATAGCTAATATCTCATTTCAGGGTCCACTCCTAAACAGCAGCGTGGATGAGGCTGCACTAGGTTTGGCTTCCTCCTCCCTGTGCAGGGGCATACTCTCCTAACACTGCTGCAGCACTGCACAGTCCTCCAGCAGTCCTCACAGAAGACTTCCATCCCTAATCTCCACAGCATGTCTTTCTACTATACTTATTTTCGTACTATAGAACCACCAGGGTCATCATTCCTGAGGCAGTATTTCTCCGTGTTTGTCTCCCAGAGTGTTATGAACGTTCATGTTCTGTTGGTTGTTAGGGCTATGCAGAAATCCAGAGAGAAATACACATCCATTGGGTCACCAAAGATGAAAACTTTCACTGAGCAGGGGGTGTATAGCACAAGAAAGATGGAAGGCAACTCAACTCTGTCACTTACTTTGGGCAATGCTTTCAATGTGCCAGAAAGGACAGACCACATATTGCTCATATCTCTTTAGTGGGAGGTTTTTGTTGTACAGAATCTTTTTGTTTTCTTGACAAGAGTCATAGAAATGCAGATTCCTTCATTTTACCACTTCTGATATTTCATTATGGCTCAATTTCTGTTAAAATAACATTTCAAATAGAATTTCAGTCCATAAATATAGTAATGTTTCCTTTCCGCTACACCAGGAAGAACCTGCAAGAATGACAGAACTCCAAAGCTCAACAGCATGCCAATGCTTAACAAAGAAATGGCTCTCCAAGAGAAATGGAGCATTCATTTCTCTCTGAGTTTGCAAAGCTAGGATAATAGGGCATACCACAGATACCAATTCCAAAGATAATTATTCATACCATCTATGAACAACTCTCGCAAATGTTATGGAGTTTGGGGCGAGTTTAGCTTTATAAAGAATTCATTACATACCTCCTTTCAATCATCTCGCATCCACCCACACTGACATTTCACAAACCAAACTTATCCGTAATACCTCTCAGCGCAAGCCATTTTCTACACATTTGTTCAGGTCAGCACGCAAATGTTCTCACTTTCCAGCCTTGAAAAAAAAAAAAAGAAAAGAAAAGAAAAAAACCCCACATACTCCCACATCCTTGTACAAAAGACTACTCAAGGTCAAGATCAAGAAAGAAGGTTTTTGTCCTCCTTTTTTGTCCTCCCCTTAGTTTGTGCAATACCTTCTTTCACACAGTGCGTAATAAACTTCCAATCAGAACTTTGCAACTCTTGCAACTTCTTTCTCCCAGGGAAAACGGGGTCAGACAGAAACAAAATGACAAATATTAAACAGCTTTGTCTACTTCCCATTGCAAAAATAAGGAGCTACTGTCATAAAAATTAACTCTAAAAAATTAAGTTATAGAAAACAAAACACAGTCTTCTATTTCTCAGTAAAATCCTCCCTGTACCTTATTTATGCCGAGAACTATATCATGATTTCTTCTTCTATGCTTATTAGAAATATTTGTTGAGGTACTTTACAGCAGATTTCTTCCTATATCTTAATCACCTACTAAGTTGTCTAGACCAGGTTGCGTTTCTTTTGAAGATGTAAAAACTGCTGAACAGTCCATTTTCTAATTCTGAGGCAACAGTTGTGCTTTTCCCTTGGATGGACCCCAATGACATACTTCACTTGCAAAAAAATGACAAGAAAAACAACCAGAGAGTTCTTTCTATGGTAAGGCAATATATGTCTCAGCTGAAGACAAACTTCTGTGCATGGTAGTTATTATATTTGATGAACTGCGTTAAAAGTTGGAAAACTACTCCTAGAAAGTAATGTGGTATTTATGCAAAGGAATGGTGCAAAATCATTAAACATACAAAAAAAAAATCTATACTCTATATGACTTAACATGATGTAAAGGCAGAAAATGCTAACTCACATTTACTGGTTCACCAAGACAATTATTCTACGAAACTCTTTAAGTACTAAACCTTATTATTCTCTGACTTACAGATTTTTGTTGTGGAAGTAACGTCACTTGCTCACAGCTTGCTAGCGTGTCATGGCACTGGCTGTATTAAAATAAATCTATTTCTGACCCCAAATAGCAGAAATGAACAATTATGCCTGATTAAAGTAAGGAACCATTACTGAAGTTTCAGAGAAAAGATCCTTATCAGCTTCTGAATTTTATTACTGTACCACTTCAGTGCCATGCAGACTCATTCATGAAAATAGTTTTCAAAAACCCATGTCAAAGGATGCTGAACAGAGTTTTCAGAGGCTTTTAATTAATTTTTAAACTTTTTTCCTAAGTATGGAGCTGATGCCAATAAAATGGCCAGAAGAACTTTATTTTATTTTAGGAAAAAATAGTAGGGTTTACGCCAGTATTTCTCTCAGGTATGGCTGAAATGTTTCATCTTAAACTCCCCAAAAATGTCAGCTTCAGGCAACTCATCTCAAGTTAAAAATACCAGCTTTAGGACTGAACTACAATAAAGCAAATGAAAAGGGCCTGGCAAGTGCAAGTGTCAGTAAAGCTTAACTATAGATGACGCTGTCAATTCCCTGTGCAGCACAGGGTATTATAATGCATGTATGGTAAATGGTGTTTTTAGTGATCTGGATGTACTTCTTAGCAATTTCCACTACTTCGTAAATGTCAGACATGTGATGTGAATTTCTATTCACTTTACCACTTTAGTGTATGATCCTGAATAATCACAATGATCTGTTCTTAGCAGCT
>WAAD01038793.1:0-41969 GCA_013389945.1 Fregata magnificens
AAAGGTCATCAGGCCCTGGTTTCACTTGGAGATAGCAACTGAGAGATGTACATGTACCTTTCCTTAAAGCAATGGCAGATGATACTAAATTGCTTGACCTTACACTCAAAGCAAGCAATGACTTTGCTCACGTTTCCTTTCTTCACTGGGCATGTAAAAAAAAAAAAAGAAGGAAAGTTAAGGAGGAATGGAATACAAATTTCTGCTTTGCATTCAAAATACCCTTAGTATTTGCATTTAGAAAATAACTGTGAATAACTGTTGTGCTTCAGGGCAACAAATGACCATCCAGGAAGAATCCTGCTCTCAATCTCTCTTCCTCTGTCTTTAACTTTCCTCTGTGGAGCATTGACGATTGGCTATAGATGGAAAACTGAATGGGAAAACAGGCCAAGCTAGTACCAATAAATCTACATCTAGCCACCTAAGTCATATGGTCAGAATCAAACTGATCACCAGATCAAGACAGGTCCTTAACTTAGTTTGGCAGGAATCCATAAAGAGTATTTTTTTACTTTCTAGTGTAACAGGGATCATGATCCATTAAGTAGGATCATCCCGGAATAAGACTAATTAATTCCCAGGGGCAGCAGTAATGACTCTCTATGCACACAACAAAAAACATTATTCTACTGAAGATGTAAAGGTTTTCTTCTTACTGATGTTGTTAGGATCAGTATATTGGTAGCTGAGTGAATGGCCTGTGATTTAGACAACACTTAGATGATTTAGATGTCCCTCTGATCTTAAACATTGTGAAACTATTAATCCAGCTTTTGTCTATACTTTGAGAGATAGATATATTTTGGTTTTCAAGTCTAGAATATCTCTTTTGAATGTGCAAGAAGTATGAGATTTCAAAATTATCTGTTTTCAGAATGTAAATCTTTCTTAGGCAATCTGCATTTACATTTTTGTTTAGCACCCCAGGCCGTATTTGTTATTTAATCTGCCTAATGTCAGAAGGAAGCACAGCTCTGTAAAGCCATGTGGTGATGAATAACACTCCTAATGGAGTTATAAATTGAGACTAATTGGTTTACGTGATTGTTATTAAGTCCCATTTCAGCTGGTTAATGGAATTTTGTTTGGCAGGGGAACAGAGCTAACGTTATCAGATAATTTTCTTTTGAAAATGGCTTAAATTTCAGTCTTCCAGATCCACAGGTTCTAAATGAGTCAAGGCCGTTCCCCCTAAAAAAATCCTTACAATGTACGAACACAAGAACATTACAATGTTATCAATAAAGTGGCTTTAACATTTCAGTGCATTTTCACACCCTATCACCATGTCTTACGTTGCCTCCAAAAATGGCCAAAACATTCCAATCAGTGAAACATTTCAGCAGAGACTTTAATCCCATCTCACAATTGCTTGAATGGTTTCAAATGTCACATAATGAACAAATAAATTGACTTTCATGAAAACCAGATTTGGCAGGAATGCATGAGTGCCTAGTTAAATAAGCAAACCGGGACTTAGGGGTACTTCTACCCAATTTGTTGTTTTTCAAGTGTAATCGTTCCTAAATTAGTCTCAAAACATGGACTGGTTTAAAACTTGAAATCAATATCCACATGCGATTTGAAAGTTGATGACTTACCTGATGATATTAAGGTTCTGAGGGCTTTTTTTTTAATTATCAGTATAATTAAATGATGCAAAAACATGTTGCCAAGTATAATATCCATACAGCAATTTGTCTGCATCAGTTACTGCTGCTTCCTTTGACCCTTGTTGGTAAGACTAAGAACACCATGTTTAAGATTACATAGAGTGCAAAGTTCATGAAGATTAACAGTACTAACATGGGTTTCCCTATTTATAAGCCTTAACAAGTTTATACTTCAGTGCATTAAAATGCCAACACCAGTAGGGCATAGTTTAACAATCACAGATATTTTAAAAAAAGAAAATAAAAGAAAATAAAAGAAGAAAAAGATTAATTTATTCCTATGAGCACAAGCAAGAGTTAGCACTTGCACTAATAAAATTTGGAATTACTAGAAATAAAGGTTTCCCAAATCAGCTGGGTAGGTAGCATTTAGGGAACATGTACGGTCGTATCTGTATAAAAAGAAAGTGTTCAAGGATATGTGTGGTCCCTGCTAAAGGAGAGCTGCATGAAACTATGTCCCCAAACATAGGCAGCTGTCCTTAATTGTGACAACAGTGCAAAGGGAGAGTGAAGGTTCTCAGACACTACATACTCAAACCAAGAAGCTATTTATAGACCACAGCAACATCTTGAAAACAAATCTGGAGCCAATGAAGTTTAATATTCTCTCTATAGCTATCATCACCAAGAAACCTGGCCTCTGCATAGCACACCAGCTGTAGCTTCTGAAAGGCCTTCAAGTGTAATCCAACATTGAATGAATTCCAGTAACAGAATCTGGAGGTTACAAAGGCAAGGATAACTTTGGAATGGTGCGCACCAGAAAGCTAATTATAACCATCAGAACAAATGCAAATGCAGGATGGTGATTTTATCCATGCATGCAACTGGGGGACACCAGCATCAAGGAGGGATACAGGGAAGGAGGGCATGAAGGGAAATACTAGAGTGGTGACAGGTACTGGCAAGCCGTTGGCAAATGCCACTGACCTTGGAAGAAGCTACAATTTCTCCCACATTAATATATTATGAAAATTTCAACATCAACTCAAAATAATTCAGGGTTAAGCATCAACCAACATATTATCAGCACAACCAAACACTTGTTCAACTGTTTTTTTACCTGTTTCTGTTAAAAGCCTCTTTGTCAGTCAGTGGGCCGTTATCCACATCCCAGTATCATCTAGACCCTACAGCTCAGAGTGCCACAGCCTAAAGTCTCCAAAATCCTACTATTAGTATTTAAATGGCAGATTTTAGGCCTTAAGAGGTTCCTAGCCATTCAGAAACACTACCCATAGGCATTTATGTGTAAGTTAGGGTGCCTGAGTTCAGGCCCCAAACACTATTTTGATTGATGAAGCTGACGCTGTTAAGAGACACAAGTCTGAGAATCAGTTTTTTAAAGATATCTTCATGCACTTTGCTTCAGAATAACTTTACATGACAATTCATCCTGAAAACTAGGGAATCACCTGAGCAGTCATTTTCATACTGGACATAATCATTCCTAATTATTTTATTAGATTCTGCATATTTCTGTCTAAACTTCTCTGAATGTTCTTTGAGAAACACTCAGAGACAGGTAGAAATTAAAATACAACCTAATACATTAGAAACTAGTTGCCTTACCTGGTATTATTTTAGAAAGGAAAAGACGCTCTCTCACACAAGAATTGATTTCAGTTGCTTTCCCCATTCAAGACACAATAAAAAAACCAGTTTCAAAACACAATTAAAAAACAGTTTCAAAACACAGTGGTAAACAAAAAATCAAATACATACTTTAGGTCCATTGAAAAGTTGCCTTTTTATTTTTTGCTACTTGCAAAAGGGAATCATAGTAAATTTTGAGGTTTTTAAATCAAATAATCAAAATTTCCTGACATTACAATGTTATGAAATAATTCTTAAAGTAAATTGAATAAAAAGTAGAAATTATACTAAAAAAGCTAATTTAATCAATAATGTGATTTCAAATGGGCACTTTTTTCCCAACAGAAACAGCTCTCTTGAGCAGGCTAAAAATCTCTCACTTTCATAATACTTCTGCTTTTCTCAGGCATTTATAAAATTCATTTTTAATTTGCATTTTATCGTCCTTTAGTTTGAATCTCTGAACATTAAGGATTAATATTTCAAGAAATCTCATCACATTACCATACTTTATCAGAAAATTGGAAAGTAATCAATTTTAAAATTGCTTGCATATTGTATACTTTTACTCCATTTTCTCAATTTGAAGTTGTAATTTTGATGCCTTTTATTTGATCAGTTGGTATAGTTTAAAAAATAGACAGGCTTTTGGATTTAGAGTACCTAATTAAAAGAGCATAAGTCCAAGAGTTTATCTGTATACCTGTTGGTCCCATAAAAGATTATCTCTACCTACACTCTGTAATATTTTTAGACCACCACAGCTATGACCAATGTCCAAGAATGACCAATGCTAGAATTTTGATTCTTTTTAAAACAGATAGTTTCATGTAGCAAAGAAGAAAGAGGGGGGGTTTTTTGCCAGTTTCTATAGTAGTTTTTTGAACCTACCTACTTTTGAATGTCAGTAATTCCTAGAAAATGTAAAGGTTTGTTCAATATTTGACTGGCTCTTCCAAGTCAGAAGACTGTGGTTAGTAGAATAGGGATTTCTCTAGCCAGACTACTGATTTTCCAAGATGCCAAGTGCCTTTTGTAATCCGCTGAAGGGTCTAAACCATCAGCCTTTACAAGCACAGTCCATATGGTTCCCAAATTCTTAGTTTGCCTGTTCTCATTATAATATCTTCCCCCAAGGGGACAGTTCTACTGTTCAAATGTTAGGCAGAAATATGTTGATTTTCATGTGGTGACTTTCCGTCAGCACTTACTTTGACTACTCATTTTCAAATCCACATTGGAAAGGTTTATTCTTTGTAATTATCTGGGAAACAGCACAGAACTTTTGGAACCAGTCTCAGTTAAGCAATGCAGTCAGAAAAGAAAGTTTCAAAGATGTCTAAATAGCTCAATAGTTCAGAAAATAATCTTGGCTATCAAATACTTTGAAAAATAATCGTGATCCTTTCACCAATATTTGTAGAAAAGGGAAACAAATTCATAACACACTGTAGTCAAACAATATTCATTTCCATTTGATCCATTATAGACTGTGTTTTTCTTGCATAGAACAATCTAAATTGTTTAATAATCTCAAAGCTCTTAGTGAAAGACTGTACATGTGACTTGAAATCCTCTTATCACTCCAGACTTTTTTATATCATTGCAAATAAAGATAAACATGTGAACTTAATATTTGAAACAATTTGTTTGAGAACGAGCATGGAAAGTATCATTTAACTGTCTCATTGCCTTCTTACACTATACCTTGTGTTGATAACGTGAGTTTATACAAATGAAGACACATTAGCAAGAAATAAAGAACATTCATCTCCTGAGCTAATTTATTCTCAGACAGGCATCTTTTACAAAATGCTGATTCCAAACAAATTCAAAGGAAACCAGTATCAAATCTTAATTAAAAAGCATGTTCTGGTCTCTGCCTGGTTGTCACCTCTGCATCTGCCAGAGACCAAACAGCAAGGAGGCAGGCATAGATTATAAAAGACGGAATTGAAGAAATTATAACTGGAACTGGGTTTTTTTCTCTATGTATGTTATTGATTTGCACAACAAGCTGCAATGGGGGAGGAAGAAGAAAAGAGAGAGGTTCATGTTGGTTCATGTTGAAACTAGACAGAAATGTTATAGATTTTGGCAAAAATATTTTTTGCAGTTACTCAACTCTTATGTTTAACCTGTTCACTGCCCCCCCCCTTTTTTTTTCAGTTCTCTTTCACTTCTTTTATTTTAAATCATTTCCAGATCTTGTTACAATGTCTGCTGTAACTCAGATCATCCGCATCCTTCATAACTGCCTTAGGACCAAGTACAACTTCACAGTCCTCAGGGTAGGATCAAAACTCACATCGGGAAAAACAACAAAGGATATGCATGAGGCAAAAAGAAAGAGATGAGTCAGAAAAGAAACACAGCTCACACAGGAAGGGAGATTATTGAAAAGGTTGGCCATTTGTTTGGAGGAGGGAGGAGACAGGAAAGGAAAGGGAAACCAGTAGTTTCCACTGGGTCTTTAGGAAGTCTTTTTCTGATTTTCTCCCTGAGTTCTCATTTTTAAAAAATCAAAGAAAAACAAAAAAACAAACCCAAAACCTGAAGAGGGGTTAGAGAGAACTGTGACAGTTTTTATGGTATCTCTTGGCTTCCATAGGTATACCTTTGTACTAACAAGTCCCAGGTAAATTTAGGGTTCCTGTTAAGACCCTAGTTGTTCCTGGACATTCAGCTACCGTAGCTCTTTCAGCCAGAAGCTTGTTCATTTGTGTTGGGTTAGATGACTGCACCTCATTCTTTGAGATACAAACTACCCATGTCTTGGTCACCATGTAATTAGCTTGTTGAAATGTATTTTACATGCAATTACCTCTTTCTGTCATTTGGAAGCTGCAGGCTGTATTTCCCACCATGTCTATTTAACAAATTTACCTGCTCTGCGCTGGATACCACTCATTTTTCTAGTTGCAGTTTAGAGTGCTGATTTTAAATTTCACAGACACAGTAATTCTGAAATCTGCTTATCTGGGACACCATGTTTCTTTTTGTGTGGTTCTGCACCCCCATCAGAGGAGGCCAGAGCAGGAAATTCCATTTGGTGTCCTCAACTCTGGTACTTTTTTCTGGTCCAAATCTTTTGATTTGTTGAACCTGGTAAATGTGCTGCACAATTCAGCTTTAATTTTTTGTGCGGAGTTGCGTAATGGATGAGTTTGTAAAATGCAGGGATTTTAGTAGTTTAGTATTGCAGTAATGACTGTCCTTGAGAACAGTGCAACTCTTTATTTAATAAGACAACAGTAATTTAAAATTTGCTTTTATTTTTCTTATTTTGTACCTAATTTTTCAAAGCACTCAATGTAATTGTTGAAATTTTTTATAAATTGAAATAAACAAAATAAAATATTTTCAAATATTACATTGTTTCTTCCTTTCATAACAAACAGAAACTTCTTATTTATTAGCATTTGTCCTCCCTTCCTTGACTCCTGTGCTGAAGGATATTTTTGTATTTCATCTCTATGCTTCTGGATTTTTACTGTTTTTCTAGTAAGGATGTCATCATCAACTCATTTGTCATTTGACTACATTAAAACTATTAGACTCAGATGAGAAAAAGCTGTGTTGGATTACTACATAAAAAACTGGTTTATGCCCTGCATTTCTTTCTGTTTATAAGCAGACACAAGGCAAGACAAAAGCAAAATAAGCATGAATTAGTTAAGTGGGAATGAATAGCTCTTGGGTTTTTTTTTCATTTCCATGTACTGTGCATAATGTTTTGGAAGGACAACCTCCTGTTGCCAGGAAATCAGCCACCATCCATTGCCTTTTCCTCCTGCCTTGGTCACCTCTCAGCCAGCTCTGATTCCCTCCTGGTCTCCTCCCTGTGGTCTTCCCAGAGGTGAGTGCTCGCTGTGACGTGAGGAGGTTGGCAGTGGAAAAGCCAGACATCTCCAAGTGCCAGCAAATCTCCACCTGCTCACATTTGCCCTGCCTTATTCCGCTCCTTGGGGCAGCGCTGTGACTCTAGGAGACATTGAAACTTGTGTGTCCCAGAAGTGGAAAGCAGAGGTTATTGGATTGTTTCGTACAACTCATAAAGGTTAAGTTCCAGGGGAGGGAACAACAGCCTACATAAACTCACCCTCTTGCTGCTTCTCCCCCAGCTGCCTCCAAAATGGCTGGCTGACCCATGAGGCACGTCTTTTGCGTGTGCTCAGAGCGGCCGCCTGGCTGCTGCGGGACCGGGGACACCTGTTAAGTGCAGGCCAGTGCCAAGCCCGGGCTGCAGCGTGTCAGGGGCACCCAGGGCCCACAGCAGCCCCCGCTGTCCCCAGCACACACTTCTCCCCATGTGCAGGGCTGCTGGATGGTTTGTCGGTAGATTCTCTGGTCAGTGGGGAGGTGGCTGAACTGTCACCAAACAGCCAAATAGGAAGTCATGCCAACAGATTTCAGCTGTGGTACAGAAACTTGAACAAACAGGTGAACGTGGAGCTTAGAGAGGAGTAAAAGTCAATGCTACCTGGCAATGAAAATGTGCTTGGCTGAAGCTGTGTTATCTATGTGCTTATTTCCAATAAGTCCATCACCACAGGACATGGGAGCTAAAACATTAGTTAAAGACATAAATAACTCATAAACATTGCAGCACTGCTTGGATCCCCCTATTTTAATTGTTCCTCCTATTGTCCCTTTCAGAGAATTTTTATATTTAAATAAAATTAGTGAAACAGAATGTTTCACAATACTCGTCTGTCTCCTTTTCCTCCACATTGTTCTGCGAAATGAGTGGGAGAGCCTGAGTTCTGGCTAGGAAGTGCTCTGATCTCGCTGGTAAGAAACCATACAGCTACAGAAGATGTATATAAATAGTTTACATCTTCTTCAATCTGCCTTGAATGGACAGCTTTGACAGTGCTATTGTTAGTCGTGCATCCCCACAAATGGAACCAACAAGTGACACTTTGACCCTAAGTAGATTGACATTACTGTCTCTTGCTAACCTGCCACAATGATATTTAATATAGCAGGGAGTCAAACACATTAGGACTGCATATTTAGGAAAAACTCGGTCAGGCTGACTTAGTACTGAACAGTGCAGGATCAGATTGGGTATATAAGAATGTGTGGGAAATAGGGTGATTTTTGGAAAAAGGCAGGAAACTTCGTGGAGTGACTGATATGTCAGCAGCAGTACAGCCAGTGATCCACACCCACTTCTCTTTTAAGGTATTTAAAATAAACAAACTTCTCTTTTCTTTAACCCTCAACAAGAATAACCAAGAGAGGGTTTCCTGCCGTCTTCATAACCCTGAAGGGCAAGAATGTCCTCCAGTAAATTCACTGCACCACACCAATACCATCAGCCTCTAGAAAGTGAAAGGGTTGGGGGTAGTTAATGGATCAGACGGTCCATGATCCCAGCTGACAAGTGCAACTTAAACTTTAAAATATGATGAACAAACAATCCCAGATTAAGCACAGTGGTGACTTGCCTGTTCCCATATTTCCCTGCTGTCGTGATTTTAAATGTAAAACCATGGCAGCCATGCAAATCAATTACAACTGGAAATGACAACTCTTCCAGTAATGCATATCACCATTGTTTAAAAGATGCAAAAAGCATTCCACAAGTAACATAAAATCTCTTGCTTCATCACTGCAGTCTCCACAAAGAAAGCAAAAAAAGCATTTCTACTATGCATACAATCAAACCCATGAGAACCAAACATGAGTACTCATGATAGAGCATTTCAAAATGTTAACTACACTGTGTGAGTCACATGGTCATTTACATGGTACATACAGAAATAACGTTGAAGAACAAAACAGTGAGACACAAACCCTTGTACTAACATGAGACATGAAATATTCATTTTAATGTGGAATAGAATAATTTTCAGGTAACCGGGGAGGGAATAATAGCAGCTGCAATTATAAATCTCATTCTGATCATAAGTATGCACACAAGCCTCAGAGGTACAGTATTTTGAATGAGGGTCTTTGTAAAGAATCAACAGGTGATGACCTGTCTTGTTGGATTTTTGAATGTATAAAATGAACCACCAGGCATAGTCTACTTCTTGTACAGTGTACCAGACATGGTCTACTTCATGTCTGGTTTTCAGATCTCTTACACATAAAGTAATGAATAAAGCTGTACAATATTTTCTTCAAGAAGTTCGTCTTGCAAAATGTACCATGTGATGTTCTATGATTTGCAGACTTTCTGAGTTTTATTACAATTTTATTACTATAGGATTAGGTAAATTGGCAAATTTTCAGTTGCCAAGAGATTTTTGCCCCAAAATGGGGGTTATTTTTGCTCAAACTCAGATGCATTTTTATTTGAAATTGAATCTGTATTGTCAGGAAATTAGGGGGCTATTTTTGCTTCAAACTGTTACAACACTTAGGGAAAACATGAGGATAAAAAAAATAGGTGCACTTCTAAATTGCACAAAAGGACAAAAATTCCTCAAATTAAACAATTTTGTATTTAATTTCTATATTTTGTACATTCCCAGCAGTCAGAGCTTATACAAATTTGTCTGATAGGCAACCTTCCCGTGACATTACATAACATGACACACCGTGGTCTTTAAAGGAGGCCTTGTCTGCATTGTTTCCCTATTCTAAAGCCAGAGAGCTAAAAGGGGTTACAGTTTTTTGGAGTGACAGGGTTAGAATATGTAATTTACAGTTTGGCTTTCCACTCCCACAGAAGAATCTCATGCCTGCAGTGAACCCCTGGCATATATAAATATTTTAAATAAATATACTTCTCTCCTTTTGGCATTTCTTCAAGCTATGGTTTCCAGCCCAGATATCCAATATAAGCCATCACGATTAAATAAATATATTGTGTCTCACCAGTGGTTTTCACCATGTGCTCTCAGAGGCACTTTCTGCTTATGATGACAGTTTATCAAGCTCTCAGATCCAGAATCCAAAAGGTCAAGTAGTCAAAACTATACTCCTCCATCTGCACAATAAACAGAAGGATTTCATCTGCTGACACTTCAGGTGCCCCACAGCTCTATTTCTTTTTTACCTACCCCCAAAATAATAACTTTTGCTTTTTCTTGTGTAAAGTATCTGTGCCTGAGAATAAACAAACAAAAAGCTTGCTCTAACTCTTCCCAAAACATAGTTGCAAAAGGGTTGAGGACCACAAATCTGACTTCCTATGTTTCACAGACTGTTACATTCCCCTTACTTACCTCTATTCGGAATCAGATTTTGGGGAGACAAAAGCTATTTTCAGTCCTTGGAAGATGATTAGAGAAGTATATTTCTCAGGCAAAACCAGGGTAGACCAATGTGCCATTAATTGCCATGGCTGCTCTAGTGCGAGGGGATTGATTAGGTGAGAGATGCCTGCTAGGATCATCTGAGCAAGCTACTTTCAAGGCTGTAGAAGAAGGTAAAAAATTCCAGTCTTGGAAAAAGCTTTTTGTGAAAGTCAGCTGCACAGAAACAAACTCGCAATCCTCAGTAAATGGGCGAATGTAGAATGTTCACTGCTACTGAGTCTAAGGAAAGACCTGCTGTTAAGGTACTGTTTCTCATATAGTGTCTTTGGTGTAGCTCCAACTTCTCTTTTTTCTGATGTCCTACATGTTATTTTATAATAGCTCGTAATTAATTGTTTTCTGTGGCTGCTCTGTGATAAATAAAGACTAGATTTCAAAAGTGAATGGTCTAAAATGTTTTTCCAAGCAAATATCTGTACAGAAGCTAGTTAGAATTACAGCTCACTTTTTCTCCTAAACAGAGGGTTGAAATTCCAAGTTGCATCTCTAAATACATATGGAGAAACTGTAACCAGGGAGAAAAAAAAAGGCTGAGCCTGCTGCAGCACACAGGAGAGATTATATAAGTGTAGAGGAAAGTTTAAATTACAAATTGTCACAAAGACTGAAACAATGCCCAGAATCTTTCCCATATTGCATCTTCTATCTCACCACCAACATATTGGTTATTCCATCCTTTCCAAATTCTGCTGCAGAACAAACTCTGGGATTGTGCTTCATTTGGCAAAGAGCTTCCCCTTGTTTGGACAGATTGATTCGGAACCAATGAATCTTATTAGGGCTTACTTGATGGTATCATTTTGTATACTTAGAAAAATTTAGCTCCTTTTCTTGTTGTGGGTTAGAGACCAGAGCTGGGGATAGATAATGGCAAATATATCAAAATAATTTGAAAATCCTCCTCGAGTTAATAACCTTTTTCCCTGCTACTCTTTGTGCTTTTTTGGGGAAGTACGATTTTTCCACCACCTCAAAATAAGCGGAGTATATTGCCTTGAATATATGAATACATTGTGGTACATGAAAGATATCTGCAGGCACATTCATAAACAAACAGGAAATCAAAACTAGCTTAACTAGGAAGCTCCCTGATTTGAGGGTAAAAAGCTACAGACAGCATAAGAACTATCATATTAGGTCACATCAAAGATCCATATAGCCCAGTATCCTTTCTCTTATAGTGGCCAGGAGCAAATGATTAGGGAAAATTTATTAGAAACAGGAGATAAAACCATTCCCCATGACTGTTGCTAGACCTCCAGGTAATTAGCCATTTAAGAACTTCCTGAGCTGGAGTTTGCACCCAGACCATGGTATTTAATATCCCCACTACACTTTTCTATCATCATTTTCTCTACCATCGTTTTGAGTTAATTTGTACTTTGCCCTTCATAGCATCTCATAGCAACAGATTCCTCAATTTAATGACCATTTCTTCCCAGTCCTTCATGATCCCCTATATCAGTTGTGCCCAGATTAGTTCCTGAAGAATGTACTGAATAAGGCACCGTGCTAGCTTTAAAAAATCTACCTTGGTTTCCAGAAGCAGTCTCTGTGGCAGCAAAAAGCTATAAGCTAGCTTTCCCACTCTCCTGTTCTTCTTATTTTCATTCCTTCTGAGTTTTTCCTTGTTATTCATCTTTTAATAAAATAATTATTGAAAAAAAAGTCCTGATTTTATAATAGTATTCCATACAAGATTATATCAGGTTGGAAACATGCCCCATTCACCCTGATTTTACACAATGGGAACAAAAATCCCTTACATTTTTATTCAAAGTCTGTTTCTTGGGTTTAATGAGTAAAATCCCTTTATTCAACAAGTATTTTGTGAACAACCTAAAGCTCAAAGCATGAGATTAGTGAATATTTTTTGTAAATCCATTAATATCCAGAGATCCTTTTTCTTTTCAAAATATTTGTGAGAACTGAGTAATTTCCACAGCAAATTATGCAAATGTGCTGTACAAGCTCTCCAGCACAGCTCAGCCACTGCAAATCCTGACCTACCAACACTCCTGCTGTTCCTGCTCTGGGCTTCTCTTCATCAGGCTGCCAATCATATGTTACAATGCCAAGTTTTGCAGTGTGGATAAGTGTCCACTAGAAGCCAAGATAATATCAATGAGCTTATTCACACAAGAGAACTAAACCCAGATCCGAAGACTCATATGCAGAAAGAAAAATCTTCTGAATTGAATTCTTCCAAAAGTAGCTAAGCTTGATGCAAGGATTGTTAGATAAAATCTGCAGTCATGTTATGCAAATGTTAGACTGGGTAGATTGTTGGGTCAGAGGAGACCATTAGAATGATGAAATGTATTAACTTCTTCAGTTCCTTACTACCTGCAATTAAGAAAAAAACCCCAAACTATTAAATTTTAATTTCAACTACCAATAAAGCATGTCTGGATAGGTTGTACCCCACATAAGGTTCATACTGTAGTACTTGAGATCAAGTTGGCCATTAAACACCAAATATGCATCTTCAGAATTGATGTATTTTAAAAAAAATGTATTTTTTGCATGTATGGATGCACTTGTTCTCTCCTAGGTGGATACCCAGAGGTATTGTAATAGTTCAATGAAAACAGCAACAGCCGCGCAGAAAAAAATGTTACACTGTGATAGCCAGTATTAAGGTAATTTACCCTGGCAATCTTAGTCAGATCTACCATTCTGACTGGAAAAATGGGAATTTATGTCGACTTCATCTGTCTAGATGACAGGAAGACATCAACTTATTACAGTGCTGTGCTGAGTTTAAATTTTCTAAAGAACAATGTGTAAAAAGATCTATAGGGACCCTCAAAGTTTACATTTTATGCTATTGCTTTCTTTCCATAAGAGGCCAAAGACGGAATCAGTGAAAACTCTAACAAGGAGTTTTCCATTCTTTGTAAGGGAATTCTCTTCCCTTTTTAAGAGATTGTGCAGAGAAATGCTTTTTCTCTTTACTTATTTACTGCCTACTTTACTTAGTCCTAATAGATATTAATCGGCTGTTTTTCTTTTCCTGGCTTCACAAATATTTTAGGAGTAGGATTCTTTTGTGATGACAGAAAGTAAGTTCTGCTGTCAATATATGTAGATCACTGAGGGCGATGGAATTCACACTCTTCAACATCTTCTTAGGTACTTCATAGGAACCTGGACAAAGAAACCCCTGTACACCATAAAGATATTTTACTTTAGAATAATGTAACATATAAAGTAAAAGACATACTGAAAGGATATTTGGGCCTCAGGGCAGTAGTAGAATCTAGTGTAAGGTTCTCTCCACAGTGCATGTGGAGAGTTAATCAGTTTAGAAAAAGGATCTAAAAAACCAAGAAAGCAGGAGGGCAACCTGCTGTTAAGCAACAGAGAAGTGCTGAGGAGTCTGGTGTGTCTTAAATCCACTTCTCTGTGGGATTTAGACAATGTGCTCAGGGTTGTAGGGAAATACTTTTGTGCTCTAACCCCACAGCCACTAATATTTCCTGCTCCATTACACAAGTATGATATCCCCAGGTGTCCACCAAATGGGCTCAAACTGACTAGAGAAGAGCAATGTAGCTGAGTAAGAGAGATTCACTGCCCCCTAAAATGTCCCTGATCTAGCTTTCCTACCTCTACTGGTTGTGGGAATTTCCCTGGTTCCTCCCAACTGCACCCAACTTCCATCACACCACAGCTTAAAAAATATGTATAAATTCATTAACATTCTGTTGCTGGTGCAGTACTGGGTGTATTGCAAAGCAATGAGACTAAAATAAGTTAACATCCTTGGGATGGCATAATTGTTTTTGCTTACTTTCCAGAGCAGTTTGCTCTGGCTGACTCTCATTGCAATTTATTTCCCTTTCTTCTTGAAGGACTAAGACTAATCTCTGTTATGTCCTTGAAGGTATCGCCTTAGTGACGTCTATAGGTAAATATGAATGCAAAATACTTTCATGTTGGAGCTCTCCCATTCTGCTGAAATTTATACAAATTCATTGCATCAGAAACAACACAGGAACTAGCAGGACTCCTTGCAGGTAACCTAGTAGATGGAGAAAGACCCTGGAACTGAGGGAAGTCCATAACTAGTCCTTCGGTAAAATTCCTTACTTCCATTCTAGCCACATACACTAAGCTGAAGGCTACATAAAGGAGTATTCTCATTCTTTCCTCTCAGCCCACAAATTTTGAATTCCTTTCTGCACTGAACCCAAACTTAAAAAAAAAAAAACAACAAACTCATGAGAACTGCATGCTTAGAATGGATCATTGCATGATGAGTACCATTTTCCTCAGGGAAGTGTTGAACAGAAGTTTTATCCTTTAAGACAACAAAAGGAGACATGACCTGGAACTTCTACACCTGCATAAGTGATGGATCTAACAGCATGTGAAAGCTGTAGGCTCAGACTAAAACCAGAAAACAGTAGTTTAAACAGCTCACCTGCTGCAATGAACCTCTCAAAAGAAGCAGCTGGATGAGGGATCAGGATCAGAACCAGAGTGATTGGAGTGTAAGATAAACACCGAGCTGCTTGTCTCTGACAAGACTGGGGTGCTTGGGAACTTCAAAACTATAAAAAGAAAGGCATGTAAAGCTACAATTTTCAGACGATGGATCTTGGCTAAGGCACTGAACTTCAGTGCAAGTCCAATTTAGCCACCTGCCTTCTTTTTAGACCTTTGAAAGCCCTAGATCTCATCAGAAAATCTTTCTTCTGTTGTAATGTGCTTTGGTCATTACATGCTCCTTAGAAGCAAAGCGTTTATGTTAATAGGAAGAAAATTGTCCATTTCATCACACCTTCTTTGCAGCTTTCAGCTGACATGTTATAACAAGCCAAGGACCCATTCCATTACTAAAAAAAATCCCCCAGATAATAATCTCATTCTTCTCTCACCAGCTTTTGTGAACTGGCTACAGGAAGTGGCAGTATTCTGCAAAGCACAGCACAGTATTGGCAACAGCTATTGCCAGCTCAGTCTGTACCTTTGGATGAATTATCAGCTATGTGTTGTGTTTGTCTGCTTTGTGTCAAAGTGCTTGCAAATGGGAAGCAGGTTACCTTTGCATCACTTTCGTAAACAGCAGTTTCATATAAAATGAATTAGTATTTTCTTTTCAGTAGATTCTGTTCTGAGCAATGTAATAGTTTGCAGAGGAGGAAACTAAAAAGCAAGCGCAAGAGGGTTCCGTTACCACTATGTAAAACAAAAGAATGATTGCAACATGGAAAGGATTTTTCTTTCTGTTTAAGTAAAGGGAAAATACAGATGGTGATTACTTCTAGTGAGTTCACTTTCAGATTGTGCTTCCAAAATACTGCATTTAGCAACTAACTGGAAGAATACTTTTTATGATATGCTCCAGCTAGACAGATAAACACCTCCACAGTTCAAAACCATCAAGAATATTCACAAACCAGCACACTTTGTGACTGAGCAGCTGTTATGTACTTTAATGCTGCTGAAATTTAAAAAGCCAATAGCTCTCCTTAAAAATACCATGAAGTTTTCAAGAATGATAACTGTTTTGCTTGGGTTTTCTTTACTTATGTTTGACATTTTGAAACAGTTATAATTGACATTATAACTGACGACCTGTCAGAATCGAATTGCATTTAGCTGCTAAACAACATTATCCCTATTGATAGTATTGTCCATCACTGACTAGCATTACCTTAAGTGTTTGTACTGCCTTACAAACTCTTGTAATTAATAATGGCCAAATCACCAGAGTTTGAGATTTGTTCACATTTGGAAAAGGACCAAAAACCTCATCACTTGAGAAACTTTCCTAAGATGGTTACACCTTTCAGTCATTCAAAAAGTGTCAAGTATTGCAGATAAGACCATACATTGTGCAATCCAGGATATAGGAAGAAGTATGGTTACATCTATACTGCTCTGTGACTTTGTTTCTGAGACAATTTCCAGCAGAGGAATCCCAGCTTGTATCCATATCCACACCACAGACCTTCAGCCCTTTTTGGCAGCACACAGTGCTCCCACTCCTTGCGGGATTCCTTGGGCCCTTCTGATTCAACAACAGTGTTCCTGGTCAGACAGAGAACCCAAGCTGTGACACAGGAAAGGCCTGTGACACATTCTCAAAAATTAGCAGCCTGACTGAGACCAAACTCAAACCTTTTGGTCATCAGCTTCTCCCACTACTCCTCAGGTGGCTCTGAGGGTAGACAACAGGTAGAACATAGTAAGACAGTTCATTCTTCCAGGAAAGTCCGCAGCCACAGTACACATATGTAACACCCTGTGCTCTTTTGTTGACCTCTCCTTACCAATCACCCCAGGTCTCAGAGGCCTTTTCCATGTCCCAAAATCACCCAACAACAAGGTTGGTGGAAAAAGATCCTTCTTGCATCTGAGTATGATGGACAAAAATTGTTCCTTCCCCAAGGGATCAAATCAGGACGCAAACATCAGCTACCTACTGCTTTATTTCTGGCAAGATCATTCACAGTCATCAAGAAAGGGTGCTCCAGTAAGACCTATGCCTGCTGGCCTGTAGAAGAAAATCCAGTTGTTTGATAGAAAGGACACCACCTCTTTCATTGCTCTGGAATATTTTATCAGTGGCCTTCTGAAATGAAGTCAGGCTTAGATCATCTCTGCCGATGGTAGATAGGCAATACCAAGAGGAATTTCTGCTGTCTACTGAAGTGTCATCAGCCTCTGACACTAACCAATAGAAATCTCAGAAAATCCAGAAGGTTCTTCAACTGTCCAGGTTAACTTTCAAATTACTATTGAGCATGTATGTTCAGCAGTCCAGCAAACACTCCTCAAGGAATACTGGCCTTGGCCTTTGCCCCCTTTCAATCTTCTTTTCCAGTCTCAAGCTCCTGAGTCACCCCAGCCCTGTTCCCATACTTGCTGGCAATATTTCAGAGCAGTTCTGGTAAAGTTCTTTATGATCATCCCCATCATTGCTAAATGTTTTAAGAAATTTCTTTGGTTTTTTTCAGAGGCAAAGAAACTCTGCCCTTCTTTTAGGAAGAGCAAGCTTGTGAGGTGTGACTGAATACCTCTACCTCTGTCCTGGCTCTTCTTTTTCTCCAACATGGCAGCTTGATGATGAGGCCCTGGGAGAGGGAAACTGGGGAGGGAATCCCAAGATCACTAGCTTGGAAGTGTCCTGATTAGGTCCGTAAAAAGAACAGGTGAATCGGGAAAGAGAATAGGTTCTTTGGACAAAGAAATTGTAGTGCCAGAATTGCTGCCTGAAGAGTAATTGTCACTGTCCTTCATGTGTTTAGCCCCTGAGGTCATTAGACTCAAAAATGTTAAATTTGAGAATGCTGAGAAAATAAGAACCATGTGAGTAGCTGTGATAACCTTTGAGTGAAATGTTTGTGTGCGTCCACCCTTCCTTTAGAAGGAATAGATGTTTCTTGCACTCTGCTCTCCTCCAGAACTCACTCACTTTCTAGCTGCTAGTTTGCTATTGGTGCTGTCTTTGCAGATAGATACCTTTTTATAGTGAGACACTGGGTAGGCAGTAGACCTGGTGCCCCTACCAAGCTGTTAGGCATATTTCTGAAAGAGCTGGAAGCAAAGGTTTGCTTGCTCCTGCATAGAAAGTGAGACATACTCAGCACAAGATGTGTGCGGTGCCCCCTCTTCCTGCCTCACACCAGGCCAACATCACAGCCCTATCTCTGCTTCTGTTGTAGCTTGCTGAATCTGTAACCAAGGTCAGGAGTGTGTGCTCAATATCAGTAGAGGAGAACAGCCTGAGGAATGTTTTGTATTCAGGAGAGACAAAATGGGAAGCTCGTGTAAGCTTTACAGACTTTTCCTTCTGGTTTTTTGTTGTTGTTGTTGTTGTTTTATTTTGGGGTTTTTTTTGTTTTTCTCCTTCATTCTTTCATTCTAGCATGTTCTTCTAGCACTAGTAGCTCGGAAACATTGCTGCTGTCTGAAGCAGCCTGTTTTCACTGTGGCAAGAGATGAAGGGCAGGAATTGGTTGGATGAGCAGGCACAGCCACACTGGGTAGTTTTCCAAGCGGTCTGATGGCGACAGGAGCATTCATGTGTGCGGAGCAGCCAGCTGGAGCACTGTGCCTGGCAGGGCCATTCCAGGCTCTGCTTGTGGCTTATAGCTGGGAGATTTGAATCTGCTGGCAGCTCTCATTTGAGGCTTTGCCAGTAGTGTCAGAGGAAAGACTCCAAGTGAAAGAAGGAACTATGACTGAAAAGCCAAAAGGCTAGCACGTTGTGAGAGCTGTAGCTGTGTTTTTCATCATTTGGGCAGTTCTCTAGTAAACCTTGTGAAAATGAGGCAGGCTCTGACTCTGGTCATGGCTAAATATCTGAGAGTTTCATAGCCAGTTTCATGTAGGGCTCCTCTGTGGTGGACGAACAAATGTCCTGTTGCTGTAAGGCAGTGTACTTAGCTCTACTGAGCCCGGTGCTCTGCTGTGCCCCTGTGATTTTACAGGTGGCTTCACACAAGGTTTTGGGAGCCACACATATTCCAGTTTATCAGGTAATAACAGATATAGATTACAGTAATGTCTGCATGATACATTAAAACCTTTTCTATGAATGATGTCTAGGTTGGTTTTTTCCCCTCTGGGGCATAGAAATAACTGGCCAGGTCATTAAGTTCAACTTGACTGAAGGTTATAAAATAATAGCAGAGGTGGATTTATTCCCTGATGATGTAACATTTAAGGATTGCTAGACCATAGCAGAATTCATCCATTCATAAAAAAACATTTGCTAACAGTCCCAGCATGCTGCCAGTGTTTTAGAGAACATGTTGAGGGAAGAAAGAGCAAATCAGATAAATGCTCAGATTGCCACTTCAGTCATATTCTAGGCAACCTCTACCTACACATGGTGCAAAAACAGCAACAAAACCAAATCTAGCCCAGTTTTCAGAAAAATATTTTCTTTCTGTATTTTCCTTAGCCAGTTAAAGAATGTCATTCAACAAAATCTCTTAAAAGGTGGCTAACCTAGTAAAATAATTGATCAATTTTTTTACATCTGTAGCAGAAGGAGTGACAATAGGGAAGTTTTTAAGCAGCAGTTGTGGGCTGCAGTAGACCCAGAAAGAGAGCAAAGTCTTACAGGCAAAGATAAATTAATTAATGATGCAGAAAGACCTAGCTGAGGGAACCTAAGAAAAAGTCTAAAACAGAAGAAACAGAAGTCTAAAACATCACTTGCAATTTCTTTTTGGCATCTTTCTTCTTTGAAAAGATTACCTCAAGATTACTTAAGCGACATCTTGAAGTATGATTTCTCCTGGATTCACTGTTGCAAGCACTTAAATCCCTGGCAGTGCAAATGGTTTACCCATCTGTAAAGTTACTTGGAAACATAAAGAAAGTGATAAATCTAGATAAGAGTATGCTAATCAAAGTAATGGATTAAACTTTTAAGTTTTTTAGTTCCTAACCTAATTTTCATGACATACATAGTTTTGTGGCAGTTCATCCAGAGGAAACACACTGAGGTGGATAAGGCTAAACAATATCCCTAGAGCTTAGTAGTTGGTGTCTTTAAGCTTCTAAGCACATATTAATGAATGGTCTCACATATGTGTGTTGTCCCATAGCACTGATTTGAGTAAGACTTTGTGGCTTAGAGGACAGAATTTTCTCTTCTCCAATTGATCTTGGCAAGTATGTTTAGACATGAAGCATGAAAGTCTTTTTAAATAATATTCTGACTTGTGACTGTTTAGAACCTCCTCGTTACACTTTTAGGCCACTTGACATCTCACAGAACTTTCTGGCCAGAGGAATTTTGTACTGTTTTCTCATGAAGAGGATCAGCAAGGGGTTAGTGACTCCGTTGCAAGTTAATGAAGACTTGGAGGACAAAATAAATGAGTTGCTATATTTTTTATAAATTCATTTAGTCATTTACTCCTTCAAAGTTACAAAAATAAAATCCTCAATATGTCAGCCTTCAAGCTGTTTTCCTGATTATTCAAAATGAAATTATTTGCTGCATGTGTGATGGAAAATGCCTGGAAAATTCTCTGTTTTTTCTCTCTGCCCAGAATATGCACTGATCCTGGAGTACCAGTAAGATTTATCAACAGCTCAGAAACTATTACAAACATGTTCCCAGCTGCCCACACTGATATTCAGGACTTCACAAAAGTCCTGACTTCACTAGTAATATGACTGAACTTCCAGAGCTTCAGAGGAATAATACTTCAGAAACAATACCCCCTCAGCCTACAGGATGCAACTAAACTATTTGAATTCATGGACTGCCTTTGAGAAACTTAAACCTTTTTGAATTGTAAAACTGAAAGTAACAAAAAGTGTTTAAAATGCCAAAAGGGCAGCCCTTGAATGGAAAGTTTTGCTGGAGGAAGCCAGATAAAGACTCCAGAGGAAGCTGTCACTACATTATTAGTATCACCAAGTTACTGCTCTGTGGACCGGCGTGACCCAGTCACCACAGAAACAATGAGGGGGAGGAAGAAACAAAGACTATAGTAGTTGGTGAAAAAATGTGTGATATTCCCCTTTCTCCTTCCCACCCATTTATTTTTCATCCCACTTCTCCATAAAGCCTGTTTTGCAAAACATTTTTAGTCTTCTTCCACTGTAGAGATCCCAGAGTCTTTTTATGGCGCCAGGGCCAAGCTCTCTCTTGGCCCGAATTCTCCCACATTCAGATTCTTCTTTTCCCACGAGTTTTTTTCTCCTCAGACAATGACTTGTTTTAGCTATTAAAACTCTCCTCACCAGAGTATTTCTTCCTGATTTATCATCCACAGAAAAATACAGCTAAGATTATATTAAAAACATGAATTAAATGCTACATTACTAGGCAGTTAGCATCCATGTAGATACTCTCACATGCTGTTACTATTCTCATTCCAGAACCTTTGTTATTTTCAGTCTCTCTCCATCATGCTACAGTCTGACAGTGCAGACATGCCCTGAGATTGATTAGAAACGGCTGCCTCCGCACTTAGTTTTCACAGATGTTCCATTCTTTAGCCGCCTCTCTGCTTCTGCTACAGTTGAGATATCTGGTTGTAGCTTGAAGACAAACCTGAGTTAGTTTTAAAAAGGCTTGAGTATCAACAGCAGTAAAGAGAGCAACAGCAGCTGAGTGTCTTAGCAAGTATGAGTATTTGATATGAGTCTTGAAGTCAACAGTTCAGACATGTCTGTATGGGCTACAAACACTACCCTGACTTGGGTGATCATCAGGGTAGATATGTTCTGAGAGAGAGTGAAGTTCTTTTGGTCTGATTTGGTACGCTGATAGCGTACTCTCTCACAGGATCCGGCAGATTTTCACTGTCTTCCCGTTCCTCATTGCATTGTCTGCGCAAAGGAATAGGCTACCTGTTAGATCATTATCCTCATGCCTTTCTTGGATTATCTCCTTTTTGCAATGCAAGTTTGTCCAATTAAAAGTTGAAGAAAATACTAAGGACCTGTTGGTTTTTAATTTGTTGTTTTCTGAGCTCTTGCAGTGATGTAAGAGTGCCAGGGGATATGTCTCAACGGTACTTGGTAAATCTGGCTGCGTGACTGCGAGGTTTGCATTAGAGTGGCAGGACATACTTTGTTTCTTTTTCTTAAGATTCTGTATCTGTTAGAATTAAAATCCAACTTATTTGAACTGTAGGATTGTAGTGAAATCCATTACACTAAAAATCAAGGCATTTAGCTGCTAAGAATAGGTCTTTATGAGGAAGATATTTATTTACAAAAGTATGTTTTGTGATAATATTGTACCAGACAGCAAATAAAAAAATGTGCGATGGATAAACTTGTTTCAAAATGTATTGCAAGTTATTGATTTCTTTCAGGTACCAGCAAAGCAAATATGAAAAGAAAGATACTAATCATATATTCCATGGCAAGCATGTACTTTCACTGACAGTAAATATTTTATTTTAACATTTTCTATTAAAGGTGCACATTGTAGTGGTGCAGGGAGAGATCTGTACTGATTTATGTCCTTAATAAGCTATTGGCTTTTCCTGACAAAGAAAGGGATAGCTGCAAAAATGATGTACTTTATTGATCACTGTTGAATAACAGATTTATAGCACTTTACTTGGTGAAGGTATTCTATTTTTCTGCATAGTGATTGTCATATATGTTAATTAAAATTGTTTAACTAATCAGTTGTGTAAATGTATTGGAGACATATTGTTGGCACCAGCCAGTTAAGTCACACAGATAATGCTTTAAATTAATTATTTTTTTAAATGCTAGGTGGTTGATGCACAATCATTCTTTTTTTTTTCATCATTGTTCTTTAACTGAGAAAACACCAAAACACGTTCTCAAACATATGCTTCTGGTTTTAACTGAAAACAAATAATTGTTTAATTAACAAAATCTTTTTTTTTTATCTAAAAGCAACAAAAGAATTTTCTTTATTAAATAACTCTTAAGTGCAAGCCTAAAAGCATCATGCCATAACTACTTATTTTAACCAAACTTCAGTTACGTGGGTTGTGAACACTGGCTAGGAACTGAGTGCAGGCAGAGAGATCTAAAATTCATTTATCAGTACAGCACCTTGGCTGCTATGTCTGTTACAACTGTTATCACCAGGTATCCTATGGGAGACCGTTAGAAGAACCAGATTCCCCATCCCTTTAGGCAGTCTTAATGTACTTGTGCTGCAAGCGAATGAAGAACATACATTTAGCCTTGGAGTTCAAAGGAAAATGTCATTGTCCCAAGCTTAGAAATTCCTCCTTATACATTGATTATGTTATCATAGGAGAAACAGAGACAGTTGATATTAGAGTGCCCTGGGCTTGTAGAGTAATCAGCTCAGCTAGACTAATGTATCTCAATACCCTTGGTTTGTACAGATGTCAGGTAACTACCATAGAACCTCTTTGATCTGGGAAATCCTTAGCCTCTTACGGAAATAATTTCATGCGGAGTGACTCCTCGCATGCTTTATTTTCCACAAGAATATATCCAGAAGAGAAATCAATGAATCTTAGTGCCAGTCTGAAACTTTAGGCAGCGAGATACCATTGAAAATCTGGCCCTGAGTCAGGAAAGCAGAGGCAGCCTGTAAGGCTGCTTTATCTTCATAGTGTAAGCAGAGAAAATAATCTCTAAAGTACTATGTTTTCCATGACACAGACTGGGTTTTTACTTTTCTTTTTTTTTTATGACATTAATACTTAAATCAGTAACAATATGAATCAGACCTTTGTCCCAAAAATAAGAGGTAACCCTTAAAAACACTTAGATATAAAACCTCAAGCCAAACATTTGAATACCCTATGTTCTAATCAGTTGGTTATTAATTGTAATCATCCTGCCCAAGACAAATAGTATTCTTATTTAGCTAGTATCTGATTGGTTTTCAGTCAAACTTGCTCAGTGTTCAAATTGTCATTTGAGACAAAATGAGCATCACCAATTCAGAGAAATTAAAGAACAAAACAAACCTTATATATGAAATAGATCAATTCTTAGTTTATTTGGGAATTTTCTTTCTTATTCGGGGTGTGTGCATTTCTGTGTTTGTTTGTTTTTGTTTTGAGCTAGACCTTCAGTTGGTATAAATCAGGATAGTTTTTCTGGTTTTAGTGAAGCTATGCACTTTTACCTGGTTGCCACATATAAATCATATCTTGGTTAGAAGAGCCATCATTCTGCGTAAAAAAGTTGCTGAGGTTATTCTGACAGTGTTAAAGAAAGTTTCAGGTGACCAGGAAGAGGCATTAAAATATGTTGCAACTTCCTACTATTTCAGGGGTTGTTTCTGTGCTATCGATAGAAAATAGCACAGAAATGGCTTCACGAAGTTGAGCCAAAATACAGTTTTGGTTAGTTATTGCTAATATGAGACCTTTAACACTGTTAAGCAGCTATAGTTCCATACAACTGTGAATAGCAGTCCTAAGAATAATCATGAAAACAAAATCAGGAGAGAAAGAGAATGAAAGCAAAACATTAGCAGGGATTTTGGCTCGTATATATGCTGTCTCCCCTAGAGCAGCAACCAAAATTCGTGAATAAATTTCATGTATTTCTTTTTGTCACATTACTTGTTAACACTAGCATCTAAACCTTCCAGTTTTGATTCAAGATTCTTATGACAGTCTTGAGGCCAGGAAATCACACGAAATTAATTTCATTCTTGTAAAAAGAACTGAAAAGGGAAGAATAAATGGTAAACATCAACTACATTCTTATGATAATTCTAATGCTATTCTGATTACTGTCATATGGTCTTTCTCAGGTGTCATACACTTACAAAAAAAGAAGATGAATTGTTGATGGGATGTCTGATAAAATTCTTTTCACAGCATCAACATTAACCAACAATTTAAATGCATTACATTAAGAAAAATTTAAAAGGTATCTATGAGATTATGTGTTACCTGGGATACAATGGTAATAATGCAACATTATTTTCCGAACTCCCAATTTTCAGCCATCTGCTGAAGGAGTGATTCCTGAACTTTATACTTGTTAAATTTAGGACTTTTTTATGTATTTAAGACTTTTCACCTTCTGACATAAGACAGGGAGGAAGATCCTGAAATTTTACATCCATTGCCCAGCAAAAGAACACTAAAGTGCTAGCTGGCTGCATGAAGCTCTTTCAGCAGAAAAGGAAGGTTGAACTAATGAGATTTTTCAGTTGTGTTTAAAAACATTTCAACAAGAATTAGAGAAAATGTAAATTCTGAGTTGCCAAATACCAGTTAAGGAAAAAAAAATACAATTAATATTTATTTAATGTATGTATAAACTTCCTCCAGTAAAATTTTAGCATTTGCCACACTATCTGCCCAATCTTGAAGATGTTAAAAACCTTCTAACATTATTTGTGTAGAGTGAAAAAATCACTGGTAGGTTTAGTTCAGCTGTGAAACTGTGAATCTACTCTTTTAGCTCAATAGTAGGCCATGTTTCATGAAATGCTGAAATTGTGATTAGGAGTAGTGACCTTCACTGGATTCCATCCACTGACTTTTTTTTTCTCCCATTGGGAATTATGTTTCGCATACCAAAAAGGCAGCCGTATACAGTGAAATACTGTAACAGATTTATATACGTGAACATATGAAGGTCTTTAAAAGGACTGTTTCATAGTATTTGCTCTTCTGAAAGCATAGGCGTCACTAAGTAGTTATGTGAGTAAGAGGAATGTCTCCAGCCTGCATTTTAAGGAACTTATATCCTAGAACTACTGTTATAATTGGACCATAATCATGGTTCAGACACTTGAGTGCTAGTGAAAAAGTGCTAGTAAGGAAGAATGACATTGAAGTTCTGTTTCATATGTCTAGCTGTCATTTTTCCTTACACTCCTTTAATTGGTGCTAAATAAGATTTCATTTCATATTTTCAAAATCACCTATATATCCTTATAGCTGATCTTTATAATTGACTGAAAACCTACTAGTTAACATACACAATAGAGACACATACAAATACAAAAGAGTTTTGTTAAGCAAATTGCTGCAGGTAATACAATGATCATAACCTACAGCGTAACATTACACTACGAATGCTGAGGCAGAAGGCCAGGGCAGAGAGAGATCTAAAGAACTGTAATTCATAAGCCCTTATCAGTAGACACACAATATGTGCTATATGGCAATGTACCTGACTACTTGATGAAAATAATGGGCCTCAACTGAAATGTAAAGTTCTTAGTGTTATGAGAAAGCTGTAGCATTCAAAGGATCTCATGCAAGAAATGAATCTGTGGCAGCAGAAAATTATAGCTATCTCAGATCCCATTTCACAGTAGAGAAATGTGTGAGAAGTTAGGGCATTTAGCACTGAGGTATGTGAGCTCTGAAAACAATTTTACTGGAAAATGAGTATGCATAAAGTTCCCCAGCCTTTTTGTAAGATCTTTTAACATTGAATGATAATTCCAAGTTAACTCCTTCCAAAAATAGAATAAATAAAAAAATTGGACCCTCAGGCTAACAATAAGTGAAACTTCAAAGAAGCCTATCTGGATCTCCTGGAGAGCAATGGTTTTTTTACAGTCCTCTCTCCTATATGCACAGAACCTGGCCTCCGAGTCATTTATTTCGCATGCTATCATAGCACAGAAATATACTGAGATGTATTCTGTTTAAACAACTTTCGTACTTGCAAACACACACACACACTTTTCCTTCTTAGGAAACCAAGAGTGTAACACCATCTCTATATTTACTACAGCCCAAATTTGGCTGTGCAAATATGGAGTCTTTTTCGATCTGCACAAAGAACTCCATGGCAATGAGTGGGCAAATGTCAGCAACTTCTGTGGATGTTAGAAAGGGCAGACAGCATCCTTTGTTGTACCTACGCAGCATGCTCAGCAATGCTAAGGCAGAAGCTCCTAAGAACTACTCCAGCCCTTCTATGGCTGTCTCATACAGAACTGTGACAGCAAAAGACTTTTTTATTAGGCTGTGTAGGAGATTAAGCTACATGTGTTTGTCCCTGCTTCCCTTCAGGTGTTTACACTGTAGATAAATGGACTAAAAGTGGAAAATAATAAAAAAACCTGACTGTAGACATGTCCAAATCAAACTCCTGTCAATGCATGGGGCCAAAACCAGTATTTGTGGCAGGATATATAGTATACCAAGTCCTATGACGTCTTTCAGAATATGTGTGTATTACCACATGGACCGAGCAGTACTTGAGAAGATAAGACCTTTTCACTGAGTCTGTATCGTAGTATGCAATCATGGATTGTAAATGAAAAAGGTTATGCTTTGGAAGCAATATTATTCGTGAGGTAATAATGGACATCTCATTTACTTTTAAACTCTTCTTTGTGCTCTTTGTCCTTTTACTGTTTTCAGTTACAAACAATCTCCTTGGTAATGCCAGTGGTGCTGTTTGCACTGACGTCAGTGGAGTTATGCTGCTGTAAATGAGACCAGAACTAGGTCTGTGACAGATCAACAGTGCTGCAGAGCCCTCCAGATGAACGATGATATTGTTTGCACTACATATGCTTTTCCTACAATCATTTAATGTGGAAGACAGTTTCAAACTGTGGCTTTTGCTGATAATGTTATCAGCATTCTTTCCTTCCCAAAACAGGGGATTTCGAAGAATTAATTCATTCCTATAACTTCTGATGCTATAAACTTTTGAGGAAGCAGTTAGGTTAGTTATGTTTTTAAAGAGGTAACTTCAAAGAAATACAAATCATTATCTGAAAAAATAGTACAGCTAATCACATTTTAACAAAAAAAATTGCTAGTGAGCTTTTATAAAGAAAAAATCTAGAGTTTTAACATCTAACAAGCACACAACAGAATGCTGCATAGCCAGGATTTTTGCAATGAGACCACTCAGGGGTTTAAAATTAAGCAAGTGTTAAGAGCTTTATTGGACCATAGCCAAAATGCTCAGAAACCATGCAGTTTCTCTTAAGGCTTAAATAGTTTTGAGATATTTTCTGTTATACTATTCACCATCTTCCCCTGATGATTGCTCAATATAACAAAAAACATTGTACTTAATACAGGAGCATGAGATTTCCCACTGTTGACCATTTTCCATGCTGGAAATTAATAATATATTCTTAGTCTCTGAACTTGATTCTCCTCTTCATTTATCAGTTTTATGCCAATGGAATTATACTGAATAGCTTTTTATTCCAAAGGTTTTTGCAAAGGCTTTCTGAAACTCAAAATAAATTACATTGACCATAGCTTATAGCCTCTGATCACTACTTTTAAATACGGTTTTACTCCCTATAACCAATATATTTTCAACCATTTACATGGCTGGTAAACAATTCTTGCTGTAATCTCTGTAATGCTGACATGCTTGATGAGCCATGAAAATTATCTAAATATAAGAACTAAAGCTAGAAATATCCACACCAACACCCCAACTCCCACCTCCCCCCGAAATCCATAGTTATGGTGGTAGCAGAGTAGGAACAGGTTAAAGAAAAATCAACATGTTTGTTCATTAAAACAATCTGAATAACTAGAAGTAACCATGGCATCAAATTAGTAATTTAATGCCAATTTGTCTTATCTTCAACAGAAAAACAAAACAAAAAACGCCTACAATTTTTCATTTCTAATTTATAGTGGATCCATGTGCTTGTACTATAGCAATTATCCAGGCACTGTCAAGAATAAAAAAAATATTTTTTCTTCCTTGGTAACCTTTAGCTTAGCACTTCAGAATAATATGCTCACTCTAGCACAATTAGACACAAGAAATATGAGAATGACTATTCTGATACTTTTTACAAAAAGAAAAACGTTCTTTTTCAGAAGGAAAATGCAATATGATATAGAATTGTAATTTCTACCTTGCATATGAAAAGAATTTCAAAAGCTTTGAGATGTAAACTATCGTAGGAAAATCACTCAGAATGCAGCCAGACTTAATGGATCTGCATATTTGAACAAGAAATCTCATGAGGATGGGATATCTTTGGCGATTCCCTGCATAGTACCTGCCATACAAAATTTGAGTTGCCCGCAGTTACTACTCAGTAATAAGATTCTACGTTTTATTCCCATGTTTGGAAGCATGAGGTCATCACCGCAAAAAATTCCACAACCGACACTTTGGTATAACCTATTCCAGGTGCAGAGCATTAGCATCAACTCTCTGATGTCTTAGTTGCCTTGAGTTCAAGGAAACAATGTTAAAAGCAAGAGTAGAGAGATTGGAAGAGATGTGGGAATGTGCATAGAAAAACTGCAAGTCTTGACAAAAAGATTAATATTGCCCAAGTTTGGCTGGGTGCAACTTAGGGATAGTTACTGACAACTTGCCTGGAGAAGTGGCAGTGATAAAGACCCAAATGCTTAGAAAATTAATTGATTTGAACATTTTAGTTTAACTTAAAGGTATAAAAATCTGGCCAAACCTGTAGCCAAAGAGGAAATCATGGAAAAGAGTATGGCTGGAGAGCAGAAAGATTGTTCGCTGGGGATTGTCCAGCAAGAGAAAATAGCTGGGTAACAGTTTCAGTGCCTGATCTATAGCCCCCCGAAGTCAGTGGGAACGCTTTAAAGGGATTTAAGGTCGGGGAGAACAAATTAAAAGCACAAGCCTGGAAGCAGACGTGCACTGTCAGTACAAGGGTCAAAAGGTGGCCCTTTGAGAGAGAATGGTGGACCCTCAAGCGGCACCCAAAAGGAGTGGACGCAGAATATGCAGGTGGCTTTTCTCCAAGTTCTCCTGTGCAGATTCGTGCAGGGGGACACAGGACACCTCAGAAACCAATGCGTCTGGTATTTCATCAGAAGTGCTAGCTGGTCTGTGGAGATCTGCTGGTACTACATGCCGATTGTGACAGCTGCTATCCCGGTTGTCATACGGAGGACTGGAACAGGAACTCTACCACTCAGAGAAACCTGCTGAAGCTTGTAATCAAGCTTTCTGGTACGGATTAGTACAGTCACAGCCTGTGGAGAGTAAGCACAGATGGAGACCTGTAATACATGTTCACCGGTGAGTTACACAGACACGGACAGGATGTAGCTGACCTTATGCTCTTGAATTTGTCAAGAGACACTAAAATTATTATCGGGGAGTTTGTGCATCTGACTTGTGCCCTGAGAAAGAGAAAAGCTCTTCTCTTCAATCACTAATTCACCATCATAAAGCATATTCTTTAATCCCATGAGAAATAATAGCCTGTGGGTTTAACTGTGTGCCTTACTTAGAAGTTTGTGGGAACTGAATGTTCATAAATTTATCATCAGAACAAAGTAAAATGTTCTGGCAAAAAAAAAAAAAAAAAAAAAAAACCACACNGCCACACCAAGCCACTTTTAAACACACAAAAGCATGACCAAAATTCAGTGCTGTTAGCAGGGCTTTCTTTTTTACCATAGAGATGTCAACAAGCCTTATTGGTAACAAAACTTGATTTCCTGAATAGTATGAGATATAAACTTACAGAGGAAAGGTTGGAAAGAAGAGCTGGCGGATGGGTGGTACTCCCTCCCTCAGAAGGAAACCTTGCACAAATGAGTTTTGTCTGAGAGAAGCTCTATCTTGCTTGCTAATTTCCAGAGGAAGCATTTATTGTACTACAGTCTCTTTTCCTTCTGCTTAGTCTTTAAGTGGAAGTTTGGGGAGGACAGTTTAATACAATGCTCTACTGTGTATATGTGTGTATTTTTAATTGCACCATATTTTAATGGAATATATTTTCATATATTAAATAGTAGTAAGGTAGCACTTATTTCATCCCAGGAATAAAGGTGCATCAAAAATCTAGTAATATTTTCATTTTGATATGTTAGTATGAATGAGAGGAAAGCCAATATCCTGTTTTAAACTGGTGTGATATATATGTAAGAAGACTTGTTTAGCTGATTTATACAGAAACATGTAAACACACATAAAAACACCCAAACATTGAAGTGAACAGGCTTGTAATTTTCCTTGGCCGTTCTGACTAGTGACAAGTTCAGTATAATATTGACCTCATATACGCTGATGAGAGCAGAGTAGGCCTCCTGACAGTAGAAGATCACCATATATTTACACTGCAGCAAGGCAGAAGGGCAGGGGTGAGCAGGAAGAATAACTTTTCAAACAGTTTTGTCTGTTTGTGGCATCTGAGATACTCCGGTGTATCCCACCTAGTGTCCAGCTGCTGGGGCAGAGCTCAGGTCTTGGGTAGGCGCTGTGTTGTTCCTGCCAGCTCAAATGGCACTAGATGCCCCTGTTTAAGCAAGTGCATTGCCCTCTTTGCATTTCAGACACAGCTGGAGATCTAGATCTCACACCCTGGGAAGGTCACAGCTGGGTGCTGCCTCAAGGCTAATCTTCTTTCTCAGGCTGGTGGAAGGCACGGGCCTGGGATGTAAAGACTGCAGGTTTTCAGTCCAGTGGGAATTAGGTAACTTTCAGAAAAGTCTTCCCAGAATTTCCAAGTTAATACTCACTGGGCACAGATGTATACCACTATTTTGTTCCCATTTTTCCTTCTACGTCTCAATCAAAATTTTTACGCAGTTGAAGTGCAGTTGTAGCAGTATATAATTTCTTTTTTCATCCTTTCCTCTCCAAATTCAAAGAAATCATCCTTTCATGGCAATAATGACAGGACATGTCTTAGTGAGACGTTACTTCAAAAATGAGGTGTATTTCCTCTTTTTGATTATTCTGAAGGATAGGGTGTTGCAAGGAACTATGTCTATTTGACCAGCTAGAGTTTTGCCTAACTGGTCACAGGAAAGAATTGCATGACCTTGTGTGTCCAGTAAACAGGAAAATATAAATGTCTCAGCTTCCCAAAACTCTGCTAGAAATCATGAGACATTTTAAATTTTTAACTGATACAGACATTTCCTACTTAAGACACACATTTTTATTCAGATTTATTAACAAAATGTGAACAGCTTAATCATGTTCAAAGTAAAAATATTGCCTCTGGGAGTCAAATGCTTTCTGTTCTGAGCCAAACCTGACCTGTGTGTGTGTTCCAGATACCATAGGCCCACTGCTTTCTGGTGGGAATTCTTTGCAACATGCAGCTTTTATTAAGGTTAGGAGTTATTGGATCAAATGTTGATGTAAATTCTCATCCTAAAAAAATAATTAAGAATGCCTGTTTTTTTTTTAAAAACCCACAACATTTATTTTACTGGAAACATTTGTTTCTCATTTTAGATGTTTTTGGTTTCACATTGTTCTGCCTTGTGAAGTTTATTTTCTCAGTATTGATTATTGCAGCTTCCATTTTGAGTTTTGTCACTGGATTATATTGAGAGAAACCTGTATGTCTTTGTTTTAACCAAAACCACAGAACATGAGAGAGCTTGCTAAAATCCATCAAGAGCAACCTGTGCGGTTGTAGAAAACTGCATATTAATATGTTAATCCCATCTGTGTTGAAAACCCTCAAAGTTTCTACCGGCATATCTTGGAAAGAAAATTGTCTCTCAGCCATGGATTTGCTTCTCAGTTTGATTCTGAGCAGAAAGCACAACCATTATGGATCTCTAAATTACATCAAAATATATTTGGTGTTAATACTTAAGTTCAGGAATCTTTGAGAATAATGGTGCTGACATGAAGATAAAATAAGAATTCTGTCCAAAAGACATTTTACAAGATTTTACAAGAATGCTTTGCTGCACTATTTCATTTTTACACACTTCCTTCCAGTGGTTTCTCAACTTTACTTGTGATAGCAACAGGAGTGGTGATGTAATCTGTGTAAGACTCGTGCAGTCACCAGGATGGAGATATTGTAGTCTTGTTCAGTCTTTATGAAAACTGAATGGCTCTTGAGCTAACTCTCATGCAGTCAGTGGAATTCTTCCAAATGGCAAGGGTGAGATATCTGTACTTACCCAGTCCTAGGAGACTCCTTGTTTGAAGCTGACAAGACGCAACGATTACGGAAAAATAGAAGGCTGTAGCAGAGGCTTCCCTGGGGGCTTCCTACCCCAAAGAAACACCAGTCTCTTCCAAGGTATCTGCTGGCAGCTAATTGGTGGAATAATGCTTTTTTATTTGCAACTGGACAGGTTTTATTTTGTTTGTATCTCTACAGACAAAAATGAGTCATTATAGTGAAGGAAATAGGTTTAGATTGTTTTATTTAAATAGTCAGATAAATATCATATAAGCTTGCCATTAAATATTAAATTGTGTATAATAATGGAAGAAAGATTAATTTTATATTAGTTGGGTAACATCAATTATATCAAAGTCTAAAAATTACCAGATATAGGAGTACATTCCAATAGGGTTCAGCACATGAAGTTCCCATTCCAGCACCATAAGCAGAAAGTCAGATTTTCTAAAGAGGGTTTATCTGTTTCTGACTAATATACAAAGTGGTAAAATTTAATGCATAATACTGCTGAGAATAATGAAACTGTTTCATTACCATGCTCACATGAAAACGCAACTAATAAATTTTTTTTAAAAAAGTATAATAAAGAAGTGTTTCCTTTCTCCATGCCTTTCTACATACATTTGTGGATGAGAGCATAGTATTCACATTGAATTAATAAAATACAATTTACACTGAGGATCTTATGTTTTTCCTGTGTCATGTAATCTATTTATAAACAACTGAGGGAGTGTAAAACCAGTGGGATTACATAGCATAGAACTACTGTGGAGAAAGCTAGTGTCTGAACAGTAGTCAGGCTTAATTTGTGTTTGAATTTGTTCAATAAAGATGCAATCAAAGGAGCAAAACTAGTAGACTGATATTCAACTCTGATTCATATTCATCATATATAATATCATGAATCAGTTGTATAGGTAGCATGAATCACTAAAAAACAGTTTGCTCAAAACATCAATATACAATATAATTACAGAGCTGTTTTGGTACATGATGAACATAAGGTTTTCACTGTTGCTCAGAGTTTTTATTATAATGTCATGGTTTAGCCCTGGTCAGCAACCAAGCACCACACAGCCGCTCACTCATCCCCACCCCCCCCGGTGGGATGGGGGAGACAATCTGAAGACCAAAAGTAAGAAAACTCGTGGGGTGAGATAAGAACAGTTTAATAACTATAATAATAATAATAATAATAATAATAATAATAATAATAATAATGAAAAGGAAAACAATGAGAAAGAGAGAGAGAGAAACAAAACCCAGGAAAAACAAGTGATGCTACTGCTCACCACCCACCAACCGATGCCCAGCCATTCCCCGAGCAGCGATCGCTGCCCCCTGGCCAACTCCCCACAGTTTATATACTGAGCATGACGTCATATGGTATGGAATATCCCTTTGGCCAGTTTGGGTCAGCTGTCCTGACTATACTCCCTCCCAGCCTTTTGTGCACCTGGCAGAGCATGGGAAGCTGAAAAAAGTCCTTGACTAGCATAACCACTACTTAGCAACAACCAAAACATCAGTGTGTTATCAACATTATTCTCGTACTAAATCTAAAACACAGCACCATACCAGCTACTAGGAAGAAAAGTAACTCTATCCTAGCTGAAACCAGGACATACAATAAAGGTTCCTCCTTTCATTTAGATCCTATATATCGTAAATTATAATTACCCTTTTCTTACATTAATTTGTCCTTACATTAATTTGTCCATCCGCCCTTTATATCTCCTTTCGCATGAGAACTTCACAGGTCACAAAAGCATCATGAAGCACAGCAGAGGTCATCTGAAATGTATTAGTCTTGACTGGTGGGTGGTTCCAACTAATGGGAACAAATAGATATAAATACTTTGCCTGGTTTTGTCCCATTCCTCAGGGAGATAAGCGCTGATAAGATCAGTAGCACAACACTACAATATGTGAATCTGAACATATGCTGTTTGTTTCTGATTAAGGCAGGAAGTGTAGGAAAGAGAGCAAATATCATTCATCAATAGTCTGTATTTATTTGTATGTGCAAAAACCTACCTCTGTGTGGAGGTATGTAAAATATATGTGAATCCTGTACTGTGATTAAGGTGAAATCCAGTGAGTACCACATCTAAATATAACTCTCCCTGCACACACAAAGTCATTGTGCAGGAAGCTACTCACATGTATATGAGAAAGGATATTAAAGAAATAATATGCAACCACAACTATGCTTCTTCTGGTCATTCTTAGCAAGCAACTCTGTCCAAATCCTCTTTAAATGGAGTCTCTGATGTCCAAGGTGATTCAGTCCAAGGTGGCTTTAAAGTTCTAGAGCTTGACTGAAGCAATCCCTCATTTGTTCTGCACTATACAACAGCTTGCAAAGTGCAGGTTTTTGGAGGTGCTTAATAAAAGCCCATTATTATCTCTCACATATGAGCAATAAAAGAGATAAGAAGGGAAAGGCCCCATTTTTGTGTTCAGCTCCTTGGCAAATAACTTGAACGCTGTCATCTATATCCAGTCTTGAGGCAAAATTCACAGATTAATAATGGGAGTTTTGCCTGTTCGAGGACTTCAGGCCGGGCCTGACTTACCAAAGAGCACAGTGCAACTCATGCTGAGGAAAATAAACAAACAAGAAAAAGGGTAGTTCCTACCTCATACTTCTGAATCTGAGCATTCCCAGAGTTGAATCTGGGGGGTAACTCTTCTTATGACGGAGTTAAAAATCAGATCTGAATTTGTTCAAAGCATTTGGACCTGGTAATTTGGGTCAAATTCATGTCTATCTAATGCTAAAATGCGTCGGATTTCCTATGGCCTTCTTTTTTTCTTTCAAGCCTGCCAAAGTCCATGGAATCAAAATCACTATAAACAGACAAACTGAATCTAGAGACTATGAAAATTAGTTACTCTACAGATCCCACACAAGATGTTTCCAAAAGGCCAGGTAGGTGAGAACTATTTCTCAAGAAGTAGAATATGGGGGTAGGTGAATTCCAGAAAAATCAGTTATACCAAGATTATGAAAACTTCTAAAATAAACATAAATAGCACTGGAGTGACCACCGAAAGCAACAGGCTGAAAGATAGTTTGGCAGAAGAAAATGCTCAGGCAGTTTAAAAAAGTCATATGAAAACAATTCTTAATACTTTCTTGGTCCTCTGTCAAACTACAGGATCCCTGCTCTTATCAGCACAGAACTTGTAGTGTATCATGCAAAGAGCAAGAAGTGGAATGTGGTTGTTATCTCAACTTGTGATAGAAAACCCAATAAATCTCAGAGAAAAGGCTACAAGTGAATTATGGTGGCCTTACTGTCTTATTTATACAACGTATTTTTCTTCTTGTAAGAACGATGGTGTTGATTTTAAAGTATGGAGAGAAAGAGAAATGGAAAATAGGAAAAGGGAAGTCACGGGGTTTTATCTTCTACCAGAACAAGTATGCTTACTGGTTTCTTTTCACCTTTCAGGAAAAATTACAAAAGCTCGATTTTATCGTTTGTGAAAATGATGACTGTGGCACAGCAGGCAATGTTTTTAGTTTTTCCCAGTCTTTAGCTATGTAACCATCAAGATATGCTATCCTATGTCTACACTGGGAGCTTTCTGAGCTCCCTGTCCTCGTCACTGTCATACACATGCTGTAGCTCAGGCATGAGCATCCCTAAACTCCAGTTGTCCACAAGTGACTGGATTACAAAACACTTTGATTCACACATCTTCCCAGTCTAACCAGGTAGTTTAAGTGTCCTGTAATGAGATACTACTCCCCTCGGACAATGGCTGAACTTCAGGAAAGGCAGTTTTTGAAATAAGCCCAAAGTTTACTTACTGAATAATGGGTGAGTGTGTTCATGAGACAAAGCTTGAGCCTGCCTCTCTCAGCATAGCTAAAATCTCAGATATCCAGAGAAAACATGCCTCTCCAGGGAAGGATCTGAATAACAGCTTTAAAACAAGCCACACATAATTGCTCTTCATTGTGGGGAAAATACAGTAGCCATTCTGGGATCACCTCGCTTCTCTTTCATAGACCATTGGAATAAAGGCCATGAGAATTTCAGCTGCTTCAGAGCAGGTGCCTCCACAGTTCAATACTTTATTGTCCACTAACTAGAATCATTAAGCATACACTTCAGCTTCATAATGCTGAAGCCATAGAAATGCCAAGAACACTTTTAGCCAAGACCAATAGAGAAAGATTAAGGAAGAAGAGATAGACACCTTCTATCTCTCAAAGTAATATTACTCAAAGGAGTAATATTATTTTATAGGCACTATATTTTCGTAATTGCTACATATAGACTTACTTTCCTTTAAAAAATACCAATGTATTCTCATAATTTATTAGCAATTAAAATATGGGGAATAATCACAGCTGATATAGTATGATATATTGCACCACTGATAAAACTTGTACCTACTAAAGTTCTGAGCAATGTAAGTACCTACTGAATTCCAGTGACACCTATGCAGTATCTGAGATACCCAGAGCCTCACTGCCATAAAGTCATGTCCCTGCACAGTCATATTATGCCGTCTGAAAAATTTCTTCCTTAACAAGTTACAGTATTAATTTCTGAGCACAATTACTGTGCTTGAATGCATGGGTGGACATTCAATGTGTCTCCTTTACAAAACATTTACATTTACGTTAAATGTGAGATTGTGGTTTGTTTTAGTTTAAGAAAAAGCCTGACAAATATTTTTCTGAAGAATTCCACTCTCTTATCAACAATAAAGTACTCTAGAGATGTCCCACAAAAACTTACTATGTTACTAAAATTGCATACTGTAATATTGAGATTGGTTCATTTTAGCCTGTGAACTACAGCTCCAGGATCGGTAAAAGGATTCTGAGATCCTATTTCCATTTTTCTCTGTCCCAGCCCTTGGGAAATATGCTTAGTTTGCAACTTTCAACCAACCTTTCATAGATGCCAGGAACCACAGCAGGATGTTTTTAGGGTGCATGTGAGGAAGGGCTGGTTGAATGTGAGGTCATGATATGAAATATGTAATCAACTCCTTTCCAACTAGAACTCTATCCATTTAAAATATAAAACCTGTGGTTCTTACTATTGCTTTATTTTTTCTTTTATTTTAAATGCATCCTTTGCAGCAAAGCCAAGCTGGCTCTGTCTCCTACTAAAACACTCCCCCAGAACAAATGAGCATTTTTGTTAAAGCATGGGGATAGTGGAAGAATTATGATTCTGTTGGATAAAATCTTTTTGTTTTAAATAGTTACCATTTTTCCATGGAGAAATCAGACACCTTGTTGGTGTTTTCTTATAGTAAACATAAGGTCACTGAAAGGAAACAGGCTAGATGGAAGATCACCATGGTATTAAATTACTTCCATCTGCAAACACTGTAAATCGTGTAGACATAAAAAGAGAAGTTATGATAAGAACTCTGAAGTGTCATGTATCTGGACTTTAAAATGTTCTTCTGCTAAGGACTTTATTCTACTGCCAAGATTAAGAAACGTGAAGTCATGAGTCAGGAGCTGGGCCCTATCAAAAACATTCTGCTCTAGAAATGTACTCCTTCCTCTTGATTTTTCTTTTTCATTCTCTATAGGAAACATGATCTCGAAATATTGACTGTCCATTTTGATTTCTTATATACACATTTTCTTAGTCCCTGGCTTGACACCAGTTGTAAGAAAGATTGAATTTGCGGAAAGTGTTAGAAAAGTATCAGCTTATTTTCTTTTTCTATTTGTTAATTGTCCCTAAACAGACATCACATTTTCTCATTTTTAGTTCAAACATATCTCAGGCTATGCATCCAAACAGACTGTTTTCTATATACACAGTTCTGCAAGTGCTGAGGACTCAAATGTGCAACTTTAAGCACCTAAATTACTTTCTATTTGTATTGGGTTTGCGTGGCAAGGTTTTGGTAGTGGGGGGGCTACAGAGGTGGCTTCTGTGAGAAGCTGTTAGAAGCTTCCCCCATGTCCAATAGAGCCAATGCCAGCCGGCTCCAAGACGGACCTGCCGCTGGCCAAGGCCAAGCTCATCAGCAACAGCGGTAGCACCTGTGGGATAAGAAGGGGGAAAAAAACCAGATGGAGAGACTTACGAGAAAATGTGAGAGGAACAACTCTGCAGACACCAAGGTCAGTGAAGAAGGAGGGGGAGGAGGTGCTCCAGGCGCCAGAGCAGAGATTACCCTGCGGCCCCTGGTGAAGACCATGGTGAGGCAGGCTGTCCCCCTGCAGCCCATGGAGGTTAACGGTGGAGCAAGATATCCACCTGCAGCCCGTGGAGGACCCCATGCTGGAGCAGGTCGATGCCTGAAGGAGGCTGTGATCCCATGGGAAACCCAAGCTGGAGCAGGGTCCTGGCAGGACCTGTGGACCTGTGGAGAGAGGAGTCCATGCCGAAGCAGGTTTTCTGGCAGGACTTGTGACCCCATGGGGGACACACGCTGGGGCAGACTGTTCCTGAAGGACTGCACCCTGTGGAAGGGACCCACGCTAGAGCAGTTCATGAAGAACTGCAGCCCATGGGAAGGACCTACATTGGAGAAGTTCATGGAGGGCTGTCTCCCATGGGAGGGACCCCACGCTGGAGCAGGGGAAGAGCGTGAGGAGTCCTGCCACTGAGGAGGAAGGAGCGGCAGAAACAACATGAGATGAACTGACTGCAATCCCCATTCCCCGTCCCCCTGCGCTGCTTGGGGGGGAGGAGGCAGAGAAATTGGGAGTGACGTTGAGCCCGGGAAGAAGGGAGGGGTGGGAGGAAGGTGTTTTAAGATTTAATTTTTATTTTCTCATTATCTTACTCTGATTTGATTGGTAATAAGTTAAACTAATTTCCCCAAGCCGAGTCTGTTTTACCTGTGATGGTAATTGGTGAGTGATCTCTCCCTGTCCTTATCTCGACCCACAAGCCTTTTGTTATATATTCTCTCTGCTGTCCAGCCGAGGACGGGGATTGATAGAGCAGCTTTGGTGGGCACCTGGTGTCCAGCCAGGGTCAACTCACCACACCATTTATAGCACTTACATTAAAAACTTGGTTTTCCAATTTCATCACAGGTGTTTTGGTCACTCATTTCACATGGCATTCTCTTGCTTGATCGTTATATGACTTCTAAAACCATAAAATCTTTCAAAATTGCTCTGTGAAGAGTTTTACTCTATCATATCATGAAAATGTGTTAATTATGCCTCCTTCAAAAATTGTATGACATAAAAACACAAGGTGAAATGAATGCAGTTCAAAAATTTTGTAATTCCTTTAAGTATTTCTGGGAACAATGATATACAGCTCAGTAAATACATTTAATCTCCATTCTTTGAGCATTGAGTACTTTCACTATTATAAAGAAAAATTGTGATTTTTTTTTTTTTTCTTTGCTTTCTTTAAGGGAATTTACTTCAAAGGTGCATTTGTATATAAAAGGATTAATGTGTTTTGTGGATTTCTATCAGTTTAGAACAGCATGTTTGTTGCAGTTCATTGCATGCACTGAGAAAAGTTAACATGTGAATTAAAGTTTTTTCTCAAGGAGGTCCTGCATACTTGCCTAACAAAATACATTACATATATAACAAAAACATATATGCACAGACCACAGATATAAACATTTTACAAGGGTAACTCCCATTCCTGTCTGTCTTCTCCATGTGTATCAAACAAATTACTGTAATGTAACAAAGGAAAGGCTGTCCCTTAAGTTGCTTTTCAGTTGGAGCCTTGTCTTTATCTATGCACAGCAAGAACAAAAATGTTTATTTATACATGTGGCTTTTTATAGTTGCTACTCAAAAAGTGCTGCATACAAACATCCAGGATTTCTCCAGCAGAAGGAACACAAACGCAGACATTGAAGATAATGACTATAGGTGAAAGTTCTATTTGGCAGTTGTCCACGCAGCCTGAAGATATTAACAAGGGGACTTTAGAGAGAGATGCCAGATTTCTCTTCATCACTACCCAAAGCATTGTTACAGAGATGTCTGGCTCCAGGTTCAAGAATTTCTTTCCAGCTAAAAAGAACTCCAGGAGTTTTCTTTGATTCTGCCTTTGATGTGCCCCCAGTAGCCCTCCCAAGGAGATGATGATGAAAGACAGTAATGAAGAAGGTTAGAAGTTTTTTAAGGAAAATCACCCTCTCCAAAGACCTTCAGTCTTGAGGGATAAGCTAAGAAAAGAGGAAGAAAAACTGTAGACCAATGGGTCCCTGAAACTGATGCCTCTGTGTTGGAAGAGTATCAGAATTACACAGGAGGAACAGAACCATTCTTTTTAGTCAAACTATTTTTCATTCAAATTCTGGCTTCTTCCCGGAATATTTTAACAATGTAGAAAATATCTTCTCTCTTCAGTTTGAATTGTTTGATTCCAGCAAACTTCTCCCTACTTTGGTCTTCTCCACAGTTGGTTGGTTAATAACACTTGAAAAGGATTTATAGGAGAGGATCATTGAATCTTAGGATTTCCATGTCATTTGAAATAATTCAAAACAAAGAAATTTTCCTTCATTCATTTACCTGAAAGGCCCATCTACCTTCTTAGTCAAATCAAGAGTGTTTTGTAGTCAGCTAAAACCGTACAGTGAAAGCTAATGAAAGTTATTTCGTTTAGTTGCCAGCAGAAAAGTAGGATGTCTTTTAGTGCTTGCAGGAGACATATTGGAATATTTCCATGCCAGAACAGCGTTGATATATTCATATAAAATGTTGCAAGTATTGTAAGTGGATCATGAAGGAGAAAGGCAAGGTATTTTAGAATTGGCCAGTCAGTGATTTGTTCGTTTATTTATAACTTCTAAAATTTGTTCCAGCTATTGAACAGTTGGAATATTTATTCCAACTGTTACACCAACTATTACAATATCTCTGTTTCTTTCCAACCTGCTGATTAAAACAGGTGAAAAAAAAAAAAAAGGTTTTTCTTAGGATGGGAAGAGTGAGTTACCTACTGACAGATCCTGAATTTTAAGCTAAACATCTCTATGAAAAACTATGGGGAAAATAATTTGCCATAGAAATATGGCCAAATGATCCTCCTGTAATTTCTTTACCTCTTTTTAAATGGTGGCAGACATATTTACCTTACCAAAATATAGATATAGAATCATAGAATCATAGAATCATTA
>WAAD01038794.1:4569-36238 GCA_013389945.1 Fregata magnificens
ATCAGCTTTTTCCTAAGTAGGCATTTTGTATAGTGTCAATATACATCAAGCTTGATAGGTTTCAGTGGAATGAAGGCATATTATTTAATGATTTTTATGCTTGCTCTTTTTGCATCCTAGCATAATTTTCCCTTGAAATAATTTTCAGTTAGAATTTATTGAGAGTCCTAATAATCTTTTGCTCTTTCACACTGATTCTAACAAGGTTCTGACCTGAATCCTCATGTGTTCCACATCATTTCCTTCTGGAGATTACCAGGCCAAACCGGAGAGTAAATGAGTTGTAAGGTCAAGAGATTCTCACTGTGAGACAACTGCTGAATTTCTGGTAGCTATGATTGCATCTTTCTATTACACCTTAATCACTATTTGACAAATTCCAATCAGAGATTCATAAATTAATGTGACTTATTTTAATTAAGGCAATATGCTGCTTCACTACAGGAATATTAAAAATACACAGACCCTGAAAACAGTAAATATGTCTTAAAAGGATGGTAAAATGACAGCGCTTTAATCACGGGTGACTTCTACAGATATAATCTCTGATTTAAGAGAGGGTACAAATCATCACCTAATAGTTATAGGAGAGGGAAAGTAGATTTGAAATTAATCTTTTTTTTTTTTTTTAATCTCCAAATATTTTTAAGCCTTCAAAAATAAAATTTAAAAAATCACAGAGGAGAAGTTAATGACTTTACAAACTTTACCATAAAATACATTTTAAAAGCAATGCCTTCTGTTCTTTTTATTCATATTATTACATTGCCAGCCATTGAATGTAGTTTATGTGAATAGCGATGTTCTCTCCAGAATAATCTCTTTTGGTGCTGAATAGTCTAGGAACCAAAGAATCAGATTCAGAACCCCCTCCTATACACATTATTTCTGTCATTTCTACTAACCAGAATCAATGACATCACCTCTTTTGTAGCAGAATCTATCCTAAAAACAGTAGTACAGTTTTTGTATCACTAAGCTTCTTTGAGTTGGCTTGAAATATTCTTTGTACATAAGGAAACACCCAGACCAATATATTTTAACCTGCAGACCTTCAGTGAGGTTGTGTTAAGACACACCAAGTTCCACAGCAGTGAGAAGGAGAGCGACAAGTCTAATACTTGCAGGCCACTCTAAATGATTAGGTATTCATTTAGCATTCAGATTTGGCAGTGAAAACAGAACAAGACTCTGACTCCTGCCTCTGTATCATTAGGAGGAGAGTATAATCACTCTTTCATGACACTCACTATAGGAAATGTACCTTAAAATACTTACACTTTCATTTGCCCATCAAAGCTATGCTTTATATTAAGATCTCAGAGTTTGCTGAAGCTTTAATTGATTTGTTTTTGCAAACTTCCTGATCAGTCAGGAAAATGTTTGTTTCCACCTTGTAGATACAGAAGGTAAAATACAATCTCTACCCAAATTCACATGGCAGTACGTAGGAATATAGGGAGTAAAAGGAATGTGTTGTCTGGTAATACTTCATTTTCCTAGCAAGATAAACACTACATTTTCTAGAAATTAATGTAAAGCAACCACCTTCATGAAAACTACTTGTATAATAAATGGATTAGATTCAAAACACAGGACAATAAAAAGATCTTACTCACTTTATGATTTCACTTAGACAAATGGCTATAAATATTAATTTCTAAGGTAAAATTCTGTTGACTTTAGATCAAGAGAAACAAGGGATGTCTTTAATGCTGTCAGACTTCTTGAAAATCCAATGAGCTGGTGAAATAGTTCCACTGACAATATACAGTACAATGTCAATTTTCATTCAAGCTTGCTGTAATCCATGTTTGCTTTAAAGATTATAGACATAGTTGATGTGGGAATCAAAACCCAAGTATAGGTCAGATGATGATTTAAGTTACTAAACCTTTGTATCTCTCTGTCTGTCAAATCCTTCAGTAATATGTGAAGTCAAACATCTATAGATTCTAGTAGAGCAGTTGAAAATTAATCCTTAAAACAGGTGGGCCTAAGACTGATTTTGATGTAAATTTAGAAGCAGAGTTTGTGTGTAGATATGAATAAGATTTCAGTGATTAAAATTCACAGGACGTCCCACTCAAGACTGATCTGGAAACCAAGCACATAGGGCATAGTTGGAAGATAGTTATTGAAATAAAATGTATTTTGCAAAATGACTAAAATTTGCTTATGACAAAAATGATAGGGGAGGAAGATATAGAACAGTGAAATATGGTGCCTTAGCTACACTGAATTCATAGGCAGATGGGTGATACAAAAGACCTCCATTCCAAAAGTAAAAATATATGGCCCAGGAATTATTTGAGGATTTGCAAATAAGGACCAACAAATAGATATGTCCTATGATCCCTATTACCTACAATAAAAGCTCCATTCACATCCTCACCCAGGATTCAAACCAAACTCAAAATACCTTCTTCAGATCTCAAGAAAGGCCAGCTGAATCCATTAAATGGTGAAACCCAAAACATTTCTCCTAACTGTATGTTGATGCTAGATATATTTTTTCCTAGATTCTATGTATACTATCTCTATCATAAAAGTTTGCCAGCCAAATTGCAATTTTCATGTCTATTTCATAAAAGATTTCATGTCTAGCACTGTACACAGTGAAATCTTACTGAGAAGTGTTTAGCGCTGCAGTGGTTCGGGCAGCACGGTATCTCACTGTCTGCTACTCTGGGATATGTTTACATTGCATATGTAACCTGGATCAGAGCTCTAGGCATTTCCCTACTGAAACGGCCTTGCAAACACGGGTCTCCTTCAAACAGAGAACACACACAGGAAACCAGTGGCAGGTGTTTACAGAATGATTTACAAATACCTGATAAATGGTATCAGTGCTCTGTTACAAAGTCACTCTCTGTTTGCCATATTTGCTGTCTTAGGTGGTTCAGCTAACAAACTGCTGAGAGATTCTGCAGTCAGCAAAGGAGGCATAGTCATTCAGAGGAAGATGGAAAAGAGATGAGGGGCTGAGAGGAGGGTTTTGGGGTTACACAGCATTACATTGCTTTCTTAGGGAATGCTAATGATTCTGTGTTCAGTGCTGTCAGCTCTTTTCAGTAATCAGTAAAGTGTTAAACCTCGTTACCTTGTGCATACCAAAAAGACTAGATTTCTGCTACATGATAACAATAAACACTTTAAAACTCTACAGAAACTGTGCTTACCTTTTATTAACTGATCAGTCAAGGTGACAGCTGGTGATGAGGTGGGCTGGGTAGTGGTGAGGTACTGGAGAAAACCTATTTTTCAAAGGTCAGTACAGTTGGTAACACTGTGGAATCCAAGGAAATAGGAAGGAGGACTAATCTGCATATACTGAAATTAGGCTGACTTTTGTATGGCAGGGCTGGAATGGATTGATCTAATGCTAAAGTATTTACACTGTCTGTAGGTCTGAGGCAGACGATGCCTTCCTGGGCTGAATTCAGAGGCCCAGGGGAAGAAGTGCTCCTGACTTGTTTTAGTGTTTTAATAATGCAAACAGAAAGTTCAGTAAGGCCTGAACCTAGGCACTACGCTTTTCTTCAGTTTCCCCAGTTGTGAATACTGCAGCCAGGAATATTGCAGCCAGCATGGAATCCACATTGTGCACCTAAAAATAATATTTCAACAAAGTCAGCATTTAGACAACTAAATGTAGTCTGAGCCAGCCCTTTCCCAGATATAGTAAGGAAGGAGATGCTATGATGGTTGTAGTATAAGATACAATCACTTTTCCTCATATAAGGTGCACAATAGAAATATCCTTAAATTCTTGAGTTGCTTTTCCTTGTTCCAGATGATAGAGTGCTGCACTATGTCATGATATCAATGCATAGACAGACTGAAATTGCATTGGCTTGCTTTTGCTGCCGTATTTCATACTGCCGTCTAAATTGCTTTCCACTACCGCTCCTGTCTTGACTGTCTAGGTTTTTTTCTGCCTGGAAAATTTATGGTTTATGTTATTTTGTCCCCATCTAATTGTATTAACCTGAATTCTTCTTTTCGTTTTTTTTTGGGTTTTTTTCCTTTTTTTTTTTTTTTTTCCGGTTGTTCCTTGTCCAACATTTCTAAATCTTTTACACTTCTTTTTTCTACCATCTTGTCCTTTTCAGTTCTTTCTTCCTGTCATAAGCTGATATCTTTGGTGGAAACAGGTAGCAAATTATTCTACAAAATAACTACTGAGGATCAAAATTTTAAGTAATTAATTAATTAGTTTTTTAGAATTAGTGGAGGTATGGAGCTTATTGAGAACAAATCATGGATAAAAGGCTGGGAGTGAACAATCCTGGGCTGCTTCAGTACTTCTTAAAATGTAAATTACAGAAGAGTAGATCTGTGGGAAAGAGCAAAGCCTGAGAAATGGAAGAAATTTGTTAATGTGATTTATTGGGGAGAAGACCCAAAGAATTTGAACATGGAGGATGCCCAGAATTTACTTTACTTTACTTTACTTTACTTTACTTTACTTTAAGTAAATGCAAATATTTTCTAGAGTTTGTATCTCAGACAGAAGACAATAAACTGACAAAGAACAAATAATGAGTAAAGAATAAACAACTCACACAGGTATTCAGAAGAAAGGTGCAGCCAAGTAGTGGGAAAAAGAATGATGAACAAAAGAGTCCATACTTGAAATTAAGGGAATTAAGGAATAGAGCGGAAATAGCTAAAAGCTGAGGAGTTCTTCACCTTGTAAACAAAAATAAAAATAGTAATAAGACAGCTTTCAGCCACATAAAGAACAAGATAAAATGTGAGACCTATGCAACACATTGCAAATACCAAGGATGCTTATATGGCTAAAGAAAGTCTGTGAACCAGAGAGTAAATGAATAGTTTATTTACAGTTTTGATCTGGACAGTAATGTGTATACAGATAGTTGTAGGTACTCATGAAACTGCACACTGAGTAATGAAAGCTGCCAAATCTGTGATGAAAACAGTATTTGGACTACTAATTGGTTAAAATTTAACCACCTTTTGAAAATAGTAAAGGAAATGGAAAATGAATTTGCAAAACCAGTAGCAATGACTTCAGTTAATTTCTTAGCAGGGAATTGGATTTAGGACATTGAAAGCTACAAATAAAATACCAACCACAGTATCCACTTTTGTAAAAGGGAGTGTGGTGAGGAGGTAGTCCAGGAAATACCTGCTTATTGCAGTCTGAGAATGTTATGTAAAGGATGCAGGTATAAATGGAAAGTAAACTAAAATTTAAAATAGTTTGATCAAAGGTAATTTCTATCAAATCAACTTAATGCTTGTTAAGATAACTGTTTTTTTTTAAAAATGGTAAATTCAAGAACTTTGCATTGTTATGTTTCAGAAAAAGCATTTGATTTAGTGCTCACAAGTAATCATTGAAGTGGAGATAATGGCATGCATGGAGTTTATTGTACCGTGAATAAAAAGCTGGCTAAGAGAGAGATGATAATTCATTGATACTGAAAAGGAAGAAAGGAGATCGATCACTTGTTATTTTCTTTGGGTGCTTGTTTTTTTACAACCTCTGTTTAATATTTTCATTAATGAGCTTGGTGATGTAGAAAAGTAGAGCTGATACCAATCCAAGCCTTACTACTGGTTTGGGGAAAGACAAGATTGTCATATGGTATATCTTCAAGGGATGGAGTGATAGGAATGAGATAGATCAGATCAAGTACAAGATCATGCAAGTTGGAATGGCTAGCATAACATCTGTTTTAAGCAAAAGTGGTTCATCAATTTAATGTGATGGAAGAACAACAAACCTAAATGAGCAAGATGGTAGTTAAGCATCAGCCATGGAAAAAGGTGGCAGTTTTGCAGTATATAACATGAGATATTTTCAGGAGAAATGGTATTCCAGGCACTGTATAGCTGCTTAAAAGGCTATTAGTAGGAGCACAATTATAGAATACATATACATATACTTATGTATACAGAAAACAGTAATACTGTGTTAAGCAATCTGTGTTTAAAACAAACTAACAAAATCTGCTGAGGCTGGAACAGGAGCAAAGGAGGGCTACTTGTATAACTAGAGGAAATGGAGGACTTATCCTATGTAAAGAGATTAAAGGGAATTGGTTTGTTCAGCCTAGCAAAATAAAAGTTGAGAAGGGTATGATTATTTTTCATAAATACATTCTGGAAATAAATGCAAAGGCATAAATACTGACGGATAGTACTTACAGAAAATTAAATGGATACCAATGTATAAATTTAAACAAGAAATTAGAAATAGTTTTCTAATCAACAAAGGAAGATTTGAAAAGGCTTACATAACGATGGAGGAATCTAAATTGCTTCCAAACTTTATGAAGCTGGTGGGTTCATGGAAGGTATTTTTAATATGACAGGAATGATTTTGATGTAAAAAGCAAAGATTTTTTTGTGTGGCTTTTTTTCATTAGTCTTGCTTCACTGGAAATGCTTTTATTCCACCCAATATACTAGTTGTTTTAACAAAAAAAGACCCTAAGAAAACCCAGATAAGATCATGTGAAGCCATTTCTTGTTCCTCTTTCAAAGCTGTCCTAAAATGTTGTTCCATCATGTCATCTGCGAATAGTAGATATAAAAAAAAATTACAATTCTAATTAACAATTCCATTAAGATATGGATGTGTCTGAATATCAGCGTGCATTGTCTTTTTTTTTAATGCCTTTATTCCTTATTTACTCTTCTGTGTTGCTGCCTGCCCTCAGTCCTCATCTGTTACAGGCATAATATTCTTCACTGGGAATCAGATACACAGCTTAATAAAGCTTCAAAATAGAGACTATTGGCTATAGTGACAAAAAAAAAAAAGAAATTAGTAACATGGTCTGGTACTTACTTGGGAGGGGAAATTGAAGGGTTTGGGGAACTGTTTCAGTGATGCCAGATTATCATTTTGCATGACTGTTTTTGATAGAGGAAGACAGAGGAAGTCAAACAACCCAAATGAACACCATGAGAGGCAACTATGAAAAAGTACCAGTATCCATTCCAGTCCTGAACTGCATTTGTAATTGCCAGAGTACAGGCAATTTATAAGTGCTAGAGATCCACTTTTAGATCCACAAACTGAAAAGAAATTAAAAAGGTAGCATGGTAAATAAGCTATATAGGACAAAGATGAGATGATGATGCAATGAACAAGATACTTAGGTGTACATATACATTAGAGGAGATAGATAGGTTAGGAATGCCTAGGTTGTGGGTACTATTGAGGAATCATTTTGAGTCCTGCACCTTGACAGTTCCAAAGTATTTTGACGTCTAACCATCTGGAGAAACATAAGTAATAGGGGAGTAACATTCAGAGGTAACTGGAGGTTTTGTGTATCCAAATTTTGAATATTAGTATCTAGGGTCATCTAAGTCCCGCTGCTGAAAATCAGACATTAGATGATTTGTATCTTGATTGTTTGGTAAAATTTGCACTTTTTAACATGATAGGTATACTTTGACAATATACAAATAAAAGACTGCATAAATACAAAGTCAGTATTTTTAGATATTCAGCTATGATGAATATTTTCTGGAGGAAAAACAAAGAGGGAAGGGAGCAGACATAGTACTTTACTTAAGAATAAAATTGTCCCCAAAAACAAAGAGGAAGAAACAATAGTGGTCTGTTAAACTCCTGATCGAGCAATGAATTCTGATCAAGGGACTCATGAGGACATAATTGAAATCAGAGAGGTTCACCTTTGCTGAACTCATTCCAGGCCTGAGACTTTAATTTGTATCATAGTGTCTTGCTATGCATGTACTTGGAATGTGAAAACAATATAAGCTTAATACTTCTGTTTAAACATACAAGTCTGACTACACTTGCATAATCATGGTGAGTCCTTATTTGCAATTCAATGCATAAGGGAAACGGTTGTCACAGTGTTTGAACCTGACACTTTGGTACAATGCAATTTCGAAGAAGAGACTTCTGTCAGACATGCTGATCAGTCATTTCCCCTATTAGAGCTGACAGCGCTAAATAAAAGGCTTTTACACAAATCTTAATCATGACAAAAACCCTTGCAATAATACACAAGACTGTATCCTGTTATTAAAGAAAACAACCTCTGAGTGGAAAGTGGTAGAGTAGATACCCACAATATTGCCTATCATACTCGCACTGAGAATCAGTACAGTGTTTGCTAACAGAAGGAGCCTTGTCTTATTTTCACTGATGCAAATGGGACTTTTGCTAATGGTACCACAGTGACACAGAGATCTGGAGTATCATTGACAAAAAATATATGGAAACCCAACCGGGTTCATATAGGCTTCTTTGTTGGGTCTTTGTGTTTTCTTCTTCTTCCCCCTCAGAACACAACATTTTCTTTCATCTGATAGAAACAGTATAATTTTGCCATTACTTAGCAGAAAATATGCTTCCATGTTGTTTGAAAGTGTAAAGCTATTTGGAGAGAATGAATACATCTTTGAACATATGGTAATATGGTTTTTGGAAATCTGAAAGTATTAACTGTGCTTGTCTTTACAGCAAACTGTATTGCCTTGAAATAATGTGAAGCTTGGCAGTTTTGCTTTGCAGGGTTCCATACAAACATTTTATTTGGCTTTGATACACTGAATAACATCTGCCAATTTAAATTTGAGTTTTCTGTTGTCTCAGTAAAATTCTGTCAGAACTCCTGGATTTCTCTCAGTTTTACATGCCATCCATGAAAAACTACAAATGTGGTAAGTTACAAATGCATCACATGTTTTCTCAGGCTCAGAGATTCATGAGCTCCAAAGAATGTTTTGTTTAAAAAGAGGAGTTTTACACTTCACAAACTGACTAAAAGTTGAAAGATATTTTAGTTTCTCTTGCAAAAGTTATGTAGATTTTTGTTGTGAGAAGGAAAGACCAAGTTGATAGAAAACATGGACACAAAATGATTTCGAGCGAAGATTAGAGTTAACACGGATTTTCAAGAGTCTAGGTAAGGTTAGGGACAAAAAGTCTTGGAAGGATAAAGTAAATAGAATCATAGAAACATAGAATCATTAAGGTTGGAAAAGACCTCTAAGATCATCAAGTCCAACCATCAACTAACACCACCATGACTCCTAAACTAGGCCCTGGAGTGCCACGTCCACACCTTTGTTGAACGCCTCCAGGGTTGACGACTCCACCACCTCTCTGGGCAGCCTGTTCCAATGCCTAATCACTCTTTCAGTAAAGAAATTCTTCCTGATGTCCAATCTAAACCTCCCCTGATGCAACTTGAGGCCATTTCCTCTCGTCCTATCACTAGTTTCTTGGGAGAAGAGTCCAACACCCGCTTCACTACAACCTCCCTTCAGGTAGTTGTAGAGAGCGAGAAGGTCTCCCCTCAGCCTCCTCTTCTCCAAACTAAACAGCCCCAGTTCTCTCAGCCGCTCNCCAGGTCCTTTTCTGCCGGGCAGCTCTCCAGCCACTCTTCCCCAAGCCTGTACCGTTGCATGGGGTTGTTGTGACCAAAGTGCAGGACCTGGCACTTGGCCTTGTTAAACCTCATACAGTTGGCCTTGGCCTATCGATCCAGCCTATCCAGATCCCTCTGCAGGGCCTTCCTTCCCTTGAGCAGATCGACACTCCCGCCCAGCTTGGTGTCATCTGCAAACTTGCTGAGGGTGCACTCAATCCCCTCATCCAGATCATTGACGAAGACGTTGAACAAAACTGGCCCCAGAACTGAGCCCTGGGGAACACCGCTCGTGACCGGCCGCCAACTGGATTTAACTCCATTCACCATCACTCTCTGGGCTCGGCCATCCAGCCAGTTTTTTACCCAGCGAAGAGTATGCCCATCCAAGCCATGAGCTGCCAACTTCTCCAGAAGAAATACCCACATATGAACTATCAGAAAATAAATTAGACAACACAAGCTAGTTGTATGCTTTGGACATCTCTAATTAAGGAATTCTAGGTAAGTTATCCAGCCTACAGCATCATTGTCCTCATTAGTGTACTGTCACCATCATCATCATCTCCATCCTAGCTAACACCAAAGCCTGAGGGATTTGCCATCACACCATTGGGCATCCCATTTCCTTGATTCTTAGATTGCTTTGAGACACTGTGAATCTCAGCTGCTATTCCCCAAGGAGCCTATTTAAAAAGCAGAGCACAGGAGGGGTACTCTGTTGTTGGCAGCTCTTGTGGCTTACACAGATGGTCTACTGCATTCAGAGCCTACTGCGTCTTTTAAAAGTTGCTTTCGTTCCTACATGCAGAAGATTAAAGTAAGAAAGTGTCAGTCACAGATGTGCAGATTGCCAAGTCTGACTGGCTTTTGAGTTCCTGGGTAGCAACCACTCAGGTATCCAAATCAAAGAAAAACTAATTGGCAGAGGATGTATCTACACCATGACCATGCAGACCCCAGAAAAAGAATTCTGATGAGTGAAGAGCAGAGACACCCTTGCTTTGGAAATGACATGCCAGCCAGCCTGGGCCCACAAGCAGCGATCCTGTGCTCAAGTTAATAATCATCTCAGAGGGGTTTTTTCACTGAGATGTGACAGTGTAAAAACACATCTTGGCTGTGTAAACTTATTAGTTCTTCTGAATACTGCCTTAGCACCTTGTGCACTGTGCTGCATGTGCAGTGTTGACCTGTTGCAGAATTCTTTTATGCACTCCAGCTATCCAGTGCTCCCAGTGTTCAGAGAGTTATCTGTGTTCGTTGTTATCGATACAGAAAAACGAATGCAAATATATACAAATGGTAGAGCTGCTGGGTTACACATTTTAAAATTGTTAGTTCTAGGGAATTCCCATTTTAATCTGCAGTAAATTAAGACCATATCACCAGGATTTGAAAGCCAACCCTCACCCTGGATTAGGAGTAGCTGCACAGCTAGTAGTACTTTTGTTTCCATGGAGGTGTTTTTTAACAACTTGTAGAAAGTCCTCTGCTGAAACAATTTTACATTGGGAAAAAGTTCATGCATTCAATAAAATCAACACCTCTTTATCAACTTCATTGCCCTTTTTCCAGAAAATAATTAAAATGTTTTGTTTTGATGTGGCTGGGGCAATTATATTGGTTTATTACATGATGCTTCTACTGTGAATTCTTTTCTAATGTCAGCTATGGTATAACAGAAAATGAAAAAGTGAACTCGAAGAGAATGTTGGAGCCTTACTAAAGCAGCATTTTTTTGAAGTGAACATATTTTTGAGTATTTATAGGGGGAGGAATTTGCCATTTTTATTTATTTTATCCCAATTTGGAGAGGCAACTAGACCAAATTGTATATGCGAAATTCTGTTTGACCTGCTCTGCTACTCAAGGAGTAAATGAATGCTCTAAGGGAACAGTGACTGTGGAGCCAGTTCTTTCCCTCCTGTCTTTGTAATTTGTACTTAGCCATGTGTAACCCCGCACATTATGGGCAGCATGTGATGTCAGCAAAAGCAGCTGCCTGATTAAGTGCTACCCACTGCAGAAACTGGGCCCTGGGCTATGATTTGTGGGGCAATAGTCATCATAGTTAGATAACTACAGTGTTTACTGTAACTTGGAGGGCATACATAACATTTTTAAAGGCAAGGAGAGGAGGAATATATGCCTCATTAATATCTACTTGGTAAGTTCTCAGAATATATATCCATATACATATTTGATATATCTCATTCTGTTATCTTCAGAATGCTCCTAGTTTGGATATAGCTCCAACTTCACTCTGACTTAATAGGGTAAAGCTATATTTCAAACCTACAGTGTCACCAGAGAGTTGTTTTATTTCACTTGAACTGATATAAAACCTCTCCAGTGTCATCTGAGATATAAAAAATGGCTGGAGTGCCACGTTTAAAATAAAGAACACAGAAACATCTTTTAACTTGGGAACTGGCATTTTGGATGCTGTTGCTTTAAATAAGTGATGAATTTCTGGTTTTGCTTAGTAACAATGGTGTTTTTCTGAGAATTAAGGCACAAGATGATGACACTTAAAGTTTGCATGTAGGAACTGAATAACTTTCATCTTACTGTTTCAGCCTTACTCCCTGGAGAAGGCAATTAGACCCGGTGAAGAATGCTGGCTGGGTCAGGGCTCAGACCCTGGTATACAGCCACAACAGATGCAGGCACACAACTAGGCTGCATATGTCCTGCTGAAGACTCCCTGGTGCTGTTAATGGGGGAAGGTAGGCAGATCAAGATGACACAGTGACGAGTTAAGGCATCAGTTCACACTTGCAAAAAGCACGTGAAACTAGCTATCACAATTCATTGTTATGGTGTCATCAAAAACTTCTATGTTCCAGCGACTTCAGATGGCCTACACCTTGAGTGGGTACAGTAGCGTAACAGGGTGTTAGTACTACAGGGTGAAAGGAATATATTTCTCTTTCACACACCACCTCAGTATTACTAACCACTCATGCACATTGTATGTTGTTGATTTTTGCTCATTTCGCTCAATTTTGGAGACTTTAAACTTTTGCCTGAATGCTTCACACATAAGAGTAATCTCCCTGAAGTCTGATTTCTGCGTCCAGAAGATCACAACATGATCTTTTATTGAAAAACACCACAAGTCTTTTTGAAATAATTGTTTGAATAGCTGCCAGAGCTGTGGCACTCAGAATCACTGCTGCTGTGACGCAGCAGGAAAAGTGCCTGGGTGCTGTGGTTCTGCTTGCGTCCTTCCTGAGTGCGGCTCATGCCAGCCAGAATGACCTGACATGGAGCTCAGAGGAAAAGTCCTGGTTATAGCCTGCCTGAGAAGTAAATTGTATGTACTAGGGGACTTTTACCAGTAAACCTTGTTTACATACAAAGTGGAGGAGAAAAATGAGTACTTCCAATTTTGAAAAAAAGACAAGAGAAACATCGAAGCTTCTTGTTGCTCTCATGAGGTCTACAACAAAACTCTCATTGATTTCAGCTGGGAATTTTGTTTGCATATGGCTTGTACTACCTATCAAAGAAATTATGAAGTCCAAGACATTTCCGCTGAGGCAGTTTGAGTATTGTCCATAACGTAGATACTGGCCTTCAGCCTCACAATATTTTCCCACTTAATTCTGAACGTTTTACATTTGCCATTTTTAGAAACATACCTTTTAAAAGAACCCTAAGAATTCATCTGCCGTTTGTGCATTCATTCAGCCTTCTGTCTGTGAAAGTCTACTTGCCTTAAGAAAAGATGTGTAATGGCTTTATACGGGATATGAAATTTCTTTCATAAATGTGATATGATCTAATAATTAATGAATGCCAGAAGACAAGCTAGAAAGCTTAAAGTCTAACAACTTTTGTCTAAGTTATTCTACCTTCTCACTTTCCATCATCTCAGGCTTTCAAATAGGTGTAGGGTTTATAACTAGGCAGATATTAAAAGTCCAAATCTCTTTATATTGAACCCCTATTTCTCCCTTTACATGTCTCTGCCCATATAACATAGCATCAAAATGAGGTGAATGTAATGTAATTTATTTCCACTTTAGTGTTCCTTAACAGTGTAAGAATGGCATACAGTGGTATCGGTATTACTCCAGAATCTGACTAGATATAAAATAAAGTTAGGTTAATAATAATAGTAATAGTAATATTTATATATTTACTTACATATGCCTTTGTATATATATATATATATTTGCTGGCATGTCTGGGGGAAGTGAATTGTAGGTACTATCAAGCATGCAACATTTTTTCTGGACAATAAACATAGAAAGGACCATTTTATGGTCAAGTATTTTGTTTGACAGAAATAGGATGTTTCCTTTTGATTAAGTGAATTTAATTTTTATTTTTAATTAGGTTTCTAAAAATCATTTATGTAAAATGTTAAAATTTAGATTTAAAATTTACTGAGTGGATGGAAATCAGTCAGCAGAATTTTATAGAATGTAGGGCTAGCATACAGTCTGAATAATTTTGCAATTTTCCATGACTTCCTAAAGATAAAATTTTCAGAAGTATATTAAGATATTAGACAGGATTTTCAAAGTGTTTAAATTCATAAAAGGGAGACAGATGCCTGACAAGATTTTAAAGTGCATAATAGGGCTACCACACCTACTAGCAACTGTATAGAAGGTTGTGAATATTGGCGTAACACGGGGTATCTTTTGTGCTTATATACTTGGCAGATATCTTTTTGCATTTTACTAGAATTAATCCTTCTGTCTCACATGTATCAGCTTCTTCTCTGCTACTGCATATTTTACCTCTGTTCTCTTTCTTGGAACATCTATGTACTTTGTTTGTTTTCCCTTTTCCTTCCCAGCCCTTCTTTATCTCCTCTTTCCTATGTGGAAAGAAAACATCATGCTACGTCTGCTGAGGAGACAACATAGAGTAAAATGATTCACTTAGGTAAAGGTCAGCAAAATTGCCAATAATAATGTCCCTGGTCAAACAAATAAACAAACAGTATTCAGGCAGATTTGCAATTGGCCACGTATCTTTGACTTTTCAACACCATATATAATGCAGCAGTGAATTGCTAACTCATTTCTTGTATAAGAATAGGGCAATGGAAGATACAAAATCATTGAAAGAATACATAAAGACCCTGAAGAAATAACTTCTGAATCCAGTAAACAAATGCAAGTAATTAGCAATAAAGTAGAGAAGAGAATGTGAAACTGATTTTGCAGCCTGATTTCAGTAAGGTGATGTCATTAGTACAATTCTATTTACTAAGTTTAATTATTTTTCTCCTGAAAAGCTTGGACTACTTCCAAATATATACTTAAATTGTTGTCATTGGAATAAACAGTCCAAATCTTCTCCTTTGTGTAAAGCCAAATAGAATGTTTTTTATATCATTTTGAGACAGAATAGTCATTGCAATTTTTTAATGAAAATAACTAAATACATAAGTGTTATAGCTTTAGTAACAGTGGATTATCAAATCTTACAGACATACTTAACAAATCATTGGTTTAACAGACAAATTTATTTCTTAGTGTTCTTTCAGGATTCAAAGAGAAACATTCAGGACCCATTCCTTTCGAACCATAAATCAGTACTGGAAACAGAAAGCAAGCTGTAGTTCTTGCAATGAAAGCTGTTGTTCAAATAAACTGAGAATTGTTGGTTTTATTTTTAAAATACTGTCTAAAGTTTGGTGTAGACATATTTATTCCAAATAAAGTGAACATAAACACAAGATCAAAAAATGTAAAATGATGCATACAAACTATATTTAGAATAATCCTAATGTAATTCTCAGTCGCTGAATTGATTCGATCTCCTTATCATGGGGAGAAATTGGACTCTGAGATATTATCAACAGCTTCTAACTCCAATCTGATTATTGCCATAATCCTGACAGTGATTGATTCTGAGTAATTATCTCAGAAGCAGAATTAGATTAAAAAACAATATTCCAGATTATAGAAGACTCCAGTCCATTCTTGTAATTAGTTCTTAGAATGTATGATGCTATCACATTTGAATAATTTAGAGTGAATTATTCACAAGCAGCCTGTTTGACTATATTTTAATAGGAAAACAGATAAACAAGAAAACATAATATTTTAAGAAACATTACATTGTAAATTAGCAACCTCATTGCAGTAAAGTTTACTTTGCCAATGTTTTCAGTTTGCCATGTAGCTCCTAAAACATTACTGGGTACTAAGCAAAGGCCCAGTGCTATAATAATCAGTGATCATGCATTCATAATGATGATTTATGATTACTGATGGTGTCATTATCATCATAATTATAGGCTATGAATTAATTTTTCACAATTGGCATCTGAATAATTTTCAACCGTAGACCTTTCCTTTGTGAGAAGAATTACTTGCAGATAATGGCCATAAAGAATGGACTCATGAGAATGAACCCAAATAAAAAAACATATTTGAAGTTCTTGAGCAATATTCACTTATTATTTTCATTAATTCTGTTTATAGCAGTGACGGCCTGGACCAAAAAGGGATGAAGCTTCATTGTGTTAAGCACTTTAAAGAATACATAGAATGAATGGTCTCTGTCCAAAACACAATAGTAACAGGATCTTAACAGAAAATAGAGAAAGAAGTATATGTATGTTGTGTATTGTAATTTATGGAAACTGATGTCCCCAGTTTTTTTTCTCCCTTCCTTTCTTCCTTTCTCTCATTATGACTAATTGAAGGAGTGGACTTAAAATATTCCGTAGTCCAGACTCATTTTGAGGATCATGATTCCAGTGGCTTCCTGGGAGCCAAAGGTGATGTTTTCTGGGCCATGTCTTTTCATCAGGTACCTTGGGATTTGAGAATAGGTATTTTGTTCTCCGGACCCATGCTGTTGGGCTGGTATGATAGAGTTTTGACAAAGACATGACAAGAAAAGTTGTTTCAGGGTTGTTTCCAGCCAGATCCAGACAGGTGTTGAGTCGGAAAGGAAAGAAGGAATTTAATTCAATGGTGAAAGAAGCAGAGACAAACAGTCACTGAATCATATGTGGAAAACTCCTATGATTCCCAATATCGCAGACTTTGATCTTGGGCAGACGTCAGCCTCTCATCATTTTGTCCTCATGTAAAGCTCAAGTACATCTTGTAAAGGAGGGTGGTGTAGGAGGGAAAATAGTTGTTGAGAAAAGTGTTGGTCAAGTTTGAAGAAAGAGAAGTTGGACAAGGATAAAGGAATTGAGAAAAGGGACAGAGAACTAAAAAATCTTGAGTTTAAACTGACTAAAACTTTTGACCTTTTAATTTTTATACAGATGTTTTTATGAAGGCATCTCTTAAAACACCAACAGCTTATGATACATGTTATTTTAAAGTATTAAATACATATACAGTAAAGTAAACTTGAATATGTGATGGTATCAGGAATTAATTGCAAATATAGGGGCCTTGAAGGGAGCTCTTGCACTAAAAGTAATGGTAACAAGAATGAATATGATTAAGATTAGCTATTAATTTTAGTCTGTTACAAAACAACTATTGTTCTGATGCCTAAGCACGGCACAAAATTTAAAAGTACAAAAGATATAGCCTCTCTGAACAGTACAAGATTAGAGATCATTCCATTTGGATACATGCAGTCTAAGGACAGTGCCTTATTTTGCTAATGAGATATAAAAACTGTGTTCACTGTGCTCTCTGTCACTGGTAAACAAACAATGTAATGCCAACACATAACAGCTGATGAAAACAGCAATCTGTTATAAAGCATGGGTGGAAATTGGCACTTTTCTTGTACCTCTGTTTTTTCCACAGGGATTATGTATACTTTGGCCTTTAGTAAAGATGCTGATCTGTTCTTGTTTCTTGAAAATTCTTTGGAATAAAAATACACTGATGTATTTAGGATAGGCACATGAAAGCAGTAGATAAGGTTACTGGAATAGCTTTGTCATGAAACTCCAGATTTAAATCTCCAGAACATGAGCAGTTGTGCATTTGAGCCTCTCCTTCTATTTTTGTTATGCACTAAAAAAAAAGTTTTCTTTCTAAATATAGTAACATTTTCTTTTTTGACAGCACTTCAAAATGAACAAGTACAGTTCTTTATAGTAAATACATTGACTCAACACTAATAGTATTCTGAATGCAAAAAAGATTGCTGTGGGTCATAGACTGAACTAGTGTAACTTCTCCTAGCTTCTTTGACAGTGTTGAATGACAAAATCCAGGAGCTGAAAGTCTGCCTTTTTTTAATCACTTCCATCCTGATGACCTCTGAAGTTTATTAAGTTGTATTACTCCCTTCACAGTCACATTAGTTTTGTCACTCTGTTTTAATCAACAGTATTAAATGTATTGGTCATTTTGATTATAACTATATCAAGAACAATTTTTATATTAATAATATTGTTTAGAAACAAGAGTAGAAGGGGTAGAGAATACCAGCCCTTAGAATAGTTGAATTTTAAGGCTTTAGCCTAAAAGGATATTTCTAGTTGAATGTTTACATCTAATTCATTCATGTGGTTCTTAACACTGGTTTGGACAATGTTGGTTGTGTCAGGCTCCACTTAAACACTGCCTGTCACTAAACAGAATTTGCTGCAGAAGATATTTTTCTATAAAGCTAACTTCATTATTGATGCCTTTAGCCATGAAAATACTGCAGAAACTTACAAACAGTAACTGAGGGCACAGGTGAGTGTTGACCCATGGGTAAGTGCAGCTTCATAAACTATTAAGGGATTGCACGGATCAGCCATGTCTGCCATTCTGAGGTACTTGAGGTATTCTGCTGATGGTTATGGACTTCCAATCTAATTAAACTGCTTATTTTATTTTAGAAAAGCACCAGATTTGAAGAGTAAAGGAAAGAAAAATTTGGGACTGTGCCCTAGAAACCATCATTATAATTGTCTAGAGTGCGTTGTATTTATAATTACACAAGTCAATCTGTAACTGCTAGAGCATGATTCAGAAGTTACTTTTGGGCCATAGGAGAGTTGTTTAACCTTCTTACACCGAGGAGCACATACGCAAAGGCTAGATTGGTGGCCTTCCAGTCTGATAACAGCAAGAATGATTTCTTTGTATACTTTCAATAGGGTTTGATCCAGTTTTGATCTCACCTGTAGATGTGAGCTTCGGTGGTTACAGAAGGAGAACTGATCACAACTATCCCTGCTTTTGAATGAACTAACTAGCAATGGCAAAGTTCATTGAGTATGTTTATCACCTAGCAATGCAGAGGTTGGGACACATGGCTGAAATGGACAATGCTTGAGTGTTCAAGCTCTACGCTGAACTAGAATGTAGAAAGAGCCTGGTTGTCCATGACAGTTTACCAAGGACATCCTAAAACTTTCAGTTATTTGCAAACCTTTAAAATCTTTTCTCTGCAAACAAACAGCAATGTGAGGGAAGCCTTGTGACAAAAAATCTGTACCACGTTTTGATCTGAAAATTTACCTGTTCATCTAGCAAAGCCTATATTAAAATCATGTCTATTAAGATATTTTCTTCCTCAGTTTTGAAGGTCACTGACAAATAAGAACCACTTAGGTAAAAATCAGAACTATGAGTTATCTGTGAACTGGATTGCTCCTCTGAATCCTTTGAAAGTTACCCTGAGTGCCACACTATTTTTTGGGTAACATTCCCATGCTCTGAGTAAGTTTCATACTTCTGCCCTGTGCCTTTGGCCTTGGTACAGACTATTTGAATCTTTGGCCTAGGTTCAGCAGTGAGTAGGTGCACCTCATCACTGAGTGGGTGATGAAATGAATGTATAAAAAAAGCTTTCCTTCACTCTCTGCACATGACAGCATGAACAGCTGAGCTGGCATGTATGCTGTAGCCCACTTACTGGTAACGTTGGCCACCAGCAAAGTACAAATAATTCCCTGGAACAGGGGATGACTTATGGCACAGACATGTGTTTGTGCCACAATGATGCCCAGTGTTTCTCCTGAGGTGGTGCCTTTATTGCAATTTTCTTAGCTGTATGCATCGTCACTAGCTCAAGGCTGTTCCTGGAGGTACAGACCAACCCCTGTTCATTTGTTTCTCATGTGCAGGGCTCAGCTGCAGCAGGTACCTTTATCCAAGGAAGAATGCCATGTCATTCTCTCCAGAAGTGAATGACAGACTAGCAGTTTGACTGCATATTTCCAGGAGAGAAATACTTTTCAGATTCTAAGCTGCTTTTAAAAAAATCCTATTCTTCTAGTATTTGAGTATAACAATCTATATAGCTCTTATTTCCTGTTATTTAAGAGTATAGCAATCTATATAACTCTTATTTCCTATATTTACTATTTTCTTTTATTCTTTCTAACAGGAAGGTTTCTTTAAATCATTAAAGCAAATAAACAAATCCTCTAACTGATAAGCCTCCTTCTACTGTCCTGAAACACTTTGAAATGGTTAGGCTCCCACTCCTTTTCAAATTTGCTGTTCCCAGATAAAAATGCAAGCTTGTTCAGGATGTTTATTTTTAGTGAATATCAAACTAAACACCTGTAACAAGTGCCAAACTGTATATTCTTTTATGTTGTTGAGTGCATAGAAACAGCACTGAGAAAACTCTTTCAATATTAAAACCATGTATTTTGCTTTCTCCAAAGGACAAAAAGACATGATTTTCTTATATGGATTACTTTTTCCCATCTCTAACTCATAACAACACATACCCTTTGACCATCAATGTCACTAATACCACTGCCTAAATCTCTTTATAAGTAAATCTCTATCCCTTTATAAAATAGTTTTCTTATCTTTGTTAGCTCATCTTCATTATACCTAAACCTAATTCACTCTCTTCTAAAGGATTTATTTTCTGCCAGTATTAAGGGAATGCCATTTGAAATATTTCCTTTAGAAAACAAAGAAGCTATAAAATCTAAGTATTTAAATGTGATTAACATTTGTTTCTGTAATGTCATTTTAGCAAATGTACAATGTAGACACACAGCACTTTCCTCCCTTTTCAAAGCCAGTCATATAAGGGAGAGCTGAACAAAAAAGAGCCCTCCACATGCATCACAATTCTTTTCTTGCTGCAGCCATTTCTGATATGCTTAGGTGATACATCCATCCTCATTAGCTATTGTTCTTCTTTATGGGCAGACTATCTTGAAAAATCAACTATACTAGACCTTACACAGGATAAAAAATAACCTAGCTTTGTTCCTCTAGACCCTTCTACATGGTTTCTTGTCCCTTCTTCCAATTAATACCATCTTTTTCAAATCATTAGAGACTTCATATTTAATTTCCTGTGTGTTCATATATGCCAGAATTTGTTAAATTACTTTTTTGTTTGCATAAAATAGTTCAGTTACAATACATGTACAGAGAGTAAGATATGTTCTTGTCTACTTAATCTAGCTGCCCAACCAAATCTATTTTACACAATGAGTTCCATAAAATTTAAGTATTCTATAATCAAAACCTAAATATAATATTAATATTATAATCTCGCCTTGGCAGAATAGACATCTTTCTATAGTGGATATAAATTATTTGTAAATAAAGCTTTCTAAAATTTTTTTCTGTAATATTATATATATATGTGAAATTTAGCAGCAAAATTCAGGAACAGAGGTTAAGAAGCTGAAAACTTCAATGAACACCTGATAATCACTTATGATGAATCACAAAGGCAAAACTGAATTATAGGACCTAAGTCTACTGAAGAAAAGTAGTTCTCAGGAAATCACTCAAGTACATGTGTAGATATAGAAACAATTAGCATTACACATATTCAGGTATTTTGCTTTAATTAAAGAGTAATTTTTAATGTATTTAAGGCAATTTATTTGCAGTCTCATCACCATTGTTATAATTCATTATACTTCCATGCCTGGATACTTGACATAGCTAAACAGAACAATCAGCAAACAAGCAAACAAATCAACATCTGAATAAGACGAATTTCAAGAAAAGGTGTACTATTCTTTGGCACATATATTTGGAATTACTATTTATTTCCAAACCCAGAGCTGCTTGCAATGCATTTCAGTTCTTTTTCAGCCGTCTGTAATTTTCCTAAAACTAAGCTTAAATCCCCTACACCTGTTTTCTTCTTTGTATGAGAGGTCTTGTTACTTCTGATATTTTGAGGAAGTATCTTTCTTCTGCTTTTTGTATTTTGGGCATTGGAGTAGAAAATGGCTTTCAGTTTTGATCTCTACTATGTTGCATTAATTGTAGAGTCAGTCTTCCATAGGTTTCTAGTGCATTTTGTATCATTCTTGGTTTCTATCTGTAATCTGTGGTAACAGACTCTGTATTTCGCTAGGGCAAAACATCTACGTATGTAACAAATATTGCTGTAGAAAATTTGTCTGCAGATTTCTCTTCACGCTCACAATCCAGGCTTTTAGTGAAGAAAGCAGAATGTTTAGGAAAAATGGTGTGTTTCTGTCTATGTATAGTTGCATAGCTCATACCAAATTAATCTTTTGGCATCCACATGAATTTTAAACATGGCAAGGTTTTACCTACAGTCTGTTCTTCAACTTGTTTTAATGTCTAATTAGAATTCACATCAGGAAAGATGTATGATTTCTCCTTTTTTAGGTTGCTCATTTAGCATAAGTACAAGACTATCTCAAGTGACTGTGTATGTCCATTTTTATTCAGCAAAGTGTTTTTGCATATTGCTACTGGTATGCTGCTCCCAAAGAATACAGTACAGAGATACCTCTAGTAAGCCATTTTTGAGTTAATTAGCATGGCACTGGGAGCTATCTAGGCATGGTAGCAGGGAGCACCACAGAGGCTAAATTACCCTTCTTCTCAGGCAGTTTTTCAGTAGATTAGGCTTCACTTCAACTTAACTTTGTGCTGTTGCAGCTACTCTGCTCCTGCATGTCTGAGTAAGCCTGTGAATATCTAGTTCAGATTTCTGTAGTTTGCAATGTAGAGATGGTGAAAATGCCACTGACTAGCTCTTGGTTATTGATAGGACAAGGTGTTTGTAGTCCCACACAAGTTTCATTCTGAAAATTTGGATAAAGAAATGAACAAAAGCAAATACCACCACTAAGTTAGTGTTAAACAATTTATAATTTAATTTGCACCTGCTCTTGTGAAAACTCTCATGCTGATTAACTTCAAACGTCTGTGGACCAGATGATATCAGGTAATTTGAAAGGAACAGATTCTACTAGTAAATGAGAAGTTAAGAATGCTCCTTTACAGGTACATTCCTTTTTGATGTAAAGCTACCACAAGACAGTGTCCTGTTCTACTTTCTCTGTCTTCACCCAAACCATGCCACAGATGTGAAGGAGGAAGGAATGTGGGAAAGCATACGTAAGCCAATGAATTTGTGCAGTTCTGTGTTTCTTATACTGCTAACACAGTAGAACCTAACTCCTTGGTTACTTGATTACTGCTGTTGTAGTAGTATAAGTAATGTTAGCTCAGCTAGCTAATTTACATCAATACCAGAAGCAGTTTTAGTTCAACAGGAGTCAGCAGCTGTCTTTTTCTCCCTAACAGCTCTTCCCACACCCTTCCTTGAAGAATGCATGGAAGCCAGTGAGAACTGAGCCTGACTTGCTAGTGGTAAGAATGATTTGATGCATATCAGCAAGGAGTGCCTCCCTAAGGAAGGCGCATTCTCCTGTTTCTAGCCATACTGAATACCTAGATTTTCATATGAAATAAAATTGCATAAACTAAAGTTATTTTATGTGATCTGGTACAACAAATTTGGTTAGGGCTAAGGCATGTGAAAATTCCTAGTGTATTGCTGCTTTTCTGTAAGTAATGATGTTGGCCATGTTCCAGCCTTTAATGTTTTCTCTTGGGCTTAATAAACTCATAAAAATATCTACTAAATTATTCTAATTTGTTTTCTAACTCTTTTTAGTGATCTTGGACTTGAATATATACACTCTGATCTTAGACTGTTAGCATTGTGCAAGTTTCAAACCTTTTAATAATCTTTAACTCTGTTATCAAGATACTTTCTAATTTCTTCTCTTTTGTCCTGGTAAATCTAATTTCTGATGTAGGTAAATGTTCATTGATTTCATTTGTACAGGCTGTGCTTAAGTAATTGTTTAACACCCTTTCTATTTTCTTATCCTGTGTCTCTCTAATTCTGTGCTAATCACTCTTCCGAAGGTGACTTTTCCTCCTTTACCAATTTGCAAAAGTGGACAGGATATTCTTAGTCCTTTATGCGAGAAAGTCTTCACAGAACCATCCTTTATTATATCTCCTTTTATGGGAGATTTCTTTATTTTTATGTGTAACTTTCTGTTCCCATGCAATTGCCTGAAATTGCCACACTGAAAAATTCAGATATAAATATTAATCATGTGTTTTTCAAGGCAAGAGAAGCTTTAATTCAAATCGTGGTTATCAATGTTTCAGAAACTATCCTGGAAATAGAGTATGAAGAAAGCTTTACGGCCTCCTACATGATTCCTGGATTCTGTGTTAATCTTTGCCAGCACCTTAACATTTGTTGATAACTTCTTTTAACTTCACATTGGATGGCTCTGCAGAATTAAATATGAAAATATACAATAGAGTAGCCCTGCTGCATTTATTTTATAGCAATCAATTAACTTGACTCTGTGACTACATTTTCGGTTTTCCACATTTCAGAGATTTTTGTAAGAGTGCTAGATAAGCTTAGCCTAGAAACTATGAAGGCCAGAGCTGACTCCAGGTTCCAATAGACATCTCCTATTGTAGGGCAACAGTTGTGGTATTTGACAACAAAGAGAAGTGGCAGAGAATATATATTTATGAAATAATAACATTACCAGTGAGATTAGTGTGAAGCAGTTAACCATGGAACAATTAACACCGCTGGTATTTATATCATCACCTCCAGGTTTCAGTGTTAACTCCTTCCTGAAGTGAATGGGACATTTCACACTACTCAACCTACTTTTGCTATTCTACTTGGTAAGTTTTTACACTCCGTTCTTGTTTGAAAAGATACCTTTCCAGTCCTAAAGGACTTAAATAATTTTAAACAGAAATAAAAACAAAGAAAATGCCCTAAAATGAGTTTTGGTTTATGATGTCATAATTCTAGATTAGCTTTATTATGAACTTTATGGTGGTCACAGGATGAAAAATCTATTTTTCCTTTACCCTATACTTTTACTTTTTACCATTCATCCAAAATAAGTGATTTGAATTTTTCCTTTATAAGTGGTTTTGACCTGTTTTATTGGTGGATGTTTGCTTTTATCACAGAAATTGCTATTGTAATGAACTTTAATGCCTCTGTTACATTCTCACTAGAAAGTCTAATAAACTACTGAGGTTTTTCATATACATGTCTTTGTGAAATGAGATAAAACAGTAGGGAGCGGAGTTTGTGTTGTCCTTTCCCAGGCCTCTGTATTTCATATCTCAGTAAACTTGGTATCCAGAAACCCACTTTCAGAAATATCAGTTTTCCATTCTGTCCTATTACATACATCTGCCTGACACAATTACTCATATGTGCTGTTTCTTAAGGATTCTTTTGATGTGTGTGCTCTTCAGTAGGTGACAAGACTTCACATCATAATGTGCAAGGAGAAGTAGGATCACAGGCTGGTGGGTGGTGGATCAAAAACAGAGCACTGGAGATAGTCAGCTAAAAAATAAACTCTTAAATAAAAAATATAAAACAAAGATGTTTCGGAGCTCAGAGTCCCTCTCTTCTGATTGTAGAAATTCTGGAAATACTATTTCCTTATTAATCCTTTAAGAATGATAATATAATAGTGTAACAAGGGTAGGACAAATACAGAACTCATATTTTACTCTGAAGTGTTTCTTAGATGAGGAGGAGGCTGCCTACATATATTCGGATATTGGGATATTGGGACCTAAGGATCCAGTACTGTAAGAGTAATGAATGCTACCAGACTTGAACTTTGCTAAAAAATGGTTCTATCTGGGGTTTCTTGTAAACAAATTGGATCAAGATAGATTTCTAGTGCATGCATTCCTTTGCCATTAGTGACATGTCATGTTTACTGGAATTTTTTCTAATGAAACATTAAAAAAGGTCTACTCTGGAGTAAGAAGGTATATATTTGATGAAGCCAAACTACCTTATGGAAACCTTTCAGTGAACTCTCAGTGAGCCATAGGCCAACCTTTGCAGTATCCGGCATGGTTTTTTCTATGATTTTCCTGGTCTCTATGACATCCAGCACGCTGGGCTGCCTTCGGTGTCTGAGTGCCTACAGAACAAGAACCTGACACCTGCTGAAGGAAGGACTGGGAAGTTTGGGCAGCTTGAGGCAGGCATGGTTGGGGCTTCTAGGCTTCCTGCCTTCTGCTTTGTAGTCACTGAATCCCAGAGAGCTATGGTTTGGGTTGCTGCCCAGCACCTTGTCCTGATATTGAAGGCCTGGCAGGTCTTTGAGTGAGAGTACTGTGAGCTGCTGCTAGGTCCCATGACTCCCCAGTGGAGGATTCGCACAGCACTGGGAGACTATTTTAACTCCTGGGGAGCCAGAGACCATGGCCCATTCAGTGGCCCAGGCTTTTTGTTTTGAGGAAAAAATAAAGCAGAATCAGTTTCTCTGAATTTAAAAAAAAAAATAATCTGTTCACTTTGAACAGAAAACCATCAAACTAAGTTTTCATTCTCACTTGAAGTGAAAAATTTGTTTGAAAAGTTGGAAGCTTTTCTAAAATGAAAGTGTAATATTCTGATCCAAACTCTGTCCATGACTGTAGCTATTTTGGTTTTAATTTGGCACTGCCCCAAGTCATACACTGTTATTACTGAAGCAGTTATCCATCTTTGCTGAAAAAACTCAGCCTGGCAATAACCCTGTAAAGCGCTGTGGTATACTTATGTGAACTACAGTCTGTTTCCCTAATCCCTCTTGTAGGTGCCTTTTGATTTTTTGGGTCAATGTAGGTGAAGAATGACTGAAGAGTTACCACAGGTGCACTGCTACCAGCACTTTACTGTTTGTTTGAATCACATGAGCTAAGCCTGCTATGCCTTCTTGATATTTTGGTGAATTAATGCAGCTTTTCATCTCTCCTACCATGAGGGCCATTGATAAAAGCCAAATAAGAGTTCTGTGCCATGTAAGGGGCACATACTGATGACAACAAAGAAGATCTTATAATATCTCAAGGGACTGACACTACTTCCTTTCCTGATGCCTCCCCAACCTCATACAAGGAGTGGTTCCTGCTCTGTATGCAGGTGAAACATAACCACATAAAAACTTACAGAAGCTCTGTAGATCAGAACTGGGAGCAAAAAGATGTATCCAACTTAAAGTACAATGAAAAAAAGACAGGAAGTAGCAATTAAAAGGGGGATATTTCCATGACTTTAGGGTTAATTTTTTTCCTATTGTAAGGAAAAAAAAGGCACTTTGAAGAATTTGTTGTGGAATTGTTTTTTTTTTTTAATTGGCTGATGATTAACTGCTTTTTGTTCTAGGCATTTATTAGACCTTGGTTCACATCACTCCAGATTGAAAAGGAGACCTGAAGCTGACTGTAAGCTAGGTCTGGATGTCTCAGACCTAGTACAGAGTAAGCTGAATGTGCTTGGCAGCTCTGACATAGTGGATTAACAGAACCTTTGCGGTCCAGACTCACCGCACATGCAATGCAGACTGTTCTGACTGTGCAGGGAGACATACCATGCATGTAACTTTAAGCCTCTGCTCACATAAAGTAGTCTTCTATGTTGTTCGCTTCCTAGAGCTAGCTGGGATGCCCAGAATATCCCAGGACTCTTTAAATGATCCTAGTACTACCCATGTACCTTTTTATAAATAGTATTACCTAATGCCAGCACACATCAAATAGATGGCCTAAAAGCTGTCCATGGAAGAGTTAGAAACATAAAGCAGGCAGCTTTTAGAAGCTGTTAGGTACTAGAGTTTTACCTTCAGGATACTCATAAGGAATGAGAAAGGTTCTGTTTTGCTTTGTTTTCTGGTAGTGAAATGTTTGAGTTGTGCTATTGTGTTTTGGGTGAGTAGTGAAGCCATTTCCCGATCAGGAATTACTTCAAGTTTATTGTTGCCATTTCAATTAAACCTAAGTTGAATTGAGTTGTCAGTAAAATTGGCTGGTTTTTTTTTTAATTCACCTGTGGACTGTTAAATGTTATTGCTTCAAACACAATACACTCTGGCTACTGTTGGGTGCCTATAGCTAAGATATGTAAACAGAATGGACCAAGGTCGTCCCTGGCATAATTTACTGGAATTCAGCACTGTCACACCAGGAGTGAATTTGGCTCAATGTTTTGGCATTAGCAGTAAAGGTCATTCCTGCAGTTTGCCCTTGCTATAGAAACTGTGTTCAAAAAGTTTTCCATTTTATGTCCCTTTTGATGGTCACATTAAATCTTATTACACTGTTGGTACTTACCTCACTGGAGTGTCTGTGGGTTTTCTTTATAGGCAAAGCTTTCATCCCTGGACATCCATAAATAACTGTGTTCACCACACTTTCTCCCACACCATTTGAGTTATGTTTCAGAGCTGAGACAAGTGTTAGTCTGCATGTTCTGCAGATGGATTTCTGCTTCATTTTTGTCCACTTCAGAGACATTGCCTATTAAGAAGGACTTTCTACCCCTGGACCCTCCATTCCAATCAGTTCCATCTCCATGTTTGCCCCTGCACCATGCCTTTGATAGGGCACTTATCCAACTTTTCTGATTAAAGTGGATTCACTACAGTAGATACAGAGCTCTTGAAAGCAGAGGCTGCTGCTGCAAATTCTCTTTTAAAATTTGTTTCTGAAACAGATGCCACAATAAAAAGAGCAAAAGTGCTAACTGCATATTTTTTCAATAAAAGGGTTAGTATTTATGTACTTGGGGAAGTTATGACTCAGTTGTATATTATTCAGGACTTCATTTGTGTAAGTTACTTTCTGATTAGTTATTGATTATAACCAGAAGCCTTGGAGCTAAATGTGCAATATAGCTAATAAGCAGGTCTTCTGCAGACGAAGAGGATCCTTAAATATAATTTTGCTGCACTTTACACTTTCTATTTATTGAACTTTGTCACAAATGGCAAATTGCAGCAGATCATTGAAACTATAGCAGTAGCAGAAGATTTGCAGTATTTCTGTAAGCAGGAAAACAACAGAATCCTAAAAAAAGGTCTTGTTTTTCAGTCTCCAAAGCCCAAGCAGTAAAAAGCATTTCAAAATATCCTTTGGTATCTAACTCAGTCCAATGCGGGCTGGTGAAATCTCATGCACTGACTGTAAGACTCTTATAATGGGTAACTGCCCCATCAGCTCCCACCAGCCGGCATGGGTTGCAGAATCAGATAGGGGAAGAAGCTCATGAGGGTACACCAATAGCTGTGTCACCTAAGAGGGTCCCTGGTCAAAGCATATTTCCCAGCTTCATGCTCATGTTGTTATTCCTTCCCCATCAAGCCACGTGGTCTTCACATAAGAGCCTACCAGAAGACTAGAAGCACCAGGTATTTGTCCAGTGTGCATGCCTTCTTCAGTCCTGGGAGATAAGTGACTTGAGAGCTCTGCTCTGGACACTTTAAAAGGCTTCTACTCGATGGGCAAAGGCACAAAAAAGGAAGAGGAGTAGTACAAGGCACAAAGGATTGATGTTGCCTAGCCCCAACAGCCCATGGGAAAACAGAGGGGTTCTGTGGAGCTGGTTGCGGAGTGAAATGTGCTCCTTTGATCCAGGCAGTGTATCTGACTGCTTTTTAGATGTCTTTTCATGCTTAGTACTTATTTACTGGCAACAGACATGGAGGTCAAAAATATGTACTGAATCTGTTAAAGGGTTCCCCTGAAGTTAATGGCACTCTTTCAATGGATTTTGGCTTAAGATATTCTGTATCAGAGAGTTAGAAATCTGTTTTCTACCATGAGTTTTGGTCAGTAAAGTTATGCTAGGCTATAAGAAATATATAAATATTTATAATGTAATCTTTCTCATGAGATAACATTGCATTAATATTCACTATAAAAAGGAATCTTACTGACAAGATTAGATAAAACTTTGGTAAAAGCAAATTTGTTGTCTAAAGAAGCCAATGGAAATCAAATCCCAGGCAAATTTTTTACCATTAATAGGAGTTCCAGAATGTTTCAGTTCAATCAAAATTTATCAAAATCTTCTTTTTGGAAGTATATAAGCTTTTTGCTGCTTTTAACTTGCATTTTGGATCAATTGAAGCATGGAAAGTGAAACAATCAAAATTGCAGCATAGTACATAACACAAATAGTGAATCTGTAAATGAACATGTATTTATTTCAGCGAGAAACCAAGTCTCCTTGAAAATTATATATTCTTTGATGAACTTTGTGCAAAATTTTTAGAAAAAAAATCAGTGGTTAAATATAACTCAAATTTTGAAATAAAATGTGTATACTTGCCTTAATTAAAAAAGCTCTAATACTGTGACAAAAGCATACACAGCTCTAATACAAACTCCACCAAGACTCCCTCTCTGAAAGATTTTCAGCTGACGTTTTTTACCACTTGATTCATCTCTGTTATTTGATTCAAAATTCATAGCATGTCTTCCCTGTATCTTAGTTATGAAATTGTTTGATGACAATCATAAACCCCTGAATACTAGATATAGTACCTGCAAAAGCTTTTGAAATTAACTCTTGAACACACAAGAAGAGAAGACATTTTTAAGGCAGATGGAGAAATTATTTTATTTGCTAAAAAACCTGAAGAAATTATTTTATTTACCAAAAACCCTGAAACATCAGAACTATATAGGCTTTAGCTATCCTGGTCAACAGAAAGGGGGCCATCGTGTAATGTAACAATAGGGTAAAACAACATAAAAAATTGTAAAAAATGGCTGATATATTAGATTCATATGCCACAGTGCCAAACTATGGAAGAATTGGAATCTCTCTAGGCTGTGGATCTGGCTTTGTATCCATCCTCCTCTGCAGAACTCATAAGACACTAACGAATCACCCCAGATGATGAGTCCCAGACTAGATGATCATTCCACATTCTCATTCTGGAAAGTGCCTGCCTCAGACTGCCCATGCAATTAAAATAAATGAGAGCTTTGGGATTTTAACTGTTATTACACTATGTGGACTCTTCTATTTTGTATGAGGAGGAGAAATAATGAATGCAAAGAAAAAAGTTTTTTAAATCCTTCAATTTAATTTCAATCTGTACTTTAGATAAGCTCATTTATTGGATTTAGAAGGGGTCTCCTTAACCAATTTGAAGCTGGGTTTGAGCTTTACAGTTTCTTTTCACTTTCTGAAAGCTTGATATCTCATTTCATCATGTCACACTATCTAATTCTAGCACAGGTAAACCTAGGCAACATTCATAAGTATATAATAATTGATGGGATGTATGAAGTGAAATTCATATCCTTCACATCCATGGATTCACTGGTTAGGATTCTTACCTGTATCTTCTATGACAAAGCAAAAAGAATTTTCCACGAATGCAGTAATTTAAATTGCCAAACGCTCTTGAGTTGACTCCATTTACACATACACAGTTTAATGACCTTTCTTTATTATCCCTGGACTGGTTCTTTATTTCAGGATGAATGATTTGTAGGCTGATTATCCATATCTCTACCAGAACACGTTATCTATTTTCTGTACTTTCTTTTTAATTGAAGCATTTTCAGTACGCACACTAGGGCTGATAAAGTATGACTGGATGGTTATGTGGTATCTGGGACTGACACCAGACCATCAGATCTTTCTGAAAGCCATTGGAACAAGGGAGGCGGTTATCTTTCTCTCACTCTATGTACGTGTATATTATACACTATAGTGGATGGACATTTGCTTGTATATACTTAAAATTTTAAAAGACTTTGGAGCTATAAACCCCTAGTCCTAGAAAATAATATTTTTACAATAAATTTATCTTTTTGAAAGAATTTCTTTAAACTCTGATTGAAAGGGATCAAAATAGACAAAAGTCTGGACTTCCGGAGATATAACAATGCATGTCCTGATATGTGAGGTGAAACAGAGAACTACCCAAAATTGTCCCTAAATGTTACTAGCTTGCCAATCTGTTCTAACAATCCAATGTCAAAAAAAAAAAAAACAAACCCCAAAAAACCCAAACCAAACCCAAAAACCAACCTAAAAAAACCCAAACCCACAAACCTCTGAAGACTTTCCAGATGACGTAGCTGTAAATCTGTGCTCAAACTGCATTTTGTGGTGTCAAGGATGGTAGGTATAACGGTATAACAGAGTGTGAGCTTAAGAGACCTCTCAGTGATTGTTGTGGTTTAAACCCAGCTGGCATCTAAACACCACGCAGCCGCTCGCTCACTCCCCACCAGTGGAATGGGGGAGAG
>WAAD01038796.1:0-12389 GCA_013389945.1 Fregata magnificens
GATGGAAAACCTACCTCGATCCTAAAGGCACGGGTACACGGGCATCTCCGCACTGCTGGTGGGGAGTGGGCAGCTCCGAAAATAAACCAAGCAGCTCGGTGCATTAAGAGGAAACCCAAAGGAGGGAATAGCAACAGGGGGTGGAAGATTTGCTGAAATATGTTTGCCCTGAAGCACTGGGAGGAGAAAAGCCCTGGTTTCCTACAGGCTTGTGCCACTCAATCCCCCCATGCCCCCAGCAATAGGTCTGACCTCCTCCTGCTCATCCCTTGTCCCATTCATGGGGAGGAGACCCAAACCCCAGAGCTTTCCTGAAATGAGGGCATGGACCTGGAGCCTGCCTGGCCACCGACTCTGGCGGCTTTCTCTCAGAGGTGCCTCCCTGTCTATCACACCTGGCTGCAATCGGCTGGCAGGACAGCAAGCCTTCACCAGGGAAGGCTAACAGCCCAGCAAACCACAAGAAGGGGACCAAAAGGGAGGGGAGATGGGGACAGCCAAACCTGGCGGGTATCAGTGCCCCGGTTGGGATTTGCAGCCCATCAGCCCTGGCCAAACATCCCCAACAATACCCCTGGATGAGGGAGCAGAGCAGGGCACCTTGTCCCCATCCTATCTGACCCCTGGTTCCCTCCTGGCCCCCACAGAGCCACAAAAAAGCCTTAATGCCACCAGGTAAGCAGAGCCATGACTGCTGGGCTTCTAACAAAGACAAACTGCCTCTCTCCGTCCTCCCAGATTGCAAGCAGATGTGTGCTGAAATTACCTGCTGCTGACTGTGACGCTTAGCAAAGCACCGTGGTCTAGGAGCAGAACGAAGAAAAATGTGTGACATGAAGGAGGGGAGGATTAGCAGGAGTTCAGCCAGCTCTGGGAGGGCAAAGCATTGCTGTTGCAGAAAACAAATGTCACTTCCTTCGCAAGAGGTGCATTTGTGACAGCTAGCACAAGGGAATCCCTGATTTGGCTAAAGACACTGATGAAATTAAGAAAGCCCGGGGAAAGGCTGCAGGGTTGGGTCTGGGCTCCCCAAAGGGAATCGCTTCCAGCCTACGGCATGCTACAGGAGCAGTCCTGCTTGCGTTACATGGCCTTGGCTTCCTCTTCCAAAGAAACCCTTCAAGCCTGTGCACCCCACTGCCTGCATGGCTCATACACCCTGGCTCCAGATGGCTTTGAACTGCCCAACCTGGCTGCTGCCGGTGTCAGCTCCTGTGGTGAGCTGCATGCATCCACCCATCCTCCTCCAAGGGTTTCCCCAGCGATGCCATGGGAAGTCCACCAGCAGCCCCTGCGCCAAGGAGGGCATAGACACCCAGGGCCCATCTCAGTGGTGCCAAGAACGATGCTAGTGGAGGAAAAGCCTGAAGAAAGGTACCCCCACCAGTGCTGGCCCTCCAGGTACCGTGGCAGGAGCTGCACTGTGATGCACAGGGCAGATGGGACTCTGGGCTCTGCACCACCTCTGCCCCCACTCAGAGCCAGCTTGCACCCATGCTGGCGGCAGCTTTCCCCTTGTGGGAGGCTGCCCAAAGCCTGCGGCATCAGGGCATGTCTTTGCACCGAGGGTCAGGCTCCAAGCGATGCCTTCTTACAGAGCTGGGACGCGGGTGCAGCCCAGGAGAGCCCAGACGCTGCATTTCTACCACACCGTCGGGGCAGTAGCTTTCTGCAAGGATCCCCGGTCTCTGGCAGAGCATCCAAGGGGGTCTCCCATCTCCCAGCAGTGTCCTGCATGGCAGGACAGCATTTTGCAAGCTGAGCCATACAAATCAAGCCCAACCTGCTCCCCTTCCCCCTCACCGCTCCCAGCTTGCTCTCTGCCGAGCCCTTGCAGGTCACACGTGGCATCCCACTTCCCAGCACAGCTCTGCCAGATGGAGCAAAGAGCAGAGTCAGACCCCAAATTGCAGATTAGTGCATTGGGTTCATGCATGGGAAACAAAAGATCAAAAATCTCTGAAGTGCACAGCTGGAATCCACACCCCGATCATGTTTTTGTGAGATATCACGTACATTTTTAAAAGCTATCTAGAGAGGGTTCTGCTTTAAAACAGCCTGGCGGCTGCTGCACTGACACCACTGCCTGTCACGCTGACCGGGACCTTCAACTGTTCCCTGTCCCCCACAGGCCATACTCATCTGTAGCCTTCAGCCTTAGGTTATGAAGTTATTTGAGGAAAGGATTAAACGTCCTCCTTTGCATTGGTTTAGCATCAGCTGCAGAGGGAGGGTGGGAAGGGAAGGATGTGCGACCCAGAAAAATCACCACAGGATACTATGTGCCAACACCCCGAAACGATGGTCACCAGAAACCCTGGGGTTTCTCTCTCTATTCTATTTACAGTCTTACAAGGTCACTGCAAGGGGAAAGCCCACGAGCAGCCATAAGATGCTCACGTGGTACCACGAAGAATGGGGACCACAAAAGCACTCATCTCCCTCTCATACCACAAATCTGTTTTCTTATTTCAGAGCTCCTGCAACAACAACTATATGTTTATGGGATGCTAAACTATGGGGTCTTTCTTTGCCCCTTTCCACATACCAGACTTCTGGGCTAAAAGTGCTTGAACAGGGAAAAGATGCCATGCTCTGTGCCAAGATCAGATCAAATATCCTTGCAAGATGCTTACCTACCCTGTTCCTCAACACCGCTGGTCTCCAAGGAGCCCCCCAACATGCCACAGGAGCCTGGGCGAGGGTTTAATTACACTTTGAGCTTCGTTTCTTCCTCACCGCCTCTCCTTCTCGTCTCTCACGCTGCCTGGGTTGCAGGCTGCCCTCTCAGCCTGGCTCTGCAAGATGTTTGCTTCACCTTAAAACACAGCCGCCTGTCTGTGAGCCCATCCCGCCTGTGTTGCCAGCCAGGAATGACTGGCGAGCCATACCTACGCCTGCTCCTTCCCAGGGCTCCTCTACCCTGAAACAACAGCCATGATAATCTTATGGCAAGTGTTTCCTCCAGGAGAACATGGTTCCCTCCATTCAAATAGACCTTGGCAAAGTGGCAGCTTCTCCATCCTCCCTGCCCCTTTCATTTGGACCAGGGGAATTGACATGACACGTTGCATTTCCAATTGAAACAATTACCTTAAAAGCCCAGTTTGAAATTAAAGGTCCAACCCAGTGACATGCCACATCCAGCCCCCCCAGAGAGAGAAAATTTTGGGAGCATCTCCAGTGTTTGTCCTTTAGGGACTGCAGAGAAGGTGCACTGTGGTGCCAGGACCCAGCAGACACAGTGCTCAATGCACTTGCCATGCTGGGGCACAGAGCAGGACCCCACACCCCATTTGGAAAAACACTTTCCCAGCCATGCAATAAATTGCAGGACAACCTGGGGATCAGGTCCAGTCAGCATGGCTTCATGAAAGGCAGGTCCTGCCTGACCAACCTGATCTCCTTCTATGACCGGGTGACCCGCCTAGTAGATGAGGGCAAGGCTGTGGATGTTGTCTACCTGGACTTTAGTAAGGAGTAGGGAAGTGATCGTGCCCCTGTACTCGGCACTGGTGAGGCTGCACCTCGAATACTGTGTTCAGTTTTGGGCCCCTCAGTACAAGAAGGACACTGAGGTGCTGGAGCGTGTCCAGAGAAGGGCAACGAAGCTGGTGAAGGGTCTAGAAAACAAGTCTTATGTGGAGCGGCTGAGAGAACTGGGGCTGTTTAGCTTGGAGAAGAGGAGGCTGAGGGGAGACCTTATCGCTCTCTACAACTACCTGAAAGGAGGTTGTAGTGAAGCAGGCCTTGGACTCTTCTCCCAAGAAACTAGCGATAGGACGAGAGGAAATGNAAAGTTTAATTTCTTTCAACTTTTCTCATGTCTTTTCCCATTTTCAGCCCAGTTTTCCCAGTGAATGAGCAGGATTCCCAGAGCCTGAGGTGGATGACGTACAGCTGGAGCCACGCACGCTCAGCCAGGCCGGTCACTGCATTTCACCTACCATGGGAAAAGGAGCTAAAAAGTTTCCCATTGCAGCAGCTCCACTCAACCCGAGCAAGCAGTGGCCTGCTGGAGGGGGAGAGCCCGGCAAGGGTCCCCAAAGGGACCTGGGCAGCGAGTCCTCAGCAAGCAGGACCATTGCAATGCAACCAACCCAAAGCCAGGATGCCTGCCCGGGAGTGCAGCCCGTTGGGGAACTGAGGCAAAGGTAATGAGGCAGCTCTGACTGTGGACTTTTACCTCCTCTGGTCCTCTGCCTGCTCCAGGTCTATGGTCTCTCCCCAGCCCATCCTCTTCATCCTGCACGGGATGCTGCACCTCAACATTGTGGAGGGGAGAAGAGCAGGGGCAGGAAGGGATGGACACACAGGGTAGACGTGAGCCAGGGCTGAGCCCCCTCCTGCGCCCGCTGCTCCTGCCCCAGTGCGGGAGCAGCATGCTGAGGTGGAAGCTGATGGCCCCGGCCTCTCATCTCCAGGGAAGGTGCCTCCTCCTGTCCACCTGCCCTGGCTGGGGAAGGGCCTCCATGCCCACAAGGATGCAGCAATGGTCTGAGCATGGCACACCAGGTCCAGTGGGGACACTGACCCAGGACCCTTGCTCTGTTGGGTGCAAGGAGCCTGGAGGCTCGCTTCACGTCCACAGACACATGCCTCTCTTCCACCAAGGCTAGAGCTGTCCTGGTCCGTGTCTCCCATCCAGAGAGCCCAGTCTGACTCGGACAACATGGAGGGGTCCTGCCTGCCCTTGCCTGACACAGAGCAGTTTGCAGGAGCCAGCCCTAGCTGCGGTGTGCAGGCCCTGGTCTGCTCCTGCGCAGGCAGCAGTCTGTGCTGCCCTCGCACGGCTGCGCTGTGCTGCAGGCTGGGCGCGCTGCGTGGGTCCTGCCAGGCTGCACAGCCCTCCGACCCGGCTCGCCCCGCTGCTCCCCAGCTCAGGGCATTGCCGGTTCCCCGCATCAGGGATGGGGTATGTGCTTGGGGTCCCTGCTGCAGCCAGCACCGCGGCTCCCAGCGCACCCAGCAGCACCTGCATAGACCGATGAAGGTCCTGGCTTGAAATACATCTCCATCCTCCTCAGCAGAAGCCAACTCCTCATCGACCAAATGCACCCATAGATCCAGGTCATGTTGGAGGACTATTGCAAAGCCTGCAAGACACCTCCAAACAGCCATGGATTTATTAATGTGTGCCACCCCACTGGTGATGCATCTCATGAGGACCCCTGCCTTGGGGACACTGCCTGAGAGCTGCAGCAGGTGCTCTGCACCAGAATGACTCACACAGCCCCTTGATGAGGGACAGAGACATCCCCTAAGGGGGGATATTTCCCCCTCTCCCACACCACCCTCTCATCCTGACCCCAAGAAAGAGGCCCAGACCAACTTCCAGCAATGAGCTATAACCCAACCAGACAGTGAATCCCAGGGACTTACTGGACATACTGCTTTTATGGCACAATGCCATAAAATGCTCACAGACCTCTCCATCTTCCCTACTGCTTCCCTCCTCCCTGTATACGCTCCCGTCACACTGCTCGTGCCCCTGTGAATGGCACCTGCTGCTCCGCAGGTGTCATTGCTCACACCACATTAACAAAACCAGCCATGCTCAGGGAAACATCAGCTTTTCCTGATGTCTCACCTAAATCTCCAGCCCACAGCATCTCCTCCTGGTGCAGGGGTGGCTATTGCTCCCTCCCTTTCTGTAAGGTGGGCTGTTCTCCATCTAGACCTGCCCCTGCTCAAGAGATGCTTGCTATTAATTGCTAGGTCCTCATTTTCCCTGGTGCCTCTTAGCTCAAGCTCCATCTTCTCATGACCCTGTGCCATAGAGGCAGATGCCCTGGACTGCGCTGCTCCTTCTCTCCCAGGTGCCCTGCTCTGCTTGGAGCAGTGTCAGCTCAGAAACACTGGCCAAACTGGGTGCTTTTTGCCTTTTTCCAGATTGGAAAGCTGTTGCCCAAAGCATCATCCTTGGAGGATGTGCCTGCAAAATTCAAAACCCAGGTGAAGTTTTGAATGGGGATGGGGTATGGCTTGGCCCCTCTCAGGAAATTTCTATCTCACAGAGACATCCTCTGTGATGCCTGCCTGTCCCTGAACCCAGGCAGGTCCCTGTCCTGCCCGGGATGAGGGCTGTCACATACCACGGCTGAACAGCACTGCTGCCCTTCTCACCATGGTTTTTCTGACTTTTTTTCCTTCCAAAACTTGGCTTTTCAGAGTATTTTTTTTCTCAGAGGAAAATCTCCAAACAGATATCCCCAAAGCTCTGACTGGTTCAGGGTCCCACCACAACAGGCAAAAGCCCTGAGCACCAGGGACGCAGGAGACCTGGAGCATGGAGGAGAGGTGTCCCTTTCACCTGCTGTAAGACAAGCCACCTTGATGTCCCTGGCATTAGATATCACAGTGCTCTTTGTCACCAAGGGGGAAGGAGCAGCTTTTGGGGATTTGAAGCCTGATGCTGTCCTCACCTCTACCATGACTTTCTCAGCAGTGAAAGAGGGGTCACACATTGCCCAGGGAAGCTCCAGTTTGATGGGTCGAGGTTACTGGGAGCTGCTGACCCTGTGGAGCGGGGAAAGGGGGCAGAGGGATGTGAGGCGCAGGGCTGCAGTCGGCCCGGGGCCCTGGAGGAGGCGGATGCCACCCGGAAAGCGAAGCTCAGCCCTGGTCCACAGCCGGGAGAGGGCAGCCACAGCCCAAGCAGAGGAGCTGGGAAAGGTGCCTGCTGCCTGGGCCTCGGCGGGGACTGCTCTTGCTCCCCCCCGCAGCCTCCCAGCCCTTGCTGAGCACTCCCTGGTCCAGCCTGGGGGCTGCTGCTCTCCCTGGGGCTATGCACAATCTGGTCCCGTGCCCATCCCCGGGGTAACCCCCCCCTTCAGCAATGCCACTGCCTGATTGAGCAGGGGATCCATCAGGATGGAGGTGTTTGAGCACCGGGCTCCAGGTCTCCCCATCTTGTCCCTATTTCCCAGCTCTGCTCCATGCTGCAGCATCACCGAGTCCAAAGGCACTGATCCAGGCTCATGGGGGCAAGAGCAATGGGGCTTTTCATGTCAGCATAAAAAATCCCCATCCCCTGAGGTCCACAACCAGGAGCAGCATCTGGGAGCACATACATAAGAAGGGACCCCTCCCTGCCCTGATCTGCAGCTGATAACAGGTCCCACGGACAACTCCCCTCTGATTTTACACCAGCCGGGGGGGGGGCAAAGAGGCCTCTCTGGAGACAACCTGCCAACAGCCAGAGCAGGGCCAGGACATTAGTGGAGCTGATCAGGGAGGCACAGCAGAAGCATCTCCAGCCAGAGAAGGCGGTTGTCCCAGGAACAGCAGCATCACTTTGGCTCTGCTGAGATTTTCTGGGGAGATGGAGAGTTACTCTGCTGAGGGACTGAGGAGCAGGTACGTGGGTGATATATCCCTGGGTCTAAATGACCAAAAGCCAACCTGTAGTCACAAGTGGCTTTGGAAAGCAGCTGAGCCTTGTCCTTGGGCAGGGTCTCCTTGTGCAGCACCCAGGGGGTGGCTCCACGGGCAGCATCTAGCTGCCGAGGGCTGGCACCGGAGAGATGCTGCCCAGAGCCAGGAGAGAAATCCACCCTCCACAACAGGGGGGGAGGAGACGTGGAGTCCAGCAGTGTCCAGATGTTACAGACAGCCTTTCTGGAAGGAAACATTCCAGTTTTTCCTTTGGAAATAATTTCTCATGTTCCACTTCTCTGGTTTGTTTTTTTTTTGCTCACTATCTCATGCTATAAATTTCATGTCTTCAGAAAGTCTGACTCAAATATTGTCATGGTCCTTCAGTGAATCCCTGCCTGGACTTTCTTTTGGTGGAAAACACAGAGACTTGAGATGCCTAAGCAGAACAAAACTAATATCAAGCTCTAAAAATCCTCCTTACAGGCAGCTCTCTGTGCCCTCCACAGATTTAACTCTCTGTGGCTCAAACCACCATGTTGATGATTTCAGACTAAGTGCCTAGTCCTGTGCGGTGGGCTCCAGCACCCAGCTGCCTGCCCGGGGAGGAAGACTGCCAAATTGCCCTGGGTTTCAGGAGCTGGCTGGCCTCCCCCCGTTTATTGGCTCACTAGCATTTTCTCCCTTTAATAGCAAGGCAGCCCGGAAAGCTGCGTGACTCTGAGGGGACCAGAAGCCCTCCAAGTGCTGGGAGGTTTTGTCTCGTGTCCCCAGGTTGCTGGCTGGTGGTTTTGGACTGAGCTCCCTAAATGCCAGCCCAGCCTTTGCTGCTGCCAGTCAAGTCCTGGCAGAAGGGCAGCCCCTATAAATAGCAATGTGTATAATGTCTCCTCTCTCTGCCTCACCTCTTCAATCGTGAGTTTGCCTGTGCTTTGCATGCTGCTGCCCGGGTGCTTGCAGTGCACGGTGGTGGGGAGCAGCTGGGGTGGCTCGAGTCTCCGTCCGGGCTCCTGTCCCCAGCCCCATAGGGAGGGATTCCCTGTCCTCAGCAACCTCCAATCCTTAAACCCCATCCTTAAAGCAACCATGGTCATCACCGTGGTGTCCTCTCCAGGACAAGGACATGCCACAGGGCTGGAGCGGGCTGCATGGAGCTGCTGGCCACAGGCAACGAACCACTGGGATCCCATGAGCAGGTGAGCCCCAGGCTCTGCGCATTGGAGTGGCAGCTGGGCTGTGTCCCCTACACCTCTTTTCCAGGGGTGACAGAGATGGATGAAGAGAAAGCCCTGGAGCAGGGATGCAGCTACAGAGACCAAGGGCAATGTTCATTGCTGTTTTGCAGAGCAGAGGCAAAGAGCCAGGGAAGATGTGACCAGGCTGGGACATCCAGGTGCCAGTGCAGGTAATGTCTGCGGTGTGGCATCAGGCTGGGTGTCCATCAGCAATTTCTCCTGGCATGGTGTGGCTGGCCATGCCTGGGACAAGCCACCCTGCTCTCGGACAGGACGAGCATTGTGTGGCACCGAGCATCCTGCCATCCCGCTCCAGGACAGGACTGCTCTCAGCTGCAGGACAGCAGTATGAATCAGAGCAGAGCAGGGCTGGCAGGGCGGGAGCCATGCTGCAGCGCTTGGGGTTTTTCCTACCTTCTTTTCGCAGCGCGAGCAACCCAAGCTGTGACCATAATAAAGTGACAGCCAGGGAGCAGAGCTCTCTGGTTTCCTGTACACCTCAGGCTGGCCAGGGTAAACACACAACAAGCCTGCACTTCAAACGGGGCCATGCCCACTGCACATCAGCCAGAGCCCGGCCACATGCCAAGCCAGCACGAGTGAAGCCGCTGAGCAGGAGGCTTCACAGGACAGGTCCCACACAGGGAAAAAAGGCCAGTGCCAACTGGCACAGCCCCATTGCCCTGCAATGCCTGCACCCAGCAGGCACCCACACCACTGGGACAGTCACCCATGCCTCCAGGACGTCAGGGACAGTCACTGGGGCTGGGCTTTGGGGCACGTGTGCACCCTGTAATTACCCCAGCCCCATCCATGCCCAGGCTGCGCAGTCACGGACCATCCTCAGACAGGCAGCGCCGGGATGGACACCCAGGGCAGGAGAGGCTCTGCTCCGCTGGCCAGCCATGCATCGGAGGGGATGCACCCTGGGGCAGTGCCCTCTGCACAGAAACCATGGGAGGACACTGCAGCCTCCATCTGCACTCGTCTCCAGTCCCCACAAGCCTCCTCCGTCCGTCTGTCCATCTGCTCCACTTGCGCCATCCAGGCAGCAATCCAGCAAGCGCTAATGCATCAAGCGCGGCTGAGGACCAGTGCCCCATCCCTTGGCATGTCATCATGACACGGTACCTGCACATCAGCATGATGCATCTCGCTTTGAGTTAGGTCTCATCCCAGCTCTCGAGCTTCCGACCCCAAACCTCTCAGTCTCTCCACCCAGTCCAGCAAGTGGGAGCCCAGTTCACAGATGGGTCTGCTTCTTCCCGGCAAGGAGCTCGGGGCATCTTTGAGCAGATACCGGCGGTGAGTCAGGCAAAGCCATGGGCTGGGAGGAAGAGCAATGCACAGTCCGTAGGGCCCCTGTTCAGCAGGCCCTGCGCGTGTTTGTGATTGATAGTGTAATATAACCCCCAGCCATCTGCTCGTGTGTCCAAGTCTCGACCTGCCTGGACAAGAGCCGGCAGTTCCCTCTCTGGCCTGGTCTCTGCTCAGAGGAGAGGGAGAGGGAAGAGAGACCCTGCGGTCCCCAAATTCAGTCCTTCTGGGGTGCTGAGTGGGGGACCAGCTGCTGGATGGGATGCTGCAGCCAGCCTGAGAGATATCCTTTCATAAACTCTTGTGCCATGGCAGAATGGAGGAGCTGGGAGGTGCATGGAGGTCGCAATCCTTGCCTGAGCCTGAGGATGGAGCAGGGGAAGAGCTGCAACGTCAGAGCTGCAGACTGTGCCAGTCTCTCTCACCCTGTGCCAGGGAGGTGCAGAGGAGTCCTGCCCCGAGGACTCCAGGGTGCCTGCAGCCCCGCCAAGCACTATGCTCACCCGGCAGACCCCACACCACCCCTGCCAAACCTGCCCCTTCTTCACCCAACATTTCAGTTTGCTGGCTCTGCTCAGAGCTGGTGTCCCAGCAAGCCCCAGAGCCCCACTGCGTCCCTTGTCTCACTGCCTCGGCGGGGTGTCTGTCTGCTCCACAACCCCCCCTCCCCCCTGAGACCCCTCCAAATCAAGCTCTGCTCTCAGCTTCCCAACCTCAAGGGTGGCCCAAGCCCGGCAGAGCTGAGGGATTCCCTGGATCCATGGCTTGGCTTGGCTCTCCAGTGCTGCAGTGGCAGAAAAAGCAGTGTGTGGCTCCCTGCCAGCACTGGTGCCAAGCAGCCTGGCTCCCGGCGCCCAGCAAGCACCACGAAGCGCTGGGGAAAGCTCAGGGTCTGCTCCCGGGGGGGACCCACGGCCAAACACTTGCTGCAGCCCACCCAGCTCCGCTCCTTCCAGAGGGGCTGATCTGCAAGATGATCGGCATCCCTCAGCTCACGCAGACTGCAGGGAGTCAGGAGGGTGGGAAGGGGAAAGCAAGAAGCTGGATGGAGAAAACCTCTCTCTGCCTGGGACCGGCCCCTCCTACATCCCCAGGCTCCCAAAATCCACATGAACCACTAGCTAAGGGCAGATGTGAGCAGGCTGGTGGGACCGGACCCCTCCTGCAAAGTACCTGAGAGGCCACGTGAGCTGACTCAGGGAGCAACATCCCCAGCCCTGGCACAGCCCCAACTCTTGTAGTGCAGGTGGGACAGATCTGGCCACATGTGGCTGGCGAGGCAGCAGCCCAGGCCACAAGCAGATGTGCCGCACTGGGCTATTCCTCAGGCGATGTGGGCACTGAGCCTCAACCACAGCTGAGCACAACACCCGCAGCGCAGCTGGGAGCCAGTGTGGGTGCTGGGCCAGGCACGCTCACCCCACACACAGCCTCCACTTCTCCCAAAGTCCGTTATTGTAGGGTTGCACAGGAGGGCTGGGATGAAGGAAAACACCAGTTTATTACTGCAGGGTTACACAGGAGGTGAGATGACTCATGGGCGCGTTATTGTGGGGTTGCAGAGATAGGCTAGGATGGCAGCAGGTAGCCAGTTGTTATTGTGGGGTTGCAGAGGTGTGCCAGGACGTGAGCAAGGATCGGTTTATTACTGTAGGGTTGCAGAGGGGGGCTGCGACCCCATTTATTCCTGCTGGGATGCAGAGTGGTCTGTTATTGCAGGATTGCTGGAGTGGTGCTGCATGCACCCGGGGCATGCGGCCCTTATCTCCGCACAGGTGCCGTGCCCAGGCGGAGAGGGAAACACTGGGTCTGTCCCAGGGCTCCAGCAGCGCCAGCCCCAACAGCCTCACCCAGGGTCTCCAGCGTGTCCTGGGGGGACCCCAGACCACGCTTGGCCCCAGGTGCCAGGGGAGGGGAAAATTCTCAGTGGGTCTTCACTAGCTGGTTTCCCGTTGCAGAGTTTCAACGTGTTTTTTTCCTCCTGAAAATTTTCACTGTGATAAAATTGCAAACCAAACCCACTTCCAAGGGAAAGCAGGTAGGGCGATGGAGGGGTGCTGCAAAAGGGACACACAAACATGCACCGAAAGCCATGAGGAGGAAAGAGGCTTTTCTTCACCTCAGGGACACAAGCTCCGGGGCCAGATTTCACCCTACGCGTTCCCCATCAAATAAACCACTATAAAAATAAACCCCAAAGAAATGCCTCTTCCTGGGGCAAGGGAAGGCACGGGCAGGACCTACCTGCCTCGACTCCTCCGGGATGCTGGGAGAGAGGCAGGCAGGGTTGGCGAATGCAGGAGGTGCTGCCCCCCGAGGGCACCAGGGAGGGCTGTGCACCCGGAGGGGAGGGGGGTCCTCGTGTCCCGGGGGACCCCTGTGCTCCGGGGGACACTGTGCACCAGCGCGCCCCGGGGGGGACTGCGCACGCCGGGGGCGCTGCGGGGAGCGGGCGCGGGG
>WAAD01038796.1:12821-28009 GCA_013389945.1 Fregata magnificens
CCCGTCTCTGGGGGGAGTTTTCTGGAGAAAGGCAAAGCGCCTCCCTGGCAGGGCCCCCTCTTCTCCTGGGGGGTCTGGGGAGGGAAAAGCTGCTCTCAGTTATGGGAGGTGTGGAAAGAGGTGCTTTCCCATGCACGGGCACTGGCAGGGCTCTGCCTGCCTTGTCCCTCCTTGCCCCAGGACACCATCTCAATTACGACTTCTCCATCCTCCGCCAGTCCCTGCAGGTGCCTAGCCCTGGGCTGTGCCTGCTGTCAGCCTCGCAGACTGGCCGTGTCACCCCCTCTGGCTGTGTCACCCTCTGGGTCCCCTCCAAGCTCTGACTCCGGGCTGGCTAAGGGTGTCAAAGGGGGGACGCAGGGCTGAGCTTGGCTCAGACATCGCTGTCGGCAAACCCAGACCCCACTGTGATGGGGCCTGGGGGTGCCTTGGGAATCTCATTTTCATTGTGCCTCGTCTCCACGGGGAGAAACCCAGAGCTGCAGCAACTCACAGACATGTTGCCATGCCCAAAACGGTGTTGGACTGACCAGCGTTGGTGGCATAGCCAGTGCCGAGCTACCTGGGGCTGGCTGAGCACCTCGGGTGCCGGGAGGTGTCTGCTCCTTGCAGGCTGCAGCCATGTCTGGCCGCGTGTTTGCAAGGAGGTGGGGTGTTTGCACTCTGCCTCTGTTTATACGAGGGCAGGCTGTGGCATGGTTACACACGGGGCTGCACGGAGCCCGTGGCATCCCAGCCTGGCACTGGGCAGAGGAGCCTCGTGTGGAGCTGCGAGCTGGCGGAGGTCCCTCCTGGGGCAGGGACGGGGATGGGACACAGCCACAATGTCCCCCCAGCGCCCACGCACCCTCTGCTCCACTGACTCAGCCCTGTTTTGAGGAGTGAAAGGGGCCACGTCTCCTCTCCAGAGAGCTGTGAACTGACCTCAGCAGCCAAAGTGGGACAGGAGTTGGGGTACAGGGGCTGAGCGGTGACAGTGGGGTTGTGCGCAGGGCTACATGTCGCTGGTGGTGGGTGGACGGGGGGATGTGGGGTGTGGCAGAATGGTGGGGAGGGGTCCCTGGGAAGTGCTGCTGAAGGCAGAGGCTGCCTGCAGGAAGCTGAGAGAAGAGTGGCTCTGGTTTTGCCCTGCCTCCTGCTCCATGTACTTCAGTCTTTTGGGAACCTCATGGGGAGGGGAAAACTTGATTATATCTGATAAGCCACTTTTTCCCCGTCCCAGAGAGCTGTCATAGCAGCGGGGGGAGGAGGATGCTTGGCCGGGTATGGGCCCTGTTTGTGAAGGATGAATGAATGACTCACAGCGTGGCGAGTCTCCCCATCATCTTCATCGTGGCAGCAGCGGCACTTCCCTTTTGCAGCTGCTGGGTTTATCAGAAGCTGCCATGCCGGGTGGGCACCCACGCAGCCATGCAGGTGTGCATCCCCTGGCCTGCAGGTACCCAAACACAACCCAGACCTTCTTCCCCTGCCCCTCTCCCCTGGCTCACCTGGACCATTCAGAGCAGGGGAAACCATCATGGATGGGGACGGTGCGCAGCACCCTCACCTGCCATGAACTAGCTGAGCACTCGGTTCAAATGCTCCCTTTCCACTCCGCTCTTGTTCAAAGGTGACTCTGGACTCTTCCTGCTCACACAGGGCTCAACCTCCCTCCGGTTTCCTGCCGAATGCGTTCCTGGAGAGCTTATTCCCCCATGGGTTCATGCCAACACTGTGCTTTTAGTTCAAGACCTCTTCTCCCTCTCCAGTGTTTACCCTGCTGTATTTATAGCTTCCTCATTATGTTAAACAAGCCGAGGGATTCTTGCCTCCTCTTCTCCTGCAGGCTTGGCTCTGGAGGAAAACCCCTCGTGAGATGCTTCCCACAGGAGGGGGCAGGTGCCAGCTTGCAGCTCCGCTTTCCTCCCTTTGGAAAATTTGGGCACCTCTCCCAGCTTGTTTCCCCTCTTCTTGTTCAGGTGTGGGAGAGGGTGGCTCTGCCTCTGCTGAAGATGTAGCCAAGGATGGAGCTTGGATGGGACAGGAGCTCTTCCCTACGGGTGATGCGCCAGGGCCTCACTGGCATTTGGGATGCTGATGCAAAGCCAGCATGAGGAATTAGCCCTGGGATGTCTGGGGTGACTCGCTGGGATGTTTAGAGAGCTTTTGTTTTTTCTAAGCGTTCCTTTGGTTACAACAGCATCGCATGCGTGAAAATCACCAAATCTCTCCAGCTGGGGATGTAGTGACCTTGCGACCCAAGTTCCTACTGGGAAATCTCTCCACACCTCCTGGTGATGGTTTTCTCCTCCCGTCCAGGCTGTGAAGGTGGGGAAGGGCACAGATGCCTTGCAGTTGTGGTTGGGTCGTCTTCTCCAACAGCCAGATTCCCATGGACCATTTCCATGGAAAAAGAAAAATTCCTCTGGAAATGAGAAGCAGGTTTGCGGTGTCAGGGATCAGTGTGTTAATAGGAATTATCTCTCGAGTCTGACTGCTTCCCAGGTCTCTGAGTCACCCCGGTACAGGGGTGGGACGGGGTGAGCTTCAGTCTCCTTTGGACGGTCACAGCACCCACAGCCCCTGGACCATGCACCGGGCTCTCCGGTACAGGCAGAGGGAGGGTAGATGAGTGGGCTGGGCTGAAAGGTGCGACTCTGCCTTCTCTCCAGTGGCATGAGTCTGGGACATGGAAAAAAAAAAACCTGGCAAACATCTCCTCCTCTGGTGTTTGGGATGGGGGAGGTCTGGAAGAAGAGGGACAAGAAGTTCAACTGATTGTCAAGACCTGACTCACCTCCGTCCTAGTGGGACTGTGTGCTGTGGTCACATCTGACCAGCAGAGCCTGGGCTTGCTCCAGCGGGGATCAGTCCTTGCTGAAAAAACTTACAAGGGATTTTGGAAGGGTTTTCCAGGAGGGTCTGGCCAAGGGAAGGTCACATCAGCTGGTGCCCTGCTCGTACGCATTTCCTGAAGATGCTTTTGGAGAGGACAAACGGTCTGGAGGAACCTCGGGTGAGGGCTGGTGTGGTCAGACGTGGGGCTGACTTGTGTGAGTGGTGATAGCCAGGGGGACCACAGGTAAGACCAAGCATCAACCAGCACAAGAAAGCGCCTGCTGGCAGGAGGAATTAGAAGATGGTGCAGGTTGTGGGGTTTTCAGCCGACTGTAGCCACCCAGGTCCTCACTGCCGACGGCTCGGTGCAAACGCGTGCGGCAGTGGGCAAGAAGGAAACAGGGGCTTGGGCCGTGGGGAGAGGGGAGGATGCTGAAAGCATTTTGAAAATCAACCCAGGGCTCCCCAGAGGCTGCTCGGCTCTGGTCCCCTCCTCTCAATATGGAGATGGCCGAAATAGAAACAGCCTAATAAAAACGGTTACGGACCTGCAGAGATTGCCTTATGGGGAGAGGTGGAAAAGTTTAGGGCTCCTTCATCTAATGAAATCCTGATGGTGGAAAGGTTGTTTGGGCATCTTCTGGTTTACCTCACCTCCTAAAGTGAGAACAAGAGATGCCAAGACTTGTTAAAAAGCTGATGCTGGAGATGCACCAAGGGGGAAAGGGGAAGGGAGAAGCTGCCAGCTTCGTGGGAGCATCGTCTCTGCAGCAACTTGGGGGGGTGTCTTCAGACTTTGGCAGAAAGGGACTGCCTCTGAGTCCCGTCCCACTTTGGGGAGCCCCAAACAGGGCTTGGGGCTGCCACCTACCATCCTGCTGGCAGCCCTAAGGGGTTTGGATGTCTCTGCAGAAGATCATGTGGGAGGCAGTGGGCTGGCATGGCACCCCTGGAGCATGTCCCTGTGGGCTGGCGTGATGATGCCCGTCTAGCTGTTTCCTTTGCCTTCCTGTGCTTTCACCGGCCCCTTCCTTTGGGACCAAAACCCCTGTGCGCTTCATCCTGGCCAGACTGATAGCCGCAGCTGGAGCTGGGGACCTCGCCAGCCCCTCTTTGATGAAGGTTGGCATGGGCATCAGTGCTTGAATTCACTAACACTGCAAAAGGTGCAATTCAGCCCTCACCTTCCTGCAAAAGTAGCTAGGAAAAACCCAAAAGTGCTGTCATGTGGGGTCTCCATTGCAGGCCGGCCCAGTGCCGTGCTGGTGTTGCAACAGAGCTCCCGACAGCTGTGCTGTAACGGCCCCGCAAAGGTCCTCTGGGGCTGGCTCGGCCGTGGTGGCCCAGCTTGGCTTTGCGAAAGCCGCTGTCACGCAGGGTGCCCAGGCCAGCTGGCATCTTCCCAGACTTTCTTGCAGAACCGGGGCCAGCCCTGAGCCCCTGGGGAGGTCTGCGGGAGCCTTTCCTTTGCTTTCCATGAGTTTTGCCTGAGGCCCCAAGGCTTAGGAGGAGCTGGTGGATCGGACCAGCTATTGCTTCATCCTTGTCTTGCAAGGGCCAACACGCAACCCCGAGGGGTTCCTCAGTGCTTTGGCTGCTTTTGATTTTTGTTTTAGCTCCTGCAAGGCTCCCAGGGGGCTGTTTCGTAGCTCCCCCGAGGCTGCTCCGCCCCATCCCAGCTTTGAGTTTTGCAGCTTTATGGCTGGAGCATGGCTGCACCTGGGGAAGCATCCCTTTTCCCTCAGCGTCTCCGATCCTGTGCCCAGCTCTGTTTCCTCCACTCCAGCCAGTGCTGTGCCCAGGGTCCTTGCACCCCCAGCATCCAAAAAACAACTCAGTGCCTCAGGCTCCACAGCTGCCACGTTCCCACCCCCTGCAGTGATGGGGGCAGGCGGTGCATGCAGCGAGCAGGATGCGGGCCCCCCCCCGTTGCCCACAACCGCGCAGGGAGCAGCCGGCATGAACTCCGGAGGGGCCGGTCTCTGGGAGTATCCTGTTGACGCAGCTCTTGGTCTGCTGCACATCCCCATCCCTCCTTCCCAACCAGAGGCTGCAGCTGGGCTCTCTGGCAGCTCTGACGGCTGGGCGGTTTGCCCCAGAGGTGCCTCAGAGGGCTCCACTCGGCTGGCGAGGCACTGAGGTTCGGATTCGGAGCTATCCAGGAGGATGCTGAGATGCCCGGGCTCGGATGGAGCCGCAGCAGTGCTCATGCTGCACCTGGGATGGGTGAAGGATGTGAGGCAAGGTCCATGGGAAAGATCATCTCAGTTTTTACCCCTGGGGTGCAGCTGAAAGAGAGAGGCAGATGCTGGGGCAGCGTGTCCTGCTGCATCCCTGTCGTGGTTTAACCCCAGCCGGCAACTAAGCACCACACAGCCGCTCGCTCACTCCCCTCCAGTGGGATGGGGGAGAGAATCTGAAGAGTAAGAGCGAGAAAACTCATGGGTTGAGATAAAGACAGTTTAATAGGTAAAGCAAAAGCCGCATGCGCAAGCAAAGCAAAACAAGGAATTCATTTGCTACTTCCCATCGGCAGGCAGGTGTTCAGCCATCTCCAGGAAAGCAGGGCTCCATCACGTGTAACGGTTACTTGGGAAGACAAAACACCATCACTCTGAATGTCTCCCCCTTCCTTCTTCTTCCCCCAGCTTTATATGCTGAGTGTGATGTCATATGGTATGGAATATCCCTTTGGTCAGTTGTGGTCAGCTGTCCTGGCTGTGTCCCCTCCCAACTTCTTGTGCACCCCCAGCCTACTCGCTGGTGGGGTGGTGTGAGAAGCAGAAAAGGCCTTGACTCTGTGTAAGCACTGCTCAGCAATAACTAAAACCTCCCTGTATTATCAACACTGTTTTCAGCACAAATCCAAAATATAGCCCCATACTATGAAGAAAATTAACTCTATCCCAGCCAAAATCAGCATAGTCCTCAGCCAATGTCCCTGTGAGACATGTCCCCAGCCAGGTGGTTAATAGTGAGCAGGTCCGGCCATGCACAGAGGATTTGTTTCCTCCAGCGCCTGGAAAGGTTCCTGAGGGCTTTTTTTCACTTATTTTCCCCATCCACCAAGGGCAGAGGGACCCTGCAGCAGCATTTAACCCTCCTGGGGCACACAGGGGACCTCAGCAGCGCTGCTGGCGATGTGGCCGCTGCGTCTCCGGCAGCAGCAGCGTTTCAGGGATGGCAACGAACGCCTCTCCACCATCCCTCACCGCAACCAGAGGAGGGTGGAGTGGAGCCAGAGGCAGCTTTTGCGGCCAGCTCTATGAATTTCCAATTACCCGCTTGCCTTGCCACTGCGCGAGAGGTTCCCGCACCTAATTTTTGGTGAAATGATCCATTTTTCTCAGTAATTTAATAGTGTGGGCAGGCTGCTTGCTGATGGAGAGCCAGCAGCTGGCACTGAGGAGCCTGTGTGCTGGGCTGCCGGCCATAACCATCTTCCCTGGGCAACGCAGGAATGCTGACCTAATAAAAAAGACATTTAAAGAGAGCAGCTCAGCTCGGATTCGGCTCGAGCGCACACAGCTGCTGGCTGCAGCAGGGTCTCTCCGTGCCCCAGCAGGTCCTGGGGACTGGCACGGGCGGAGGGGACATCTCCGATGGCAGCCGGGCACCCGGGCACGAGCTCTCCCAGCCGCACACCAACACAGCCCGAGGGGGTTGTATCATGCAGCTGCTTTATTTGCTGGAAAAAAAGGCTGTTTCGGATAGGCCAGTGCATGTTGTGAGCTGAGGCTGGGTTCAGCGCTGGGCTGCGGCTCTCCCAGGGCTGGAAAAGCCATGGCATTTCGCTCTGAAATTTTCCAAATGAAATGTTTTGATTTTATTTTATTTTTTTAAAATTTTATTTTATTCCCCACCCCAAGGTAATGTTTGGAAGCCAAAATTAGCTTAATTTAACTTGAACCATTTTTAAAAAGTAAAACCACTGAAAACTAAACAAGGCCTATCATTTAGAACAAAATGTTTTGGTTTTCATTTTCGTTTTGGCATGAAAAACCCAAACTTTTTTTTTTTCCCACTTGACCCACAAACAAGATTATTTTTTTTTTCCCTCCTGGTTGTTTCCCAAGACCAATGTTGTGCACTGTGGCTGGGGGACAGGCGAGCCCTGGTGCTGTCCCCGGTGGGACGGGAGTCCCAGGGCGGGTGCTTCCCCGTGGAGGCTGGGGGGGGTTTCAAAGGCGAGCAGGAGCTGCTCTCCCTGCTGCCAGCACTGACTCAGTTGGGAGCTCCTTGTGGAAAGGGGAGGCCCCCGGGCATGGGATTTGGGATTTGGGTCTGTCCTGGCTCTCCCGGGGCGGTGTGAGCCCCGGGGCTGAGCCCCACTGGTACCCAGGCTGGGCACGGCCATGCCGCGGGTACTGTGCCCCGTTGCTGGGCATCCCCGCTGGGAAGGGCAAGCTCTGGCATTGCCTTCTCCCCTTGTTTATTCAGGTTTAAAATTAATCTGACCTTCCCCCACTCAGGCTTGTGCAAACACGGCACGCGGCTCTGAGCAGGGAGCTCTTGCCGGCCCAAGGGGAGCCCTGTCTGCCCTCAACTTCTGCCGTCGCTGTCCCCTCTGGGTGAGGTCTCCCGCTGGGACCAGGCTGCCAGGGGATTCTGGGCAATGGTGGAGCACCCACTCTCACTGTTGGTGTGCCAGCCTCCAGCAAAGGCACCTCCGGCCGTAAATCAGGGCATAGCTAATCCTCTGGTACAAGCTGCTAGGAGGCTGGGTGCCCGGATCCGGCATCTCCAGGCCGGGCGAGGGGTGGCTGCAATGCCTCTGTCCAGGGAGGCAGCGATCATCCCCCAGCCTTGACCCTCTTCCATCGCCTGCCATCCCAGCCTCAGCTCTCTGCTCTGCCCCAGCCTCACCGGGATGTCCCTGGGCTGTCAGCCAGGAAGGGAGCAGGGAAGGGATGAAGGGGAGCAGCACCAGGGCCAGCCCTCGCCCAGAAGTGAGTGCCCGACTCATCCACCACCTGATTTTATTTTATTCCCCTCTCTCGGTGCCTTGCTGCATACCACAGCCGTGCTTTTTATAGCCCCCAGCTGCAGCCTTGGCGTGCTCCCGGCCAGCTCCCCACCGTGGCCCCACTTGCTCGGTGCCAGCTGCACAGTCCCCGGGGTCCCCACGGTGGTTCAGCAAGAGGAGAGCACGGGCTGTGGAGGAAGGCAGATAATTAAACCCTAACCTGGAGCCACACTCCCATGCTGGCAGAGGTGTTTAAAGAGCTGCATTAGTCACCTCCATCACAAACTGTGCGTGCTGCATGCCAGGTTGGAGGTGAGCGGCGGTGGCTCATCCCTCACCATCTCCTCCGGTGCTGCCCAGGGGTGTTTCCAGCCCACGAGAGCCACCGGCTCCTTCCATGAAAACGCAGCCAGTTTGCTCTACCATGGGGGGTGTCAGCAGTCCCTCCGCCACCCCCAATTTCCCCCCCAGGCCCTGGTGGGGTTGCACTGCTATGAGAGGTTAGAGGGAGGTTAGAGGTTCCCGCCCGCTCCCCAGGAGTGCTTTTACAAGCACCTGGGGCTTGCTGCCACGTTTCTGCATCCTGCAGCTGTTCCCGTGGCTGGGATGCTGCTACAGGGTTTGGAGTGAGGAAGAGGAGATGGGATGTGCAGCTCTTTTGCAGGCTGCATGCCCAGAGCATCCCTCTGTCAGGATGCGGGGTTTGAAGAGCAGGGTCTGGCAGCCAGTGGGCAGGGAACGAGCATCCTGGTTGGGAAGTGGCAGGGGACGGACCCGGCAGCTCCCCTCCCATGCTTTCTCCAGATGTGATTTCACCACCGCAGGGAAGGAGCGTGGCCAAGGGACGGGTCCTGCTCGCCCCAGCGGCACCCAGCTCGCTTGCTGGGGCATTAGTCGTTCAGGCCGTGGCTGGGGATGGGGTGTGCCCGGGGTCCCCGCGAGCCATGGGGACAGGGAGCTCGGTGAGCCTGCGCTTTTGGGATGCTGCCAGGGAAAAGGCAGGGGGATGGAGGGAGGGAGGGATGGAGGGGCTTCTGGGCTCACAGCCCACCTTCCCCCTCCTCACTGCTGCCTGGAGAGGGGGCAGAGGGCAGTGGCAAAGCCAGATGTGTGCCGGGCATCTCCAGCCAAGCAGGTGGGGCCAGAACAGGGCCACCTTTGCCAGGCTGATGCCTGCAGCTGCTCCCTGACCTCCTGGCTGCGGCTTTTCGGGACTGGGCATGGCAGCACGGAGGCAGAGGAGATGCTGTGGGGAGGCAGCATCCTGTTTCGGGAGTGGATTTGGGGAGATATCCCAAGGAGAGGGCTTCTGTGGAGCTTTGCGGGTCCCTGGTGGTGGGGGAGACCCCAAGGTGTCAGGGAGCCACCAGAGTGGGGACCCTGCCACGGCCCCTTGCTCTGCGTGGGTGCCGGGGGTGTCGGGTGCCCAGGGCTAATTTTAAACCCTGGCTGAAACACTGGCCGGCTTGTTCTGCCTCCAGCGGGGAGGCAGGGAGAGGCCAGGCGGTGAAATACCAGTGGTGCTGCCATGTGGTTGCCACCAAGCAGCTGGGGCCGGGCAGCACACGGGCAGGGCAGCAGGCAGGGGATGGCAGGGAGCTCTGGGGGTGTGGAGGAAGAGATGTGCAGGGGTGGGTTTTCCAGAAGCGCCAGCTGAAATTTTTACCCAGTGCAGGTGGCTGCAGGGGGTGGGCTTCCAAATCTGCTCCCACCCAAAGGTGCTGGGCTTCACCCCGTGAGGGTTGGGGTCTCGCTGGCAGCACCCCGGTCCTTGGGCAAGCTGGGAGTGGCTGGGGGGGCTGTGGGAAGGGGGAGCCGCTCACGCTGCCAGCCAGGTGCCGAGCATGCCAGGAGAGGGGAAAGCCTGGGAGACTCGTTCTGAAACAAGGCTGCCCTTTTATTCTCCTTTATGACTGCATTTTAATATCCACAAACACCCCTCCCTCCCTGGGCCACTGTCAGCAGAGCCTGTATTGCCTGCGCTTGGCCTGCTGAGAAACCCCAGCCAAACCCTGGGCCCCAGCGCAGGGGAGAGGATATTTTCCCCTCCTCATTTTTTTTAATATATGTTTTCTATAGCTCTAATTAGACGGGCTTGAGCTCCGGCCAAGGCAAACACACCTGGGGGAGCCTCACCTTACAGACCCCATCTGTCGTGTTGGGGGCTCTGCTCCCTGCACAGCTGCTGCCTGGCCCCTTTATATGGGAGGGGGCTACTTGGGGGGGGGGTAAGGACCATTCCTGTGCCAAGCCACTGAGCAGCCTCTGCGCAGGAGGAGAGCCTGGCGAGGAGGCGCTGGGAGATGGTGCAGAGGTGGCGGGGCAGCAGGTGGCTGCAGGGGCGCCTGGCAGAGCCCCATCCTGTGACAAGATCCCCGTCCAGCGTGGAGCTGAGGTATCCCCCCCCACCAGTGCTGCTGCAGTGGCACGGGACTCTGCGCCTGCTGGGGCAGGATGCTGCGAGGGGGTGTGCAGTGGGTACCAGCAAGGTTTTGCCCTCCCAGAGTGACCACGTGGGTGCATTGAGGGGTCACAGCCCCCAAAATCCCTGCGTGCCCGGGGAGGAAGGACGCGGGGGCTCCCCAGCATGTCCGGGTGTTTGTTGGGCTGCAGGACCACCTACCCGGTGACACCCATCCAGGGACCGTTCGGGAAAAAGGAGCAGGGGACATCAACGTGCCAGGCCACCACAATGGCTTGCATTGACAGCCAAATCCACACTGGGCTGAGCTTCAGGTGCTTGTTCCCATGACTGCTGGCTTTCTTGTGGGGCTTTTCAGCTGGGCTTTTCTCCCTGCGATTGTTTCAGGGGCCACCCCATTGCCGGTGGGCTGAGCAGTGCTGGCACCCCCACGCTGGGGTCCGGTGGGTACCACACCACGTCTGTGCCTAGCCAGAGCCAAGGGAGCTCTTGGGGGTCTCTGCTTGCCCACGTTGGAGTCCCACCTCTTCTTCTGATGCCAAGCAGGGACTGGGGTGCACACCTCGGCCATGCGATGTGGGCCAGGGAGGGACAGCACCCTTGGGTGGCACCCAGCGCCACAGGTCATCCTGGAGGACATTTCCTCCTCCCCTCCATGCGCCGTCTGCCAAGGACATGCAGGGGACAGCGTTGTGCCCCCCCCTTCATCCCCAGGGATGGGTGCAGCACGGCATCCCCTCCTGCTCTGTCTGCCCAAGTGGTGAGCAGGCGGTCACCAAGCAGGCATCACTGCTGCAAACTGCCCTCCTGGTGCCTGGTGTGCTGCTAACCACTCCTCCCAGGAGCTCTGGCAGCTGCTTCGCCCTCCATCCCCCCAGCTGGCAGAGCAGAGAGGGACCTACAAAGGGGATGCTGCTGTGCGTGGGCTTGCCCTGCTGCCCCCCTGGTGCACCCAAGCCCTTTGCACCAACACTGCTGTCTCGGGGCAATAGTAACTGTAGTGGCAGTTTAAAATATAAAAAGCAGGATCTGGCCTCACTAGGACCTGCTGGCTCCCTTCAGGTGATGGGCTGGGGGGGTTGTACAGGCTGGGACATGCCTCCATCCTCCTCCGGCAAGTGTGTCAAGCTGGAGGGTTTCCCCGTGCATGGAGGGGTTTTGGGGTGTGGCGGCTGCTGGTCCTGGCAAAGGGACCTGGGTGCCTCTGGCCGGAGCTGGGGCTGTGCAGAGGGCAGCTCTAGTGTTTCACGAAGGATTTCGGAGCTGCCTTGGCCTCCAGTCAGAGCAGGCTGCAATGGGAACATTTCGAAATTCTTTTGGACGAGGAAAATTCCACAGGCAGCCCCCCTCCGGAGAAAGTTTGGGATGGCTGAAATGTTTGGAGTGAGAGGCTGCTTGCTTTTGTTTACTTTGAACTATAACATTGGGGGGGACAGACCCCAAAAGGAAAAAGACAATAGGAGCCTGTAAACAGAGCTGGCCCCGAGCAAGGCCAGGGCGTCTCTCCAGCATCGTGGAAGGAGATGTGTCAGCACACTCACCATGTTGCCCTGCTTTCCCCCCAACTCGAATATGCTTGCACTTAATATTTCAGGAGAACTTGGTTGTTTTTTTTGTTTTCCCCCAGCAGAAAACAAGCCAGATGATGTTTTTCCAATCTTCTCAACTCAGGCAGGACACAGCCCCCGTCCCCTGGCCCTGTTCTGCAGCCCCCAGCCTCAGCAGTGGGCTTCTGCCCCAGCTTTTGCTTGCTTCTTGCCACTTCTCCACCTCTCCTTTTGGCTTGGGGGCTGCCGTCCGATTGACCCGGCGCGAGGTGGGGGGTACGGATGCTGCCGCAGTGAGGCGTTTCCCCAGCCTCCAGCCATGCCACATGCCTCATACCCTGCTGCATCCCCTGGGCTGCCTCCCCTTAGCAAAGCAGGCAGGGTTGCCTCCAAGCTTGGAGAAGATGAGCCACGGTTGTCCCATCGGGTGCCAGAGCCCGGCACCGGCATCCCCACATTGCACATTGCCGGGGGTCCGCAACCGCCATCCTCCCCCTCCCCAGGGACATCGCTGGTGGGTTGAAAAGGGTTAATGGGCCACCCTTTGGTGGTGGCTTTATTTGGCTGCCCAGGTGGCCCTTAATGACACCTGAAATCCCTCTCCAGCCCAAAAGGGATTTTGTTTTGCAAAAGGAGTGACAGCAAATTGCTAGCTGGGGGAGCATTTGTGCCGAGGTACAGTGAGCTGTTTATTTTGGCCCTGTCGCCCCGCAGCATTTTGGCTGACCCGGGCACCTTCATGCCTCGGGGATGGAGTTGAGCCCAATGACTCTCAGGCACTTGTCAGCTTTGGAGCACGGTGAGGGATGGGGGGAGCACCAGGCAGGAGGATGCTGTGGGGCCCCTCTCCTGCCTGGGCTTCCCAGCTCCAGTTCATTGGGAGCATTGGGAGGAGCTGGGCTTGATTGGGACGCTCACATATATGTACATATATATGTCCATGCCCTACATATATGGATGCATATGCTCTTCTATCACAGCTCCAGGGCCAACTTCTGGGGAGGTTTGTTCTGGGGGGTGCGGATGCTGCTGGGGGTGTGTGAAATGCCAGGGTGCAAGCTGGTGCCCAGCTGCCCTGTCATGCCAGGAGCTGCGGCTTCACTGAAACCTCTGTCGGGCTGGGCTGAGCCCGGGAGCAAAAAAATATCCCAAATCCCAAATGCTCCCGGGACAGGAAAAGTCTTTCCTGCCCTACTCTAGTCACAGGGTGGCCCAACTCCCTGCTGGCAGGTCCCACCCGTGTCCCTGGATCCGGTACAGGCTCTGCTGTGCCTGTCCCCATTCCACAACCCTATGCTGAGGACAGCGGGGAAGCAGCCCCCCGTGATTCCAGCTGCAGCGTTGGTGGGTTTCTTTACAACCAGGAGATTATTTTTAGGAATTTCTCTGGCGTGTGGCTTCAGGGGAGGGGAGCATGGGAATGGGGACGGGGAGAGGGGTGACCCCTTCTCTCCTCCCCCTCCGAATGCAATGCTGCCAGCTGGCAGGGCATTGGGGCTGCTGGCTGCTGGCTACTAACAGAGCCCTCACTGTTTGGCCCTTGCTGATGCCTCCAGTTACAACTGGGAGCCAGAGACTTCTTCCTGTGGGCTGGGGCAGCATCAGGCGAAAATTGGGGCATTGGTGTGGGAGTTTCCCAGCCGGGGTAAGAGAAAAGCCTGCCCTGCCACCATGCCAAGGCATGAGGTGGCCCCCTGGCCCCTCAGCACTGGGTCCCACTAGCAGCCACCAGCCCTGTGGAGGAGAGAGGTGACCCTCAGGGTATGGGGGGTGTTTGCGCTCAGGTTTGGACACTGACGGGGCTGTGGTCAGCAGGGCATCACCAGGGGATGGGGGGGGAGGGTTTGTCTGGGTTGGATGGGTATTTGCCTTGTGCCTGCCTGTGGAGATGAACCAGTTCCCTGGGCGGTGCTGGGATTAACCCTGTTTTTGGGCTGAGCTGGGGTTAACCCCACTCCTGGGCTGCATTGGGTTTAGCACCAGCACCACATTTGGATTGTGTAACCCCGGGTTTGCGCTATGCTAGGGTTAACCCCATGTTTGGGCTGCATAACCCCACATTTGGGCTGAGCTGGGGTTAACCCCACATTTGGACTGCATAACCCCACATTTGGGCTGAGCCGGGTTTAATCCCACATTTGGGCTGAGCTGGGGTTAACCCCACTCCTGGGCTATACTGGGGTTAACCCCACATTTGGGCTGAGCTGGGTTTAATCCCACATTTGGGCTGAGCTGGGGTTAACCCCACTCCTGGGCTATACTGGGGTTAACCCCACATTTGGGCTGAGCTGGGTTTAATCCCACATTTGGGCTGAGCTGGGGTTAACCCCACTCCTGGGCTATACTGGGGTTAACCCCACATTTGGGCTGAGCTGGGTTTAATCCCACATTTGGGCTGAGCTGGGGTTAACCCCACTCCTGGGCTATACTGGGGTTAACCCCACATTTGGACTGCATAACCCCACATTTGGACTGCACTGGGTTTAGCCCCACATTTGGGCTGAGCTGGGGTTAACCCCACTCCTGGGCTATACTGGGTTTAACCCCACATTTGGACTGCATAACCCCACATTTGGACTGCACTGGGTTTAGCCCCACATTTGGGCTGCAGTGGGTGTGGGGATGGGCTTAGGCCATGCTGCAGCTCCTTGGAGCAGGGCACAGTGCTTCTGCAGGGCTGCCAGGAGGAGAGGGGGTTAGCAGGGCGCTGCGCTCCCAACCCCACAGGAAAGCAAGAAGAGGGAAATTCCTGCTGCTTCGAAATGCCGTCGCCCTTGGCCACGGGACAGGTTTCCCACAGCAGGTACTAGCAAAGAGGAGGGTCTGAAGCACTGGGCCGGGGATGCTCCATCAGCTCAGGGGCAGGAGCACAGCATGATGCCATGTCCAGGGCGTTAGAGCCAGCTGGCATCAGACATCACCCATTGCAGAGCGGCTTTCTGCAGGTGGGTGACTCTGGCAGGGCCCAGCATGCGGCAGGCAGAGCTGCTGAGTGCTCTTGGGTTGTTTTATTTGCCACAACTCCATTGCAGCGATGCTGCCCCAGACCATCCCGGGGAGAGGTTAGGAGGCACCCCAGCTTTCTGTGCTTGGTTGGGAGCATCCCATGTCTCCCCCCTGCCATCTTCAGCCCCCTGGCACAGCATCATCTGTGTGTGTGTCCCCTGCCACCCCTGGCTCTGCGTGCAGCTCATTCTCTTTGAAGAGCAACTTCAAATGAAGCAAAGCAAAAAAAAAACCCAAAACCCACTGTCTTTCAGAATGCTGAGCACAATGAAAAGTTGGCCTCTCCCAGGAATCTGCACCGGGCTTTGCCAGGCCATGGCGGGGCATGGCACAGAGCGGCGGTGCCAGGGGGACTGTCATACCCTGTGTTGGCATCAGTGCCGGTGCACATGGCTGTGATTTGGGGGGGGGGGGTGGGGGGGTGTTT
>WAAD01038796.1:33227-122726 GCA_013389945.1 Fregata magnificens
GCTGCCATGCATCGGCTTGGCCGCTGCAGGGACCTACAGCTGCCACAGCGAGGATGGTAGCCTCCTGCATGCCATGTCCCTGCAGCTGGGGCGTGAGTAGTGTGTCCACAGGCTGGGGTGTGGAGGGCGCACAGCCCCGGTGGGATGGGCCAGTGATGGCAGCCGGGGGGGGGGTTGACACTGCCNTAATGCTGCCTGCCCGGTCTCTCCTCCCCAGCTCGCCGGTGCAATGGAGACGGGCGGGTGCCGCAGCGCTGCCAGAGGGCTCAGCCGTTCGGCAGGGAGGGCTGGTGCTGCCATGCATCGGCTTGGCCGCTGCAGGGACCTACAGCTGCCACAGCGAGGATGGTAGCCTCCTGCATGCCATGTCCCTGCAGCTGGGGCGTGAGTAGTGTGTCCACAGGCTGGGGTGTGGAGGGCGCACAGCCCCGGTGGGATGGGCCAGTGATGGCAGCCGGGGGGGGGGTTGACACTGCCCGTACCCCTGGCAGGGGCTTGCCAAGAGGGAACTTTGCAGTGACACACAGATCCCTGTGTGCTGGCTGGGCTGTGGGACAGGGAACCCCTTGCTGACCATTGCCTCTCCTGGACCCCAGACCTGCCGGCAGTCCCCTTTGTGTCCTGCAGAGCATCTAACTACGAGAACTTCTCCTGCTCCTGGACCTCCAGCCTGGAGACCTTTCTTCCCACCAGATACATCACCACCTACAGGTGATGTATCCCTACAGGGCACGGACAGGGGAGTTTATGGGGTGAGGCCTGGGTCCCGGCCAAGGATAGCCCCCAAATCCTGCTGGCCATCCAACCTATGCCCTGGGTTCACCTCCTGCCCCAAGGACCACGTTGCACCCTGGAGCAGGTTGCGTTTCGGGGCAAGCAGGGCACCGAGGATTTGCTTGCTCCAAGGGGGGCCCCCCAGCAGTGTTGGGGGGCTGGCACAGGCAGGCTCCCTCCCTGCCGACAGCTCTGCCAGCACCGGAGGGACTATAAAAGAGTTGCAAGTTGTCTGCAAGCCACCAAGCACTTTGCATGCTTTGGGATGAAAGGAGCCTGGGAAGCATCGCTGCTTCTAATTATCCTGGCAGGCCAAATTAGCGGGCTGCTTTGAAGTCAGCCAGAGCCCGTAAAGCACAGCCCTGCTGAAAGCTACAGGAGCGGGGAGCTGGGGGCTCAGCAGGGAGCTGGCAGTGGGAAGCAGGGATGTTTGGGGGTCGTAGGGTGAAGGCAAAGCCAGCTGCCGGGGAGCTGCTTTTATCAACGTCCCCATGCCTTTGCTGCTGCTGCTGCGTGATGAAGCTCCAGATGGGTGAGGGGTGTCCTCTGTGGAGGACCCTTCTGGGCACCCTGCATCTCATTCCCCTGGGACCCCCAGCCCCTGGCTCCTGCTGCCAGGCTGCTCACTGGCAGGGCTGGGCATGGTTTTAGCTCCAGTCCCTGTGCCATGTCACCCATGTGCATCAATGTGGGAGTGGGGTGCAGCGGAGCAGCCCCCCAGGACCCGGGTGGAGACCCCTATCCCTCCTCTGGGTCACAGTGGGATTGGCTTCATGCCATCCCCCATCCTCACCATCTGCTTTTCCGTCTCTCTCCGCGGCAGGAAGAAATCACTGACAGGCAAAGAGAAGCGGAGGTAGGACTGGCTCCCACTCCGGTCCTGTGCTCTGGGGACTGGCCCCCATCCCAAAGGCTCTGTCACTGTCCTCAGCGGGGTCCCTGAGGCAAGGGCTGGGTGTCCCCATGGGGAAACAGGCTCCCCAAGCCTGGGGACCTGGGAGAAGGGTTTGCCTCAGGGAGGTACTGCAGCAGGGACTGTGGGGCTGGGATGGGATGGGGGTCCCTTCGGTCATGCTCAGAGGGTTGTGCTGGGCTCTGGGGGGGTGAGGGCAGCTGCCCAGACCCTGCCCAAGCTGTAACAGGGGCTGCCTCCTCCATCGGGCTCTTGGCACAGGGTGCTCCCTGCATGGCACCTCCTTGGCAGCACCAGGAAACTATGCACAGCCGATGGGGGGGACATGTCACCACCCCGCCTCCCTGTCTGCAGGAACAAGAACGGGCATGTGGGGCGGTGCCTGCAGGATCCGGCCTGCCCCAGCACCTGCACCGTCCATGGGTTGGAGTTCTGGAGCTCCTACCGCCTGAACATCACCGAGGTGAACCCACTGGGCTCCAGCTTCCGCCTCCTCGACGTCACCATGCAGGCCATCAGTGAGTCCCCGTCCATCCGTCCCCCTGTCCATTCATTCCCCAGGCATCCAGCCCCGGGTGGCGGCAGGGAGCCCAGCGCCCCTCTGCACGGTGGTCCAGCGTGACAGGGGCTCCCTGTCCTCTCTCGCGCAGTTAAGCCAGACCCTCCGGAGGGCTTGGTGGTGGAGCCCATCCCCCTGGCCCCACGACGGCTCCACGTGAGCTGGAAGTACCCCTCCTCCTGGCCCAAGGAGCCCCACTTTCAGCTCAGGTTTCGGCTCCAGTACCGGCCTGTCATCCACTGCTCCTGGTCCGTGGTAAGTGGTGGGCGAGGGAAGGCAAAGCTGGTGCGGGAGTGGGGCGGGCACAGGGCCGGGGGAGGGCAGCGAGGGGTGTACCCTCCTGCCCCACGGCTCCCCTCTGCCTGGAACAGGTGGAGACAGTGAACCTGTCCGAGGTGATCACAGACGCCTTTGCCGGGCTGGAGCATGTGGTCCAAGTCAGTGCCAAGGATTTCCTGGATGCTGGGAACTGGAGCGAGTGGAGCACCGAGGCCCGGGCAACGCCGGTCAGAGGTGCCAGGAAGGGGGGGCTCAGGCTGCAGCCCCCAGCAGCCCTACCGGGTTGCACCATCCCTCCCCAAAGCCCCTCCAGCACTCCAAGCTGCCCTTCTCCAGCCCCTTCCCCATGGCACCCACCCCACCCAAATATCACCCAGAGCAAGCCCCAGCTCCTGGGGTCCCTTAAAGTTGACCCAAAAAGCTGGTCCCATGCACTGTCCAAAAACTGGCCTCATGGTGGAAGGCAGAGCTGCAAGGGGGTAAAGCGGCTCCCAGCCCCACGGCAGGCCGCAGCTGTGCTGCTGCCATTTGGGGATGGCCCCCCACAGCCTCAGGGCAGAGCAGGGCTCCCCAGAGCACCACTAGCTCCCTGGGGGCACCCTTGGGCTCGTGGGACCCCTGGGGCACAGGGGCACCCTTCCTTGCTCCCCTCTGTGGGTCCCTGGGATGCAGCCCATGTTTTTGGGTGAGTGATTCCCAACTTCTCTGTCCTTCCAGACCCAGCCACTGTGGCGAGTGAAGAAACCACTACGGACGCCAGCCTGGAGAGTCTGGCCGAGGAGCCCTCGCAGGCTCCCAGCCCTGAGCCCATCAGTGAGTAGAGCTGGGGGTGGTAGGCAGGAGGGGGGACTGCCCGCAGGCAGCTGCCTGCCTGGGCGCACGTGTGGCTGAGAGTAATGGGAAGGGTTTCTCGCCCCATGCCTGTGTGTACGGAGTGCTGGGGTGTCCAGGAGCCTGCAATAGGGTCCTTGAACCCCTTGGGGTCTGCAGGTGGCTTGGCCAGAGCCATCTCTGGGTGGAGCCAGCAAGTCCCTGCTTTTCCTCTCTCTGGGGCATCCAGGGCCGCAGGGCGCAATGGAGGTACTGGGATCCAGCAACTCTCCAGGGTGGGAGCAGGCCCCAAAGGAGGGCAAGGTCCACCCCTTCACTAGCCTGCCCTGGCTGCAGGGTCCCCACTGGGTGCTGGGGCCTGTGGCATCCCTCAGCCATGACGGTCTCTCTATCCCAGACCACAGCGACCCCCTGGAGAAGATGGCCATCCTGGTGTCCCTCGGGATTTTTGCCTTCTTCATCCTGGCTGCCGTTCTTGTCATCACCATCCTCATCTGGTAGGTTGGGTTTTGGGGGTGGGGGTGGGGTGTCTGTGTGACTGCCTGTCCCCATCCCACTCTGGCCCCTGAGCCCCCAGCATGGGATGCCCCATATCCCCCCAACCCTGCTCTGGGGTCTCTGCCCAAACAGACTTGATGCCAGTCCCATAAGGTGGTTCATGTTTCCCTTGCCCCCTTGGCAGAGCTGTTCCCCCCCACATCAACACCTCTTCCCAGCACACTCCACCAGCCACGGCACTGCCCAGCCTGCCTGGGCTCTTCCTGAGGAGCTCACATCCATGGGACTTTTCTCTGTGTCCCCCAAAGATGCTTCTGCTACTAATGTCTCCCCAAAGCCTCCTGCCTTCCTGGGGATTCTCCTGCTCCAGGGTCAGCGCAGAGACCCCTCCTTTGCCCCCTGGGAGCCCTGTCCCTGGGCACTGCCCAGCTGACCCTGTCCCCTGGTCTCCTCTCATCCTGCCACTGTTGAGCTCTCCCTGCCATGCTGTGGCTCTGCTGTCAGTCCCTGTCCCCATCTCAGCCCTGCCTGACCTCATGACTGGCTCCTGCTGTAGCCCTGGAGCTGACCCACTGGAGCAGCCGGGCACAGCTGGGCACAGCTGGATGGGGATGCAGAGATGGATCGCCAGGGCCGCAGGCAGTCCCAGTGCCCAGGAGGGCTGCTCAGGGTCCTCAGCCACCACTGCTCTGTCCCCAGGCTCCGGGTGAGGAAACACGGCAAGGATGAGACAAAACTCCACAACTTCTTGGTTGCTGCCACCCACTTGAAGGCGCTGCCAAGTGAGTCAGGGTGCAGGGGGGTGCAGGGCGGGGGGCTTCATCCGTTGCTGCCCCGGGGAAGGGGGCAGGCAGGGCTGTGCTCCCTCTGACCCCCTGCCCTCTCTCTTGGCAGAGGCTCAGATCCTGTAGTGAGTCCTGGCTGAACCCCGCTCCCTGCACCCACTCGCCCACACGTGGGACTTGACACCACTGCTGGCCCCCCAGGGCCCACACCTCCCAGGTCGCCCCACAGCCGTAGACATTGCCAGAGCCCCCAGCACCCTGGGGGTGCAGGATGGACCCTAAGGAGAGAGGGTCTGCTCCCAGGAGCTTTGGGCTGCCCGTGCCTGCCAGGACCTGGCTGGAGGCACCTCAGACTCAGGGTGACAGGCCAGTCCCCACCGCCGGGTGCTGCTGAACACATGGGGATGGGGTGCTGAGCCAGCCCCACTTCTCTGCCCAGTGTCGAGGGGGACTGTGAGTGCAGGGTCCCAAGGGTACTGGGCGTCAGTGAGCACGGGGTGCTGAGCCCTGCCCATCACCCCCCACCAGCCACCAGCAGGCAGAAGGGACCCCCATCCCTCTGCCCCTCACCCCCACACCATGGCCGGATGGAGCAGTGATATCAATAAAGGGGGTAGTGTTGGCATTGCCCAGGCAAGACCCCCTCTTGCACATGGTGCTGGGCCAGGGGAGAGGTGAGTGGTACCAGGCAGGAGGAGAGATGCCAGCTTGGAGACAGTCCTTGCAGGAGGTGCACGCACAGCAGGGCTGGTCCCCAGACAAGGCAACCCCTCCCCAGGAGCCTGGGGGAGGCTGAGAGAGACCCTCACTCGGGCCAGCCCTTGCTGAATGCCAGAAGAGGATGCAGGCAGCTGCCTGGGGCATCTCCCATGCCCTCACCAGCCCGGTGGCAGGAACAGCCCCCCTCGTTCGGCATGTGGCCCCCTCCCCACACCTTGACCTGGCCCCTCTAATCGCTTCCATGTGTTGGCACCTCCCAGCCCCAGTGCTCAGTGCCAGCCCGATGAGATCCAGATGGGGCTGGATGGAAAGTCAGGCAGCGGCAGCGCAAGGAGCATGGGGAGCAGAGCCAGCGCGGGGTGGGTCCCTGTGCCTGCCCTGCCCGGGGACATGTGTCACTCCTGGCTGGGCCCCGGGGCTGCCCTTGAACCTGGGGTGCAGAGGGAGCCTGGAACGGGGGGACCTCCTGCAAGGGTCCTCGTGGGGACTGGGTTGGAGAGGACAGGGGCAGGGCTGTGCCCTTTGCAATGGCTTGTGGCACTGCCAGGCATGTGCCCACGGCCCCCTGTGCGATAACCTGCCCGAGACTCAGCCCTCACTGGGTGCCCCTGCACTCCCACCCCGGATGCAGGTGCACGGGGACCGCTCATGCCGGTGCTTGGTTTTGCGGGGTCCCAGCCTCTCGCTGCCCCTGGTGAGCGCATTCACTCTGGATGGGGGAGATGAGGCTCAGCCCTCCATCTCCAGTGTCCTACTGAGATGGCACCATCCTTGGATGGGAGCAGGGCTCTCCATGGACCAAATAAGGCAGGTCACCAAGCTGAGGAGGTATAAGGGGCCAGATCCTACCTGGGTTTCTAGGCCCAGCAGCCACATCCCCTCTCCCAGGTGCATCCCGGACTTTGCCAGGTCCAGCTGTGTTACACTGCCATCACCTTCTGCTGGACTCTGGTCCCCAGCATCCCACCCAGTCAGCGTCCTTTCTGATGTGCCACGGTCACCCTTGTCTCCCCTTAGTTCCCAGCATGCCATGGGCAACTTCCAAGCTTTCCGCTTGGAAACCTGCTCTTATCACCACCAGATCCCACTTCCCTGCCACTGTGGAGGGGATCAGGGCTGTGGTTGTCCATAGGATGCTGTTGAACATGGATGATGTCCATCCCATAGCCACGGCTCCAGCATTTGCAAACTGAGCTCAGTGGTTTCCTGGCACCTGGTGCTGGTTTAGAGGCTGACATGGGAGAGCTTGTGAGCCAGCAGCTCTGGCCCCGTATCCTGCCTGCTTATAAACTCCAGAAAGCCCAGGCGTGCTCCAAATAGAAGGGAAGATGATTGCTGCTGGCTGGGGGGAGCAGAGACCACCAGAGTCTCGCACATCCACAAGGCAATGTGTGTCTGCGCCGTGCAGGCAAGCTCAGGTGGGTAGATGAGAAAGGTCGGGCAGAGGGGACCCAGAGCTGTGCTGTCCCCATGTGCCAAGCCCTCTGTCCCCTTCCTTAGCCAGGGCTGGGCTGGCCAGGTGATTGGGACACCCAGTTCTGGTGACTGGGGTGTGATCAGGACAGCTTGCGGGCAGGAGACACACATCTGGTCCTCATCACTGCGTCCCACTGCCCTTGGCCCTGGAGGGTGGCTTCTTTCCTCTCTGATGGAAGCTTTAGAGATGGGACCTGCCACCCATTTGGCAGCTGGAGATACCAAGAGCAGGTGAGAGCTCTGCACGCCGCCATGAAGTCCTGCCTGCCCGCAACACGGCTGCCTGCTGGGATGCCCAGTGGCTCAGCCCCCCGCCCCAACAGCCTGTAGATGTGACACATGGGCAGCGGGGACCTCAAGGAAGCAGCAAGCTCAGTGCTTGGGGGGCTAAAGATGCTCGGTGCTGGGTGCTACACGCCCAGCTGCCTGGGGGGAGGATGCCCTGGCACTGGACATGAGCAAGCAGGGCTCTCCTCTGGACCAGTGAAGATGCGAGGGGAGGGCTGGGGTGAACAGCAATCTAGGATAAAGGAGAGGGCTCCAGATGCCAGTCAACTTTGCCTCCAAGCCATGGAAGAGAAAACCAGGAAGGGACCATGAGAGCAGTCCCAGCGCTGGCACCTCCCTGTCCCACCTCCGGGCCAGGGCACTTCCTCCAGGGCTCAGGCTCTTTGGTGGCTTGCGCAGCCGCTGAATGAGCAGGAGGCTTCCTGCTGCAGGCTGGAGCCCTGCCTGGATGCACCCTGCCTGGAGTAAGCAGAGGCACTTCCAAACTTGCCTTGCTGCCATATCCCACCCTCCCCAGGGTGGATGCTGTGCCAAGATCGCTGGGGGAGCTGATACGATCCAGGCCTGGGGATGCTGAGGCTGTGTCAGCTTGAAGCAGCCTGTGGGCTGCTTGGCCCCATGGCAGGGGACAGGGACCAGCCCAAGCCCAGCAGAAGTGCAGGAGAACGTGGCCCAGGTCCTGCTGGGGGCCCAAAATTTCCAGCAGGCAATGCCACATGCCAGGGAAGGTCCCCAGCACTGAGGCACAGAAAGGCCCATGTCTGTGCTCTGTGTCTCCATCCAGCATAGGGTGGCCCCATCCAGAGCATCTCTTGAGCAGGGGCTGGGGTGCACCAGCCACCCAACTGTGTGCAGGGCTCGTTTGGGAAAGCAATAGCCTGGGCCAAAGCCATTGTGGCAGGGCACCAGTTGTGGACAGTTGTGCAGTGGTGTCTGGGCTGCTTGACTGCCACCGACCCTGCCAAATATCTGGGCTGGCCCTCAGGCCCGGCCTCCTCCTTTCCCTGCCTGGCTGCCAGGATCAGCCCGCGTTTTGCAGGGAAGGAGGTGGGTTGCACAGGACTGTGAAGCAAAACAGTCTTAACTTACCTCTCATGGCTGCTCCTGCTTACCTCTCCACTACGTCCTGAGCCAAGGAAAGAAGTAAAAGCAGCCCCAGCAGATCATGGAAGCCATAGGGGCATGAAACATATATATGTCATGGGGCAAGGGAGAAAGGAAAGGATACATATATGGTCAGTGGTTCAGCAGGGAGGGAAGAATGCATGGACTGAGGGAAGAAGCCATGCAGATGTATAGATGGATGCATGGATCGGTTGGCAGAGGAAGGGATGGATATATGGATGGATGCATGGATGAATGGATTGACAGGCAGATGGACAGTTTGGACACCCAAATACTGCCCTAAGCCTCAGAGATGCTCATTATGCAGGGCCTGATTTGTGAAGATGGCTGGGAGGCCAAGTGCATAAGGCTGGCAAGGGGAGGCCCATCAAAAGAGCAAGGACGGTGTTTGGAAACAAGTCCCAGGTGTGACCCACACACCCAGTTCCCATGGAAGTGGCATCAGCTGACACAAGAAGACAGAGCCCGAATCGTTACTGGTGCAGGTCACGAGTGTCAGGGGAGAGCGTGGGGCATCTCCAGAGAGATTGCATCCCCCTCAGGAGCCACTTTCATCTCATGCTGTCTGGGCACTGGGAGTGGAGGAGCAGAAAGGACCCTGCCCCAGGGACACAGTGAATCCAAACACAAATGCTTTAAAAACCCAGTGCTGAGCATTCACCCTGGCTACAGCTTTCATCTCACCTGCTCGCGAGATACCTCTGCCTGGGGTCTTGCTAGAGGATCCAAGCCCCCAGCCCACTGGAGATCCCTGAGATCACCCATACTCCTTTTTCTTCATCTGCCTCCCTTTCTAGCTGCCACGGGCCTGCAAATGCCTTGCCCATCAACTGCTTTTTCCTGAAAGAGAGAAGGGGAGACATCACCTGCCAGGCCAGATGTGCTGGCACCCAAACAGATGTGGAGAGGGGAGAGGCCTGAGACATCTCTTCTTGCTGCCCCATTGTAGGCTTCTCCCTGCAGGAATGGGTTGTTTCTTTCTTTGCTTGCTGGGGTCTCCAGGATGCTTTTGGTCTTTCATGGCTGGGAAATGCCAAGCACATGGCCGCAGAGATGCTGGGAGGCTAAAGCCAGCAGCTTAGCTGTAGCCAAGCATTGCTGCTCATGATGCTCTCAGGAAATGGCTGTTCACTCCTCAAAGCAGCAGCGGCTCTTTGGATGAGCTCACCGAGCCCAGGACTTTCCTGCCAGCTTTTTTTGCACTGAAAACAGGCCTGTTGTCCAAGCAAGAGTTCCCAGTATTCTGTGTGCCTGCCATGAAGTGTGGTGGTACTGGGGGACACATGCATTCATATTGCTTTTCACAGCAGTGGCCACTACATATTCCCCATGCACACATCTCCTCTGCTGTGCAGCTTCAAAACCATATCTCCTTGATGCTGCCATGTCACGTGCTCAGAGGAGATGATCTTCCCCCTTCCCCTTCGGCAGAATCTCCATCCTCTCTTCCAGCTGCCTCCAGAGCTGCAGGGACTGAAACAGGGCAGGAGACGCTTTGGGAGCTGCCCTGGGGAAGGACAGGGAGCCTCCCCACTTGCTCTCCTCCCATCAGCTGCATCTTGCGGGCCCCTACATTCACTGCCACATCAGCTGCTTCGTCTGCAGGGACAGACCAAGCAAAGAGACGTTATGGACAGCATGGCCCAGCCCTACGCAGGAGCTCCTCAACCAGCTGGGGGATTCCAGTGCTCCCTGGGTTTCCAGGATTACATGGAGCAGGCGCTGGGCAGACAGCCCTGTACACCAGGGCCTTTCTTTGCATTCAGAAAATGATGGCCAAAGTTAAATGTGACTCTAGGAGTCTCACATGGCTTTGCAGGGTTGCAACACACAGGGCCCTCCCAGCATACAAACAACCCCCAGCCTTTGCTCCATGCTGGGAGATCCACCAGACTTGGCAACAGTTGAGCTCTGCATACATGCTGGGTGCTGGCATAGTCACCTCTGTGACAGGCATCTCTGGAGGTGTTAAGGTGCTAAAAGTGCCAGGTCTGTGTCTACACCTGGGATCATCTGGAGGATGCTGACTGATTCCCGGGAGGATACTAACCTGGAAGGCACTGATCCCCAGGGGAACACTGACCTGGAAGGCACCAATACTCAGGAAGATGCTGACCTGGAAGGCACCAATCCCCAGGAGTACGCTGACCTGGAAGGCACCAGTCCCCAAGGGAATGCTGACCTGGAAGGCACCATTTATCCAGGACATGGTGCTTTCTCCCCTACTCCAGAGCACTTCCTTCAGCTCCCCATATATGCTGGGTACCAGCTCAGCCAGGGACCACACCGAGGGTTTGTGCTGGGGATCCGCACTCAGGCAGGTATCCATGGCTGGCTGCAAAGGGCCCGGTGAGCTGTCTGAGGGAGGCAAAGGTCTGCAGGAAGCTGAGTCAGCACCACTTCTCCCAATTTCCCTCCTCCCCAGAGTTCCCTGCAGAGGCTGGGAGCTGCCACCTGGCCATAGGCCAGGGGGAGCATGGCCCCAACTCCTGCCAAAACAACCCCAAGACTCATCCTTCTGCAGGCCCCAAGTAGGCAAGAAGGATGCCCAGACCCTGTTTTCCCACTAGATGGCAAACACTGCCTTTAAAACAGCCTTTCAAGGAGTTACATGCCTTCCCTGGGAGAAGAGGCTGAGAAAACCCTTCCTTAGGGCAAAGCCCTGGGGGCAAAGGGCCTGGTGCTGCTCAGGAGCAGGGCTGGGGGCAGCAGGGACCCCTGGAGTGCTCCTCATCTTGTTTCTTCTGTCATTTCTTAAATTGTTTTTCTTTCCCACCTGCCTGGTTTCGCCCCTGTCCTGGGAGACCCATCCCTCGCCCTGTGCTGGTGGGGCTGAGAGCCCTGGGCATGCAGGAGAGGCATCTGGTTAAGCCTGGGTAGCACCTTGAACTTCCACAGCCACAAAGCAAAACCCAGAAGCTTTGCTGGGAATTAATTACACTGTGGTTTGCAAGCCAAATGTGTGCTCATTCCTCCTTGCAAGCCCCCAGGTCCATGGGCAAGCCCTTATACCGGGTATAAATAAAGGAGGAAGGGATGAAGGCTGTGCAGGTGGATGTGCACCCTTGTCTAAGATCTTCTGCCAGCTCAGATGTATTTCCAGGCTTGTGTACTTTTGTTTGAATTCAGCCCCAGATTTTCTCATGGTCTCTGTATTAACCTTGCACAGAAGTTTTCTGAGTGTTTGCTGCTGGCTCTGGCACCACTGCAATATTGCTGTGCAATTAAACATGATGTGTCACAGCTAATGAAGGAGCTAACTGTGGACAGTAAATGTTTAATACGGACAAATCAAGCCAATTAGACAATGTTGAGAGAGAAGTGTGTCATCTCAGCTGTGTCTCCAGTGCAGAGCTGCAGAACAAGAAGTAAATCTTCCCACTCAAAGTACTCCTTGGAGTCCTTCAACAGGACTCTTCGCCATTCAACAGCATGCTGCCTGCTTTCATGGCAACCTGGGGCTCCAGAGCTCAGCAGTGCTTGGACATGTGCACCAGGGAACCCCAACAGCCAGGGTGGAGGAGAGGTTCTGTCAGGCAAGGGTGCCTTGGGGTGCACTCCCTGCCGGCCTGTGCAAGGAGCCGCTCCTGGAGTTCCCCCAGCTCATTAATGAGCTAACAGCAGCAGTTATATTTCCTCCACAAAATGCTCAGGAGCCTTGCTCCTGGCAATATCCTCTGCCCTTGCTGCCTTCAATGTTTCCTGCCTGGGGATGTTGCTTGGCATCATTTACTCTTGGGTGAGAAGGGTCCTTCAGGCTTCCTGGTTGCTTCCTTCAAGAAGGGATTATTGCCTCTTCCTCCATGAGGACTTGGAAGTCCCTCTTGGGGCTATTTATAGTCAAAGAGAAAATGTAAAAAATGAAAGGAGGAGGGTAACTGGGGAACAGAAAATGAGGGAGCTGTCGGGAGCCGGTCTGCAGCATGTGGCTCAGGGCAGCAAGCCTTGGCTAAACCACTGACCCATCATGATGACCACTGAATCATGAGCAGAGCAGGTAGAAAGCCTTTCTGGCTCTCTCCAGCATAGCTGGGCTCCCTGACAGCACTTGTGTTGGCATGTGCTGATGTCTGGGGATGTGGGATCAGGGCAGAGGCAGTGACGACATAGATGGCATGGGTTTTGGTGCATCCGCGTGGCTTGAGGCTTCCCCATCCCTTTGCCAAACTCACAGTCTCTGAAGGCAGCAGAGCAGCAGTTCAGCACAGATGTGGCTGCATTGCTCTGGAAGGTGGGATTTACAGATCCAGGAGGGTTTGACCCAAATATTTGTCTGTCCAGCCTGTGTGCCTGCAGAGCCACAGCATCAGAGACCACTCTAGTACCCCCAGGCTAAACATTACCCTGCTCTACTAACTCCTGACTACTGACTCCACCTCATTCCTGACCCGAGGATACCAAGGGATGGACAAGTCCCCTTGCCTGAGGATGTCAGGTCTTTGCCTTGATGCGTGCCTGATTTCAGCTTTCCAGTCCATGTCCTGGGAGTGGTTCTGGCTCTTCCCTGTAGGCTCAAGGTTCTTCATCAAGCAAATGCTTCCTGCCCCTGCATGGCATCTCTAAAAGGTGACAGTCTGCCATGGGCAGCAGGCACCCCCTCACCCCCCAGCCTTGCTTTTCCCTCCATCTCTGCTTTTGTTGTGGTGCTGAGTGGTCCCAAGCTATCCAGTAGGCCAGGGGCTCTGGAGCAAACTGGCCAGCCGTGTCCCCTCCTGCCTTCAGCAGAGTGACACCATCCACGTCCCTCACCTGGTGCTGCCAGGCAAGGTCATCCTCTAAGCACGAAGCAGCCAAAGCTTCAGAAACACCAGTGGAGCTGCACCAAGCTACTCCGGCTAAGATCTGCACCTCTCTCCTCGTGGCCTTTCATGGGGTCTTGGCCACGTGCGTGGTATGGGGCAGTGGTGGCAAAGGCAAAGGGGCTGTGCTGGGGCTGCTGGGGGGCTATGAGGCTGTGCATCCTCTTTGTGCTGGTTCAGATCCCCCTGGCAGGTGATGGATGAGAGGCCTTAGCAAGCAAGGCAGCTGAGGGGGCTGGGGAAATGTTTTTGCTGTGTGCAGAGCTGAGGGATGAGCCGCTCCAGACCCAGCTGAACCTTGCTTGCAGCCTCTCTAGGGGGGTAAAGGCAATAACCCACCATGACACACTGAGAGCCCCAGCAGAAGCATCATAGAATCATAGAATCGTTTAGGTTGGAAAAGACCTTTGAGATCATCAAGTCCAACCAATTGTGCAGAAAACAATGCCCAGGACTGCACAGAGAAAAGCAGGGACCCTCCAGCTTTGTCTGTGCTAGGAAATCAGCTCTGCCAGGGACTGCTTTCTGTCCCTGGGCCAACTGGCATGAGACAGCTGACCTCCATCCCACCCACTCTCTTCACTCTCCTTGGCTGCACCCAAATTGCCTGTTGGGAATGATGCCTGCCCTTGAGGTCAACTGCTCAAGCTAGTTGACCTGGGCCAAAACCTGCCAGGAGTGATGCTAAGGGTGTTCCAGCATGTGAGGACATTTGCTTCAGTTACTGTCATCCACACAGCCTTGATGCCCTGCAGTGGGCACTGCTATGTCTTCAGGAGACACTGGGACGGTTGAGAAGTTCAGACTCCTTGCCTGTAGTGTGGCTAAAGATAACTGCTGAGCTATGGGGCCCATTGGGAGGATAAATGGAAGGAAACGCAGTATAGTTTGTGTGCCACCATTGCTGGGATGGCAGCCTGCTGCAGTCCGACAGAAGGGGAACCCAGCAGAGACCGAAGACTCAGAGTGGAGGAAAGACAAAGGAGTCAGTGTTGTTGGTGGCTCAGATCCTGTGGTGGGTTAGCAGACTCCACTTCCTGCGGGATTTTAGCTGTGTTTGCTTATTCCTCTTGCATAAGCATGTTGGCTCTGCTCCAGGACCAAGTTCTGCAGTCGATAACCTCTTTCTCTACCCTTTTGCATCATGATCCTTTAAATGCAGCAGTTCCTAAGCCGTGGCCTGAGATCCATGGTAAAGAGCTGACAGGTGATCTGCAGACCTGCTTCACCTCTATAGTGCTTCCTGCTCTGCAGGGCTGCCTGGAAACCCATGAGAGACTTAAGAGCTGACCGGGGTCTGGAGCCCAGAGGAAGGGTACCAGTGCCTGAAGGGTCATGCTTTCATTTCCTCCTGAAGGCAGCCACTTTGAAGAAAAAACCCGGAAAGGATCTGCCACCTTCGCTGGGGCACTAGCTGCAAAGGGAAGTGCAAGTTCCCTTTGCACAGGCTCCAGTACATCCCACCGCGACCGCTACTGTGATTCCCCGGTATAATAATCCCTATACCCTTCCTCAAAGCACAACTGGGATCCAGAAAGTAAGAAAAGCCAAAAAAGACGGTTGCACACAAGGAGGCTGGATATTGGGATGATAGGCAGCAGCAGAAACCCCATGAGGTGCAAGGAGGGGGTGCTGCTCAGCCAGCCATTGGGTTTCACTCCTGTCGCATCAAGGGAAGCCCAGCCTCTTGGTGTCTTTAGGATCTGGACTTTCGATGTTACACATCTCTCCTGTGCTCCTCAGCTATGCCGAGAGCAGCAAGGAGACTATATGCAAGCCCCCACTGCCCCTCCACTCGCTGCTGGTGCCGGGAGGCAGGAAGCAGAGTGACAAAGTACCTCTCCAGTCATGCAATCCATCAGCAGCAAAGGACAAATTCCCATTGGTAATGCAAGAAGAGAGAGAGCAAGACTGAGACAAGGGGGTTGCAAGTGTCCCTTCAAGGATATAAACCTGCATCGTATTACTGTGAATATTTACACAAATGCACCCAGGGCTGCATAATCTGCAAACCTGAGAAGACTGTAAAAAGGGGGGTAAAGCGCTGAGTTCTCCCTTGATCATTTAGTTTTGCCTTCACTTTTTTGTTCTTTGAAGACAGTTACCAGGCTGAGTTTGTGTATCTTGTACCCAATAAAGATATTAAAAGCCCTTTAATCTACTGCTGCATAATCAGCAGCTTATTTTGCTGCAGAGGTAAATGGCGCTGGTGTGAGACATTAGCTGTGCATGGCTCAGAGCTCACTGGAAAACATCCTTGATTAGCTGGGAAGTATTCACTGGCATGTACTCGCTGCAGGCTGGGCAGGCTAGCCTTGTCCCATCCGGCTGTAACCTATGATGTGGCTTTCAGTGTCCTCACACGGGTACAATGAGCCATGCACAACCTGGTGACAACCAGCCAGCCACGCTTGCAGGGTGAGGTTTATTTTCAGGGTGTCAGCAGGAACAAACACAGAGAATGGCGCTAGGGAATGTGTCTGGAGCACCGATGTGATGCCACCCGCTGTTCCTGGTCCCTACTGCCACCGCGCTGCAGCATGGTTTGGATTGAGGCATCAAGCAGTAGATGAAGGGATCCATGCAGGGCCCGGGGCTGTCAGCCTGAACTGACTGTACTTGTACCAGCTTGGGAGGTTAACAAAGAGTAGGAGAGACCTACCAGGATGGAGATTTTGGCTTCCTCCTGTTCTCGCTGTGTTCTGTGTAAGCTCTTTTACCATGAGCAACAGGGCACATGTGGAAGTCTCCCATGCTCAGCTCCTTCTGTCTCTCTGCAAACACCACTGATGCTGATGGAGATTTGGGAGATGTTTTCGCCTTGCTCTGTGTTTGTGTGAGAAGGGAGCTGTGGGGAGCAAGGCTTGTGGACCCATCCCAGCAAATCACAGAGTCCTTGAGATAGCGTCTCCAGCAAAGACAAGCTTTATGTGACCAAAGCAGGGCTCCCCTGGCCTGGAGGAGTGTGGCAGTCTTCTCCTGGGATTTTAGGATAGTGGAGAGGGAAAGAGAGCGCTGAAGCATTTGCCATGGCCAGTGCCAGCACTCAGCACCATGGCTTGGGTTTCCTGTGCACTGCAAGGAGCATCAGTGCTCAGACCGCAGGGACGTGCCAGCCATGTGCACCTGTCCAAGCCATGCAGCAACCATGACCCTTACAGGTGGTGTCCGGAGACTCAGACCTACACTGGACCCTGAAGACATTACAATCTCATCTAAACAGACCAGGCAGGCAATGAGTGGAAGAGTTGATCTGTCACTCCATTACACAGGGAAGGAGGAGAGGGACAACGAGTGACACATACAGACCGTGGCAGGGCCACAGCAGAAGGGTGAGCCCATTGCCACTGTGGAGCAGAGCTCTGCAGGGTCATTCCCCCACAACCCAGGTGCTCCCGGGGCTCAGAGCTGCAGCCACGTCTGTCTGATAAAATCTCCGACACAGGCAGGTGGCAATATGCTCTGCTGGGGCTGCTCCTCCACCATGGGACCAGCTGGTGACAAGGGATTTCTTTCCACAAGATGACCGTGAACCCTCCTGCCCCTCCAGAAATGGTGTTTGGGATGCAGCAACAGCAGCCGCAAGAGATTTAGATGGAGGGCAGGCATGTCTCAGAGCAGCCCCTTACTTTGTGCCCATCTCTGAGGCTTGCCATGTTCACCCCAAGCATCCCTGTCCCCAGAAATCACTCTCTTCTCAATTTTTTTTTTTCAAAAAAACCACAAACAATGACCAAACCACAAAATACTTAAAATATGTTGAAGTGATCCATCAGCAGTTTTTCACTCCACAGTCAGCACCAGATGTGGTCCAGGCTGCTCACAAACGCCATGCCAGACCTGCCGTCCACCAACCTCCCTGGGGAGTCGGGACCTAACTGTTTCTCTGCTCTAAGGAGCTGGAGGGGCCCATCGCAGTGAGCAGAGAATGGCACAGGGAGCACACAAAAAGACTGCCCAACCTCATGCATCGTGTCCTGAGCCCTGGGCCCCCCTGGATACCCTCAGGCAAAGTCCTCTCCAACTTGTTTTTATCTGCTGCCAGTTCCTGTGGGTCTCCAGGATATGCTGGCACACACCCACGGCCGGGAATGGCTCCGTGTGACAGCTAGCCTTGGACTTTGCCTGCCCGAACAAAGACAAGAAGAGGCTCGGCAGTGCCTTCCTTCTCCTTCCCAGCGGGTGGCTGCCTTTTTCTGCTGGCTGGGATTTTTCAAGGAGGCAGGGACATTTGGTTAAGCATTGCTAGGTCAGGGCAGGAAGCCAGGAGAGCTCTTGTTCCCACAGGATGGGAGGTCAAACGACCATCACGCTCCCTCCTGGATAGCGCTCATGCCTCCTCCGTCCGCAGCCACTTCCTCAGGATGTGAGAAACGCTGGGTAGGTGAAGACCTCCTGGGGATGAAGGGCAGGGAAGAGCCTCTGCTGGTACCCCTCAGCCCAGCCTTGCTGGGGGGTGAGGAGCGGCTACAGCAAGCCATGGTTGTTGGAAAGGGCAGCAACTACCAGGCTCGGTCCATCGGCGAGCCACCCCGGGACCCTGTGGGGCTGCTCACAGGACATCAACATGAAAGGTGGGAGCAGGTTAATGACACTCTCTGATGTCAATCAGACAGGAGTGGCAATATATCTTACAAGAATAAGTGGATGTAATAGATATCAGGTGAAACTTAGCAGTGCAAAGGGCAGGGGAGACAGTCCGAGCACAGCAGTGCTGGGTCAGGACAGAGGCTGTGTCACTCTGGCTCTCTCTCTAGCTGAGACCACTACTAGATACATAAGAAAAAGCACAAGAAACAGAGCAAACCACACTCATCCTCCCGTGCCACCCCCTCCCAGCACCCAGGAGTTACTAGCACAGGAGTTTCCCCAGGTGGAGCTTGGCTGGGACCCATGTGCAGCCACCCATGATGGGTTTGCCCAGCCCCTGGCTGCACCCCTCCAGCGCCCTGTGCTGCAGGTGTCCATGACTTCTCTACAGTGGGCGTGCAAGGGACACTCCCGTTTCCTTTAAACTTGCAACTTGATCATTTCAGGCATGGACACAGCTCATGTCAGGCCTGGGGACATTAGCACAGGAGCAGCTGGGTTGGCTCCAGCAGCGCTGCAGCGGGCTGCGAGGAGGATGTTTCTAACCAAAATTGAAGTGGGGTCCTGGGTCAGCCTCCCTGAAGCAGGAGGAGGCTTTAAAAGACCTTCACAGGGGGGCAGTGCGCTTCAAAGGGGACCGTGGTAGCATTAGGAGAGGGGGGAGCTCAGAGGCTTAGCAGGCTTCAGTGTTATACTCCCAGCCTGCAGATGAGAAGAAGTCCTGGACCTGCTGCCCAGGACCTCCCAACAGCTTCCCTGTGCAGTTTAGGGGGCCGGGTAACACCATGGCTGTGCTTGGAGCTGCCTGAAGGAAGGATCTGGCTGCCTTTCTTTTCCCATCCTTCTGATGCTATCCTGATGACTCTCCCCTCCATTTCCTGTAAAAAAGGATCCACAATCAAGTCATTCCTTGGCAAGGCATGGAGCCAGCCTGTCTTATCAGTCACAGAAGAGCCAGCCAGGGACTTTCCACTCTTTGCTGCTGTGCCTTGGTAGGAATACCAGCCTGGTACATCTTATTTGCTTCAGAGACTTTCCCAGCTCCCCTGCCCTGTGCTGCCTTTGCACCCTTGGCAGCTCGGCCCCCGCAGACTCCAGCTTTACTCTCTTTGATGACTTTTCCTGGCCCTGGTCATCCTCTGCCTGGAAATCCTTGGACAGTAGTATCCCACAGGAAGGCTGGGAAGGAAGGTGCTGCCTCTGGGACAGCACAGACCCCTCTGCTCCATGGGGAAGCCCCCAAAGACCCAGCCACCATGGCTTCCTCCAGCTCCCTTTGCAAGCAGCTGAGAAAAAGGCTTACTTGGGAATTTCTGCATTCGACTCTTTGCCCGTGCTGTTCCTGATGGCCCACGCAAGTGTGGCATGGAGCTGCAGACTCTCTTCATACCAGAGCTGTACCCAGACTCAATCTCCTGGCTTTCAGAGAAAGCCCTTCATAGCAGATCCATACCAAATCATTGCAGAACTACCTGCCCTCCATCTTCACACACACTGTCTGGAACAGGAGAGCAGTTTCTGGAAGAGAAGAAGCAATGCTGAGCAGGTTGGGACTATTCAGACTGGAAAGTACTGACCCAGAAGGCTTGTGTGAGTGCAACCAGAAATACCCTATGAGGGGCAAGATCCGGATCAGGAGGAATTCCTTCCCAGACTGAGCTGAAGGGGTTCTGGGAGCAGACAGAGCAATGACCTTCCTGAAGTCCAGCCAGAGCCCTTGCAGAAAAGCACCGCAGGGTCACATTTTAGGGGGTTAATGCCCTGCTGAAAGAAGTTGTTGTCTCCCTGCATTTGCCTGCATGCAGTACAGGAAAGGCTGCAGCCTCAAAACTGATGATGCAAATGAGGCAGAGCCCCTCGGGATAGCTGGAAGCTTCTGCTCATCACGGAGTTGTCCCAACTGCCAGCACAGCCCCTGATGAATGGCCACGGCATGTTCTGGCACACCACAGGCCCCCAGCATTTACTTTAGACAGTTGCAGCACAAGGAAGACAAATGAGATCCAGAGAAACCCAACCTGCTGTTGGGCCCCTCCATCTCCATTTACATGTCTGTTTTCTCCTCCAAGGCTGTATATTTCCTTTGTTTAGGAGTGTGTCTGGCTTCTGATCTTGTTCCAGATGTTTTCTGCTCGAGCCCTTCCTCATTCTGTTAAAGCACTGAGCACAGACACTTTAGGGCCTGCTTTTGTTAAAACTCCCTTGACTCAGATGCTTCAGACCTCGCACCAACCCAAAACGACAGCCTCCACTCAGTACTAACCAGAGGGCCAGGCAGTGCACATCTGCTGCCAGCCAAACTCTCATGGCTGCCTCCCACTCAAAAATCCTTGAAACCTCACAAGGGTGGGGATAAACCACCAGGTGAAAAGGTCTTCTCCAAGCACTCTGGAGAGAGAAAGAACCCCTCAAGGGCTTCCCCCTCCCCATGACACCCCGAGCCCTGCCCCTGCTCCAAGCCGGGGCTGAGCATCAGGATTCTGGCGATACCCAGCCACTCTGCCGGAGCATGCGGCACTGCAGCAGCTCCCGGCAGCTCTGCGGGGAACCCAGCCCTGCAAGGACAGGTGGTCCGAGAAGCATTTGGCAAGATGAGAACAGTGTGTCCTGCCAGCTAGCTCTCCAGCTTCAAACCAGCCTTTATTTATCTCGGAGCAAGGCTCCACAGCTGCTTTCAAAAGGCATTTGATGCTAAACTCTTTGGCTTCACGTTCACCCTGAAGAGCTCTGTTCTTTTTTCTCTTTGGGTTGCTTTCTTTTTTTCTCAAACCCAAACTCATATTATGCTGGCAAAACAGAGCCAAGGCTGCCAAGGCCCTTGCCAGGAGCACACTAGCATGTAGCCCAGATGGTGACAGCAAGGACGTTGCTTTTCACCACTGATGGTTCATACTCTATTAGTGTCTGCACAGCCTGCTCGGCTTCAAAGAGGGCTCATGGATGCAACACAACATCTGCTTCCTTCAGCCCGGCTTGCCAACCTCTCCCCATGCTCCCATGGCACCTTCATCGCATGGGCACTAGGTCAGTTCCTGGATTTGCACCCGTGGACAAGCATTTCTTCTGGCCATGGGCTGCCTCACATCAAGCACCCGACAATTGGTGGGGACTTCAGAGTGTGACTCCATCCTGCCACCTTCACCTTCTAGAGAGGTTCCCAAGGTCATGGTCCCTGTCACTTCATGCAGCCTTCAGAGGAATAGCATAATGCAGAGGAAGCCCACCTCACCCACTAGGAACCTGGTAGGCCAGAATAACTGGGGGAAAAAAGGGTTAGGAAGGACTGCCCCAGGTCATCTAATCCATCTGGTGCTGAGCCAGGGCCAGCAGTACTTACAGCTTTCCAACAGGCACTGGTCTAACTGTAAAAGTTTCCTGCAGTGGAGATGTAGCATTTCTTCAGTTGCCTCTTCCTGCTAAATGGAATTTCCCCCTAAAGTCTGGCCCCAGGGACCCCTGTGGTTTCTTGAGCTATTAGAAGTAAACTTAGAGAGTACTTTTTTCACTTTCTCTTTGCAGCATCCCTCTCTGCACTTGGAGACCATCTTATCCATTCCTGGAAGAAGGGTAAACCCAAGCTTCTTCAGCCTGTGCTTGGAGGCCAGGTCATCCAGACCTCTGACCAAACTCACTGCTGTCCTCCACAAGCCTCCCAAGTGGGTGCATACATTTCCAGACCCCAGTTGTCCCATCCAGGACCACGTCTCCCACCAAGACTGACTTAAATAACTCCTGCACTATAGGATCACTCATGAATGATGCCCAAAATCCTCACTGAACNTGCAGTGGAGATGTAGCATTTCTTCAGTTGCCTCTTCCTGCTAAATGGAATTTCCCCCTAAAGTCTGGCCCCAGGGACCCCTGTGGTTTCTTGAGCTATTAGAAGTAAACTTAGAGAGTACTTTTTTCACTTTCTCTTTGCAGCATCCCTCTCTGCACTTGGAGACCATCTTATCCATTCCTGGAAGAAGGGTAAACCCAAGCTTCTTCAGCCTGTGCTTGGAGGCCAGGTCATCCAGACCTCTGACCAAACTCACTGCTGTCCTCCACAAGCCTCCCAAGTGGGTGCATACATTTCCAGACCCCAGTTGTCCCATCCAGGACCACGTCTCCCACCAAGACTGACTTAAATAACTCCTGCACTATAGGATCACTCATGAATGATGCCCAAAATCCTCACTGAACAAAGCTCAGAGATAAATTACAACAGTTATCCTTGCCAGGAGGGAAGGGGACGGAGCCTGGATGCAGTGGCAGCAAGCTGCAGGATGCGTACCCCCTTGTCCTCACCTCAACAGCTGCAATGCAGTCCCCATTTCTCCCATTGCCACTGCACCAGCTGCCAAGTTGGGCTGGAGATCTGAGCACCTCTTGGTATGAGGCTGACTCACAAATGGCTCTTCGTGGTGATTTTTTGCTTTAGTCTGCACTAACACAGTTTTAAACACCGGTTCTACATCACACAAGCATGCCAGGAGATGCTAATTTTTGCAACGAGCCACCTGCATTGGATTTGCTACCAGCAGGGCTGTTTGGCTTGAAACCAGGCCAAGGTGGAGAGAGCTTCCCTCCTACCATCCCTGTCATGCTGCAAAATATCTATTGCTCCTAATGTCTGTGCTGAGATATGGAGCAATGCAACGCAAATAGGGCAGAGCCTCCCTACCCCAAGTGAGAAGTGCAGAGCTGAGTGCCAGCATCTCCAGGACCTGCTGCTCTGCCCAGGCCAGCTGAATCCCACAGGCTCAGCAAAAAGCCATTGCACAGCACGGACACAGCCTTCGGAAACAGCAGGGATCAACCCAGCGGACTTCAGCCCTGCTTTCACCCCAGGCAGGCAATGAAACCCACAGCCCCGCAGACTCCAACACCGGGAATTCCCTGGGGTAGCTGGCCTTGGCAGGGGCAGAGGAGGATGCTGGAGCATTGCGCAGTAGCTGGGAAATGAAACCAAGCACTGTGAGAAGAGGGTGAATCTGTAGCCGTAGCATATCCGGGACACTTCTGCTTTTGTTCTTTGCAATACAGTGGCTGTCATCCATCACTGTAAATGCTGACTGGTGCCTTTCCAAAAGCCACGTCAACTAAATAAAAGGTGGAAAACCACAAATTGCAGGGTCTTTTAAGGAAAGCACTTGATTTCTTCACCAAAGACCACCTCAGCAGCCCACAAGACTCCCAATAATAAATACTGCTTTTCTGGAGCATTTTCCCCCCCGAGACAGTAGAAAGTCATGGCTTGATAATTTAAACAAGATTAAGGAATGTGCATGTAAACACAGTTGTATGCTTGCAGTGTGGGGACAGTCAGTGCACAGCCCAGCAGAGGAGGGGTTTTCCCAGCCAAAACATCTGCAAGAAAGAAAATCTTGCTTTCTGTGGGAAAGTGGAGAAGAGTGAGATGTGTTTGTGGAAGAGGCAGACTGAAGGCTGTAGACAGTGAACCTCCCAAGCCAAGGAGCCGTACCCCACCTGGCACATCTGCAGTGACACAACACAGCTGTCAAATCCCCCTGGACAGGCACAGAATAGCCACCACTCAGGTAAAATCTGGGGCAGAAGGGTCCAAGGAAACTGGGCAGAAACTGGGCAGCACAGGGCCAAACAGACGGGGGGGAAGGGAGACCCCAGGATTAGAGGTTTGCACTTGATAGAGCTAAACAAGGATCACAGGAAAAGCCTCTGAGTCTGCTTTACTGCTAGCAATCTTCTGGCTCTCCCTTTCCATGTTGAACAAGGAAAGGTTTTTCACGCTTATGGGTTTAATGCGTCCCAACATCAACTTCCCAAATTCATGAGAAGCTCCAAAATCTTCTCTTCTTTGCTGCTGTCTTCCCTCTGTTCTCACCCAATGGTTGTCCCTCCCATCTGTTCCCAAGCAGAGCTAAGGGAGCTCCTAGATCTTCATTAGTCCCCTCCAAGCCCCATCCCTGCAGTCTGAGCCGTGCCACCTCACCCCAATCTCCTACAGACACAGCTCTGTTTTGCTGTGCAGCCATGCCATTTTGCTGTGGTTGCAGAGCAACTGAGAAAAGGAAGGAGGGCAGGTTACCCCCCAGCTTCCTGGCCAGGGGGCACACCACAGCGTGCAGAGAAAGGCTTACCTAGATGCACGGCTAAGTAGGAAAACAGGAGGCAGAGGTGGGGAATGCCACAGAAATGGCACTAACTCTCCCATCACTGCTTGCTGGTTCATTAGGAGGGATTGGTAGTGGGGAAGGTACTTTCCAGAGACTTCTGGCAGCAGGACAAGTGTCCTGTTTGCTTGTCCTCCTCGTTTTCTCTTTAATCTCCACTTTTTACTGCTACTGTGCATAAAGAGAAGATGGGTGCATCTGGGCAGAGAGGCTGGGTCCCCCTCCCTTTCTAAAGGGTGCTCTGAGCNCCAAGACTGACTTAAATAACTCCTGCACTATAGGATCACTCATGAATGATGCCCAAAATCCTCACTGAACAAAGCTCAGAGATAAATTACAACAGTTATCCTTGCCAGGAGGGAAGGGGACGGAGCCTGGATGCAGTGGCAGCAAGCTGCAGGATGCGTACCCCCTTGTCCTCACCTCAACAGCTGCAATGCAGTCCCCATTTCTCCCATTGCCACTGCACCAGCTGCCAAGTTGGGCTGGAGATCTGAGCACCTCTTGGTATGAGGCTGACTCACAAATGGCTCTTCGTGGTGATTTTTTGCTTTAGTCTGCACTAACACAGTTTTAAACACCGGTTCTACATCACACAAGCATGCCAGGAGATGCTAATTTTTGCAACGAGCCACCTGCATTGGATTTGCTACCAGCAGGGCTGTTTGGCTTGAAACCAGGCCAAGGTGGAGAGAGCTTCCCTCCTACCATCCCTGTCATGCTGCAAAATATCTATTGCTCCTAATGTCTGTGCTGAGATATGGAGCAATGCAACGCAAATAGGGCAGAGCCTCCCTACCCCAAGTGAGAAGTGCAGAGCTGAGTGCCAGCATCTCCAGGACCTGCTGCTCTGCCCAGGCCAGCTGAATCCCACAGGCTCAGCAAAAAGCCATTGCACAGCACGGACACAGCCTTCGGAAACAGCAGGGATCAACCCAGCGGACTTCAGCCCTGCTTTCACCCCAGGCAGGCAATGAAACCCACAGCCCCGCAGACTCCAACACCGGGAATTCCCTGGGGTAGCTGGCCTTGGCAGGGGCAGAGGAGGATGCTGGAGCATTGCGCAGTAGCTGGGAAANGAAACCAGGCCAAGGTGGAGAGAGCTTCCCTCCTACCATCCCTGTCATGCTGCAAAATATCTATTGCTCCTAATGTCTGTGCTGAGATATGGAGCAATGCAACGCAAATAGGGCAGAGCCTCCCTACCCCAAGTGAGAAGTGCAGAGCTGAGTGCCAGCATCTCCAGGACCTGCTGCTCTGCCCAGGCCAGCTGAATCCCACAGGCTCAGCAAAAAGCCATTGCACAGCACGGACACAGCCTTCGGAAAAAGCAGGGATCAACCCAGCGGACTTCAGCCCTGCTTTCACCCCAGGCAGGCAATGAAACCCACAGCCCCGCAGACTCCAACACCGGGAATTCCCTGGGGTAGCTGGCCTTGGCAGGGGCAGAGGAGGATGCTGGAGCATTGCGCAGTAGCTGGGAAATGAAACCAAGCACTGTGAGAAGAGGGTGAATCTGTAGCCGTAGCATATCCGGGACACTTCTGCTTTTGTTCTTTGCAATACAGTGGCTGTCATCCATCACTGTAAATGCTGACTGGTGCCTTTCCAAAAGCCACGTCAACTAAATAAAAGGTGGAAAACCACAAATTGCAGGGTCTTTTAAGGAAAGCACTTGATTTCTTCACCAAAGACCACCTCAGCAGCCCACAAGACTCCCAATAATAAATACTGCTTTTCTGGAGCATTTTCCCCCCCGAGACAGTAGAAAGTCATGGCTTGATAATTTAAACAAGATTAAGGAATGTGCATGTAAACACAGTTGTATGCTTGCAGTGTGGGGACAGTCAGTGCACAGCCCAGCAGAGGAGGGGTTTTCCCAGCCAAAACATCTGCAAGAAAGAAAATCTTGCTTTCTGTGGGAAAGTGGAGAAGAGTGAGATGTGTTTGTGGAAGAGGCAGACTGAAGGCTGTAGACAGTGAACCTCCCAAGCCAAGGAGCCGTACCCCACCTGGCACATCTGCAGTGACACAACACAGCTGTCAAATCCCCCTGGACAGGCACAGAATAGCCACCACTCAGGTAAAATCTGGGGCAGAAGGGTCCAAGGAAACTGGGCAGAAACTGGGCAGCACAGGGCCAAACAGACGGGGGGGAAGGGAGACCCCAGGATTAGAGGTTTGCACTTGATAGAGCTAAACAAGGATCACAGGAAAAGCCTCTGAGTCTGCTTTACTGCTAGCAATCTTCTGGCTCTCCCTTTCCATGTTGAACAAGGAAAGGTTTTTCACGCTTATGGGTTTAATGCGTCCCAACATCAACTTCCCAAATTCATGAGAAGCTCCAAAATCTTCTCTTCTTTGCTGCTGTCTTCCCTCTGTTCTCACCCAATGGTTGTCCCTCCCATCTGTTCCCAAGCAGAGCTAAGGGAGCTCCTAGATCTTCATTAGTCCCCTCCAAGCCCCATCCCTGCAGTCTGAGCCGTGCCACCTCACCCCAATCTCCTACAGACACAGCTCTGTTTTGCTGTGCAGCCATGCCATTTTGCTGTGGTTGCAGAGCAACTGAGAAAAGGAAGGAGGGCAGGTTACCCCCCAGCTTCCTGGCCAGGGGGCACACCACAGCGTGCAGAGAAAGGCTTACCTAGATGCACGGCTAAGTAGGAAAACAGGAGGCAGAGGTGGGGAATGCCACAGAAATGGCACTAACTCTCCCATCACTGCTTGCTGGTTCATTAGGAGGGATTGGTAGTGGGGAAGGTACTTTCCAGAGACTTCTGGCAGCAGGACAAGTGTCCTGTTTGCTTGTCCTCCTCGTTTTCTCTTTAATCTCCACTTTTTACTGCTACTGTGCATAAAGAGAAGATGGGTGCATCTGGGCAGAGAGGCTGGGTCCCCCTCCCTTTCTAAAGGGTGCTCTGAGCCCTGGGATCTGGGCAATGCTGTGCCTGGCTCGGGGCTGAACTTACACTGCAATGAGCTGTAGCACCTGCAACTTGTAAAAGCACAGAGCTGAGCCCTACGTGGGCACAAGGGTCCCCATATCAGACAACCTCTAGGCTCAGTTTGACTCCAGGGGCCCAGGGCCAGGAGAAGCACCCTGGTCCCATGCTCCAGTCCTGGGGATCAGACCCAAGAAGCCAAACCATGGAGGTGCGGGCTGGGCGATACCTCCAGGGAGAGTCCAGCTGCAGGAGGAGGGAGGCAGAGATGGCACCAGCTCCTGCTCAGAGCCCCACAGCCTGGCCAAGGGTGCTGGCACCTTCCCACAGGACGAATCTCAGCAGAAAGTGTCCGGACAAGCAGCACCAGTGATGACATGCTGGGAATGAAAGGGGAGCAAGCAGGGGCCTGGGGAGGAGAGATGNGAATCCCACAGGCTCAGCAAAAAGCCATTGCACAGCACGGACACAGCCTTCGGAAACAGCAGGGATCAACCCAGCGGACTTCAGCCCTGCTTTCACCCCAGGCAGGCAATGAAACCCACAGCCCCGCAGACTCCAACACCGGGAATTCCCTGGGGTAGCTGGCCTTGGCAGGGGCAGAGGAGGATGCTGGAGCATTGCGCAGTAGCTGGGAAATGAAACCAAGCACTGTGAGAAGAGGGTGAATCTGTAGCCGTAGCATATCCGGGACACTTCTGCTTTTGTTCTTTGCAATACAGTGGCTGTCATCCATCACTGTAAATGCTGACTGGTGCCTTTCCAAAAGCCACGTCAACTAAATAAAAGGTGGAAAACCACAAATTGCAGGGTCTTTTAAGGAAAGCACTTGATTTCTTCACCAAAGACCACCTCAGCAGCCCACAAGACTCCCAATAATAAATACTGCTTTTCTGGAGCATTTTCCCCCCCGAGACAGTAGAAAGTCATGGCTTGATAATTTAAACAAGATTAAGGAATGTGCATGTAAACACAGTTGTATGCTTGCAGTGTGGGGACAGTCAGTGCACAGCCCAGCAGAGGAGGGGTTTTCCCAGTCAAAACATCTGCAAGAAAGAAAATCTTGCTTTCTGTGGGAAAGTGGAGAAGAGTGAGATGTGTTTGTGGAAGAGGCAGACTGAAGGCTGTAGACAGTGAACCTCCCAAGCCAAGGAGCCGTACCCCACCTGGCACATCTGCAGTGACACAACACAGCTGTCAAATCCCCCTGGACAGGCACAGAATAGCCACCACTCAGGTAAAATCTGGGGCAGAAGGGTCCAAGGAAACTGGGCAGAAACTGGGCAGCACAGGGCCAAACAGACGGGGGGGAAGGGAGACCCCAGGATTAGAGGTTTGCACTTGATAGAGCTAAACAAGGATCACAGGAAAAGCCTCTGAGTCTGCTTTACTGCTAGCAATCTTCTGGCTCTCCCTTTCCATGTTGAACAAGGAAAGGTTTTTCACGCTTATGGGTTTAATGCGTCCCAACATCAACTTCCCAAATTCATGAGAAGCTCCAAAATCTTCTCTTCTTTGCTGCTGTCTTCCCTCTGTTCTCACCCAATGGTTGTCCCTCCCATCTGTTCCCAAGCAGAGCTAAGGGAGCTCCTAGATCTTCATTAGTCCCCTCCAAGCCCCATCCCTGCAGTCTGAGCCGTGCCACCTCACCCCAATCTCCTACAGACACAGCTCTGTTTTGCTGTGCAGCCATGCCATTTTGCTGTGGTTGCAGAGCAACTGAGAAAAGGAAGGAGGGCAGGTTACCCCCCAGCTTCCTGGCCAGGGGGCACACCACAGCGTGCAGAGAAAGGCTTACCTAGATGCACGGCTAAGTAGGAAAACAGGAGGCAGAGGTGGGGAATGCCACAGAAATGGCACTAACTCTCCCATCACTGCTTGCTGGTTCATTAGGAGGGATTGGTAGTGGGGAAGGTACTTTCCAGAGACTTCTGGCAGCAGGACAAGTGTCCTGTTTGCTTGTCCTCCTCGTTTTCTCTTTAATCTCCACTTTTTACTGCTACTGTGCATAAAGAGAAGATGGGTGCATCTGGGCAGAGAGGCTGGGTCCCCCTCCCTTTCTAAAGGGTGCTCTGAGCCCTGGGATCTGGGCAATGCTGTGCCTGGCTCGGGGCTGAACTTACACTGCAATGAGCTGTAGCACCTGCAACTTGTAAAAGCACAGAGCTGAGCCCTACGTGGGCACAAGGGTCCCCATATCAGACAACCTCTAGGCTCAGTTTGACTCCAGGGGCCCAGGGCCAGGAGAAGCACCCTGGTCCCATGCTCCAGTCCTGGGGATCAGACCCAAGAAGCCAGACCATGGAGGTGCGGGCTGGGCGATACCTCCAGGGAGAGTCCAGCTGCAGGAGGAGGGAGGCAGAGATGGCACCAGCTCCTGCTCAGAGCCCCACAGCCTGGCCAAGGGTGCTGGCACCTTCCCACAGGACGAATCTCAGCAGAAAGTGTCCGGACAAGCAGCACCAGTGATGACATGCTGGGAATGAAAGGGGAGCAAGCAGGGGCCTGGGGAGGAGAGATGACATGCTGGGAATGAAAGGGGAGCAAGCAGGGGCCTGGGGAGGAGAGATGCCAGGCCTGGATCCCCTCCATCACCCACACAGGTTACTGTTTAGGCAAGAGCAAACAGCGCGATGCGATGAGACTAAAAGGGGCTTTTCCTCACCTGGCTTCCCACCCTTCCCAACTGTCCACATATCCCATCTCCTCACAAAAACCTGTGCAGGTCCCTGAGCCCCTGCCAGCTGGGTCCAGCGCTGGTGCCAAGGGAGCTGTGCCCATGGAGAGTAGCCCCTTGCCTTGGCACCAAGCGGAGGAGACCACCAGCACAGGGGACAACTGGACCTTGCCCTGGCAAACGTGCCCAGGGCACGTCCACAGCTCCTGTGGACTGCTCTGCACCAGGAAGCAATGTGAAGAGGCCGTGTTTGGGCTGCAGGAGGGGGAACAGCTTTTAGCCCCCGCGGGGCTGCTCACCTTGCCTGCAGGTGCATGCAGGGAGGGTGCAGCCAGCTCCTCCCCCCTCCCTCCAGGACCAACGTATGCAACACATGAAGGACGCTGGTGATGGAGAAAGCTCCTGTACACCACTTCTTTGGAGGCAAGGGACAAAACCAGTTGCAGTAAAGCCCATGGAAGGGGTATTATAGCACCAAGTGAGACCAGTGTAGCATTTCCCTTTGGTGCTCGCGCTTGCTGCAGAGAAGCAGAGGTGTGCTTTTGCTATGGACCTTCAATCCTACCTCCTGGCTGGGAATGCCTGTGGCAGGTCAGACCCTGAGACTGCAGCAGATTGTGCCTGCTGTGTCTTGTGCCCCTTGAATGCAGCCTGAGAAGCATCCGAGACAGCTTTCACCGTGCCTGGGAGAGACAGGAGTGCTCTCATGATCCTGGCTGCGAGACTTGGCAGCCAGAGAACAACCCAAAGCACGCTCAATTTCCTTGCATAGATGCAGCCTTGTCTTTCTTTCCTGGCCTTGTGCGCAGTCACCAAGAGAGCAGCTGTTTTGTCAGCCCCCTAGGAAAGCTTTTCATTTATAATATCTTACTATTGCACAACATGTGAAATACAGGTCCCAGGCATGGATAAAGGACTGCAGGTGATTCAACCGATGCTCCAGAACACCTCACACCAAAGTGATCCCTGCACATAGCCCCAGACCTACTGAGGGCATGTCCGCATCGTACTGCAACGGATCCTGATCCTGCCCCACCAACCCCTGAGGATGCAGTGAGGGTAGGCAAAGAGCAGGAAAAGCAGGGCTGGGGAGAGAGAAACAGGAGGACTTGGAACTTTTTTTACTGAAACCAGCTCTTGGCTGGGACTCGAGGTTTTTGACATGGCAGTGACTAGCTGCTTTCTCTAAGGAAAGTGGCTGCTTCCCTCTAAAGAGATTGTTGATATTTTGTGTCAGAAAAACTCACTCCATAGTTTACGAAGTACGGAGCCCTGCTGGTTTTTGACAGATTTCCAAGAGTTGGGCTCTGGAGTAGGGACAGCTGCTGGAGGAAGGACAGCCAGCCAGGACCACATACCTGGCCTGGGACAGCATCTCCTCCTGTCCTTCACTGGGGGGTAAGGGCAGCCTGCTGCCAGAGCTGGGCCCTGGCTCACCACCCCCTTGAGAGCCATAAAAGACGAGGAGCTGGCGGGGTTCTGTGATGAACAGCTGCATTGCTCCAAGGAGGGTGCGTTTACTGCTCCCAGAAGAGATGGGAGCCACGGGCTTTGCACCCATGCTTTTACAGGCAGGTTGGCCAAGCAGTCTCTCAAAGTAGATAAACCTGCTTCCAACATCCAAGAGATCGGTGCAAGCCCCTTCTTCCTCAGCTTTCTGAGGAACTGGGCCAGGACACTGTGCTCTTTGTCAGGGTAGCCGCCGGCCAAGGATGAACCTGATGCGCCTCAGGCTAAGCCCCTCCTGCAGCCCCTGTCCTGTGCAGGGACCCGCACCAGCTGCAGCAGCTCAGCCCTGGTGCAGATCCGTAACGAGCATCCTCCTCCTCCTCCCCAGCCACAGCCCCTCGCGGGTCACCGAGCAAGTGGCAGGAAGGCTTCTGCCCAAGCAAGCACCAGTTATCCTCCTTTCCCACACATGCTGTTTGTCTTGGCCTCTATTCCCATACCAGCCTTCCTCCTCTGACTCCTCCTCCTCAGGATTGTATTGCTGGGGCTGTCACTGTAGTTAATGAGCTGGGACAGAGCTGGTGATCTGGGAAAGTCACGCCAAGAGGCAGCCAAGCCCAGGGCATGGTGTGTGCACAGGTACCAGAGAGGAGGACCTTGGCGGGGGGAACACCTGAAAAAGAAACCCAGGCCACCGACCAAGGGGGCCAGCCGACCAGGGGAGGAAAAGGGCCAGGGCTAAGCTTGCAATCAACAAGTCTCAGCAAAAGCCGTCAGGTGCCTGGGCATCCCCTGGCTTGGACAGCCCAGCCGCTGCGCCACCACGGATGCCATCCCCCAGAGGGGCTGGTGGCCACGTCCCTCCTGCCTGCAGGAACAGTCCCTGGGCCTTCTCACTCCCAGCCTGTGCCCAGGCTTGCTGGCTGGCACCGAAGCCTGGCCAGGGACAGTGTAAATAATTCAACGATGTAGCACAGTCTCATTTGACACTGTGGTCTTTCAGGGGAGAGCGCGGTGCCTGGCTGTTGGCCATGCAAACCCCATTCACGCATGTTCGGCCCGTGCTTCACCCGAACAGAACAGCTTTGTTCAAGCATCGTGTGGTGTGGGCGAAAGGGCAGTTCCCAAGGGGACATAAGGCCACTTTGGGGCAGCAAGACCGTAGTCCCAGTGCACAGACCCAGGACACCCAAGGCTTGGGAGGAAAATGGCCAGGTACTCCCAGCTCACTGGTGATGAGGGGCAGGAGCTGGTGGGCTGCCCTCCATGCCTTGTCCATGGACGTGGCCAGGAGCAGGTATCTTCGCCTGCTTCCATTTCCCCAAAAGCTCTTTCTCCTCTCCTGCACCCCCGCTGCTAGCAAGCACTGAACTGCCAGGGCAATCAGCAGACCCAATCGGCCACGCTGTGCCTGTTTCCCTTCACCGCAAGGGCAAAGCTCCTGTTCCCACAGCTCTTCGTCTGTGTCACACACTCCTGTGGGAGCTGAGAGCCAGGGAGCTCCAGCCCAGCAGCCGCACTGGTGGGACTGAAGTGGTTTGGGCTGGGTGGTGCAACACTGGCACGCTCCCTCCCACCCCATCTCTGTAACACAGCCCCCTGGGGTCCCGCTCCTGCAGCACGGCCCAGCAGCGCAGAGCAGGGTGCCCACCTTGCCACAGTGCTGAGAGCTCCCAGCTGCCATACAAAGTGTCCTTCACCCCTATGAAAGCCCCTTTCCCCGCCTTGCACCCCAGCGCAGCCCCCTTGCTCCTGCGGCATCGCAGGCAGCACTGGCTGCACGCCCCACGCTCTGCGCTGGCCTTCAGGCTCAAACACAAGGCAGGCCAACCACCCACTGGCTTTTCTTTTTATTTAACAAAATCACAGCACAATAAAAAAGAGAGAAAAGAAGCAACTTACACCCGTAATTGTTGCATTGAACAGATCTAGCAGCAAATACCTGAGAGCGGTGTGAACACTGCTCGTGCATCCCTGCCCAGGCAGGAGCGCGGGGCAGGCTTTGATCACGGTGGCAGGCTGGAGGACCAAGAAGTGGGGGCAATGTCCCTGAGGAGTGCAAGGGCTAAGATCAACGTCACTGCCCACTCTGCTGCCACTGCATTACTGGCTCTATTTCTACGTGTGCAAGGAAGGGCAGGAGGGGAAACAGTGCGGGGCACGAGAGAGGGCATGAGAGAGGAACTGCATCAGCCACACTCTGTCAGAGGGCATCTAGGTTGTGCTCAGCAAGGAAGCAGCACAGTGCATGGCCAGCAAGGAACTTCTCCATCCCTCCCCTTCATCCCCACACTATCCCGTCCTGGCAGCCCTTCCCAGGGATGCAGAAGGACTGCAGAAGGTTTGGGGCTGATGATGAAGACCAAAGGGATCAGACGGGTGCTGGAGGTCACAGCTGCTGCAGTGAAGGGAAGGCTGAGATCCCCCAAACTCATCTCACAGAACAGTCCATCAACCAGCTTCCAGGCTGTGAAGGCAGTGGAGGCTCTGGTCCAGCAGCCCCCGGCTCAGACGGATGCACCAGGGACAGAGGGAAGAAGAGAGAGTAGGCAGGGCTCTGCCCAGCTCCACACACTGGTGCGAGTCCCACGGACGGTCGGCCCCATGGCTGGAGGTGGAAGCAGGTCGGCTTCATTAGCTTCAGATTCACAGCAGGGATCCGGTCCTGCTCCAGGCACTGGGGCCAGCCATGGGCTTCTTCGGAGCCTACTTGCCCTGGGGTTTGGCCTGCGGAAGTGAAGAACCCAGCTGTGATGAGTGTGATCCTTGGGGCAGGAGCGTCCCCAGGGTCCCTTGCCCATGGTCAGGGTGGTCACTAAGGGGTGACCTCCCCTGGCCAAGCCATGGTGGTAAAGCGGGGACCTGGCAGGTCTTGCAAAGCACCCACCAAACTCATTGCAAGCGCTACCCATGAAGATGCATACGTTGCAAACGCCAAGCTTGCAGGACAGAAGTAGGGGGGGTTTGCTCCCAGTGCTGTTTGCTGTAGCACCCATTGGGCTCAGCCCAGGGTGGCACTGGGTGGGCAACAGCCCCAGGGCTGTATTTATTTGGGATGGAAGAGGGACTGCAGAGGAGTCAGACTGGTCCCAGCTGGAGGGAGGAGGGAGGGAAACTGAGAAAAAGTACCCTGCCTCGATAGAGCATGTCCCAGCTCTTCCCGGCAGCCCAGTCACACTGGGAAAAGCCTGTTTGGTGGCAGATCAACCCACCCCCAGGCTGCCCTCATTCCCAGCTGAGCACAGGGCCAGCTCTTACCTTCCTGGCAGAGCTGGCATCCAGCTTCTCTTGGAGGCGAATCACCCACGGGGCTTGGAGGGGTGCGCAGAGGCGCTTGCCTTTCGTGGTGATGAACCTGCCAGGCCCATGGGAAAAAAAAACAAGATGAGGTGAGCAGGGCACCCCGGGGATGCTCCGGAGCAGCCCAAGCTCTCACTCACTGCCTCCCTCACTGCCCTCCTCCATCTCTACCTTGGGATGACTCTCTTTCCTGTCTTTCGTCCCGAGTTTTCCTGTCCTGGCAGGTCTGTCCTGCTCTGATTGAGCCTCTGATCTCCACGGTCTCTTCCACAGTATTCCCTATTCCCTCGCCCCCAAACCCAGCTCAACATCCCTCCTCCACCCTGCTCTGCCTCCCCTCCCTTCCTCCCCACAGGGTCCATCCCTTGGCCATCACCACCCTGGGGCTCTTACACGGCAGCCGGGATGTTGCAGCCATCCTGCACCAGCTGGAGCCTGTAATCCTGCACTATCCGTCGCGGGATGGGCGTCTCGCTCGTCCGCAGGCAGCAGTCGAGGACGTTGTTCCCGCCATGCACTGGAGGAAGAACACACCATGCAGGCTCAGGTTGCTCACCCCAGGTCAGCTGCACCTTCGCCCAGCCTCCCCGGAGGGTGCAGGGGCTGCAGGGCTGCCCCAGTGGAGCAGGGCAGGATGGTGCCCACCAGCGACGCCCTCGCATACCACCCCAGCTGCACAAGCAGGCAGGAGCTTTATTGCCTCCATGCCCTGGTGCCAGGAGACCTTTGCCTCCTTCCAACAGAAAGCAAAGGAGGTGAGAAATGGGAGATTGTCAGAGGGCAGCCCTTCTGCATGCCTGGGTCCCTTCCACAACCCTGGGGCCAGCACCGGCCGGCAAGCAGGGCAGATTGGGTGTCTTCACACCACTTCAGGATGCTGTGACGCTGAAGATGCCCATTCCTGAAGGGGTGGGCATGGCTTCAGCTGTATTTGCTGAAGCAGTCATAAGTTTTGCAGCTACCTTACCACCAACCCACCCCGCACCGATCAATCCTGTGACAGCTGAGGGACACAGCTGTCTGCACTTCACTGTGGGGTAGGGGAGCTTGGTTGCCCTCCAAGCAAATGCTTTATTCACTGTTAATGCCTGTCAAGGCTGGCCGTGCCCAGGGATGCCTGTAACCCCAGGCAGCAAGGTGTGGTGCAACACCACAAGGTGTCTGGACTCCCTAGCTCCCTGCAGCAGAGCAGAGGGCCTGGTGCCACCCACCCAGGCAGCTGTGACCTGTGCAAACCCCATGTTCAACACCAGCAGCCCCTCAAACACGGGCTCTGCTCTAATATATGCCTTCCCTCCCATTCCCAGCCCTGCCACTTGCCCCAAAGCTGCCCCATGCCAAAGAGTGCCAGGGATGCTCCTCTGGTGTGCTGGGGAGAATGGGACCAAGGCGATCCCAGCCCAGTGTGCACAAGCTGGGCTAGGGCACTGGGAGGCAGGATTGCTCCACAGCCTCTCCCAAGCACAGCCTTCCAGCTCCAGTGCCCTGCAGGCTCCTGCCTGGACTTTGGGCAGGGCACAGTCCCTCTGGGACAGGTTACAAGTAGAGGACTCAGGAGGGCTGTGACAGAGCCCCAGCCATGGGTCCCTGTGAAAGTCTGCTGGAAATGCAAAAGAGAGCAAGAAACTAGATCATCTCCCTTCCACAAGAAAGGCAGCCTGAGAGGTTCCCTCTTACCATCCAGGATACATCCCAGCACCAGGAGACTGAGGCAGAGAAGATGCAGCCACTGCATTTTGCTGCTGAGTCTGGCAGAGGATGGGCTGGAGGCGACGGTGCTCTGGGTGAGAGAGGTGAGCTCTGCACAGCTTCCCTGCGCTCTGCTGCTGGTGCTACCCACTGCCTATTTATCCTTCCAGCCTGTGGCTTTCACTTTCTTTTGGAGAAGAGGGGTGGGAAGTTGCAACAAGTCTTGCCACAGGCTGGATTTTAATCTTTGAGCAGTTCCCGAATATCCCAGCTGCTTTCCCTGCAGCCAGCTGCTCTGCAGTCCCAGAGCCAAACACCCTCCTGCCATCTCTGCTGACGGCACCCAGGCCACAAGGGCTACTGGTCTGGGCCAGAGTGGCTCCAGGGTCCCTTCACCCTGTGAAAGCACCCTGGGGCTCTGGGCAAGAACATGGGGGATCTCACCCCATGCATTTCCCAGTCCCTCCTCCGAGACATCTCTGGGACCTTCTCATTAGATATCGCATAGGCTCAACTCACTGATGCTGGGGGGAGAACTTGCCTCAACCCCATTTTGGGGGTATATACCGGTACTGGGGTGATGCCTAGCTCCCTCTGAGCACCCCCATCTGGTCACAGGAGCCCGGCTGGCTCCCCCTTCCCTCCCCATTGCTTGTGTGGGGAGCACATCTGAAGCCAGTGGATGGAGGAGAGACCAGCCAGCATGCTCTGCTCCAGGGCCATGATCTCCCATGCCAAAAGACAACCTGGTTTCCAGGTGTCCCAGCAAACAGGCTGTCCTGGTTTCAGCTGGGATAGAGATAATTTTCTTCCTAGCAGCTGGTATAGTGCTGTGGTTTGGATTTAGGATGAGAATAATTCTGATAACACACTGATGGTTTAGGTGTTGCTGAACAGTGCTTACGCTAAGTCAAGGACTTTTCAGCTTCTCATACTGACCTGCCAGCAAGGAGGCTGGAGGTACCCAAGAATCTGGGAGGGGGACACAGCCAGGACAGCTGACCCAAACTGACCAAAGGGACATTCCAATACCATATGGCATCACGCTGAACAAAAAAACTGGGGGGAGTTGGCCAGGGGGGCGTGGCTGCTGCTCAGGAACTGGCTGGGCATCAATCAGCGGGTGGTGAGCAATTAATTGCATTGTGCATCATTTGTTTTGTATATTCTTTTATCATTATTATTATTATTATTATTGTCCCTTCCTTTTCTGTCCTATTAAATTGTCTTTATCTCAACCCATGAGTTTTACCTTTTTTCCAATTCTTTCCCCCATCCCACTGGGGGTAGTGAACAAATGGCTGCGTGGTGTTTAGCTGCCTGCTGGGCTAAACCACAACACGGGCTCATGGCCAAAGGCAGCCTCAGAGCTCCCTAGAAACAGGTTTTCTCAGCACAAGAGCAGAAATCCCCCAGGGAAGCTGTGTGCACGGCACGGGGTGCCAGCAGCTCACCAGCTGCATGGGCACTGCAGGGAGGGAAGACCGGTGCTCCCACTGCAAGCCTTCACAGGAGCGCAGGGACGGGGGCCGTTTCTCCTTGGGATGGTGACTCACCACCATGCCAGTGCCACATGCAGTGACGTCCCTTAACCAGCCTGCTTCAGCCCTGATACGTACCATGTGGGATGCTGAGAGCGGTGATGTTGTGCAGCCCAGGGAAGGAATGGTGAAGGGGGTCTCACTGCTGTCAGCAGCTGCCTCGTAGGGGTTTGGAGAGATACCAGAGCCAGGCTCTTGGAGGGACCCAGAGACAGCGTGAGTGGCAACAACACTAGTTGCACCCAGGGAAATTCCTATTGATAGTAGGAAAAATATTTCCCCACAGGGGTGAAAAAGTCCTGGAACAGGATCTCCATCCCTCCACCCTCTCCCTTGCTCCAGCTTTGGCCTGTCCTGGCCCCTTGGTGGAGGGCGCTGCACAGCCCTTCCACAGGGATGAATATTTACCTGGGGACAAGACACAGGGCTGGGACGCAGGGACCTCAGTGGGTCCCTCTGCTCCTCTCAGCAGTGGGAGGTAGCGAGCTCTGCCCCTTCCCTACTCCATGGTAAGAAGCAAGAGGAGACTCCAGCCGCGCCACCGGCCAAGGTGCTCTGACGCTGCACTGGCACTGGCACCAGCCTTGTGCATGGGGTAGCCTCCTCCATCCGGAGAGCATTGCTTTCGGCTGCTCCTGTGCCCCAGCAAGCTGGCACTATGCCGAAGGGGTTAGGCAGGGGCAGGTGGGCAGGATGAGCAGCACAAACAGGATGTGCCAGCTTAACTTCAGTCAGCACCTGCCGCCTTCTAGCACTCACAAGCTATTGGAGAGAAATCTTGGCTGGCGGAAGGGGAATTTAGATGGCAGAGGATTAGTGTCAGTCATCAGCCCCAGCCTCCCTGCGGGTTTGGGGATGCAGGCTGGCTCTGGGACCTGGTCTCCACTTGATCTCCCTGGGGCGTGGCCAAAGATATGCCACAGCAGGGAGGACAACGGCTTCTCCTCGCTGCTGATGCTGGTGGCCAGACCACCAGGCACAGCTGCTCCTAACCCAGAGCTGGCTCCTCCCTGGGGGCTGGACTGACAGTGCAAAGGCCCCCTGCGAAGAGAGGCCCCCAAAAGCAGAACCCTGACCCACTGGCAAGGGATGCCGGGGGTGCTGCCCAATGGCAAACCCTCACCTGCTTGCACGTTCGGTGGGTTTGGCAGCTACTAAAGCATGCCCAAGGACTGGTAAGGAGTGCTGAGGGGTGCTGGGGGTCCCATCCTGTGGAACCCCCCTCCAGGCACTGCTGGGGTCCCGGTCACCGTGGCAAGCTGCAGGGTCCCCTGCCACTTTCCTGACACAAGGGGCTCCCACCCGTTGCTGGCTCCCAGCCGGCCACGCACTGAAAGCAGCATGTCCAGTGTTGGGAATAATACATCCTTCTGGGGGTAAACCCCTTAACCACCTCTGGCTGCAGGGGACCCCCTGCCCTTGCACTGCCCGCAGGGCCTGCCGACACATGAGCAGGAAAGAGAGTCTCTGCTTCCTCCTAGCAGCTGTCTGGGTGCCAAGTGGGTGAAAGCACGGCTGCTCCAGTCTCCTCTGCTCCCCAGGAGGAGGACTGGATGGTGAGGAAAGGGGCTTTCCACTTGCATTGTGAAAGGGGAATGTGACGAGTTTCCCCGCTCCACTGGGGTCAGTGGGATTTCTAAGAAGAGAATGGTCATCTCTGAAGTGCATCCCTGCGGCATGCAGGGAGGTTACCCCATCCCCCTCGCAGGGCTGAGCCTTGGGGACCAGAAGAGATGGCACAGATGGGGAAGAGGGGATGTTTCAGGGTCCAGGCTCTTCAGAGGCACACGCAGGCAGGGAACGGGCAGGGGATCCGGTGTGATTTGGGAAGAGGGGAGAGCATCGTGTGCGCTGACCCATTTAAGCCTCATCCAGAGCAATTTGGGAGCGCTGGAACTCCAGCCCGCAGGACACCACAGGCAGTGCGAAGCATCCCTGAGCACTGACCCCTGCAGAATCCTCAATAATGCAGTTGTTTAAAGTTGAAACCGTGCATGGCGGAGGGATCCCCATGGGAAATCCAACCCATTGAAATGTAAATGGGCCATGAGAGCATCACCTCCATCCCTGGGCTCTCTTCTGGAAGTAGTGGCCATGGTGCCACCCTGCCAGAGACCTGCTGGCTGCAGGAGCCCCTGGGGCAGCTGCTTGTGGGCTCCGGCGTGGTCCCCGGGGTGCCTTGTGGTGCTTAGCTTTCCACCTCTGAGCTACGAAGCTGGAAAGGGCAAAGGGGGAATTTCAGCAAATTCCAGGCACAGCCAGTCCCTGGGGCAGGATCTGGCTGGGCTGCATTCACCTCATTGGGAAATACTGGGCAGGCATTGCAGCTGTTTCAATTTCCCTTGCATCTCCCAGCATGAGCCTCCTGCACAGCTCCCATTGCAGCCCCAGTCCCGGTGCAGCGGGGACTGGGACCACCACCAGCCCACAGGGCTTGGGGCTCCACTGGATCTCCTCTAACTGAGGGAACCCAGTCAATCTGATGTAAATGGAATTAAGGAAAAGAAAAAAGCAAGCCATGACTTTGCCCGGAGGGAGTAAAGATGGTCCCAAGAGTCTGGCTAAGAGGGATGTAGAAGGTGCCAATTCTTGCTCTGTTAGAGCCCATGTCTCCCTAACACTCGTTGCCTTCAGTGTCATTGATGTTGAGGTCACCGTAGGTGATGGGCAACAGAGCCAAGACCCTTCAGCTGGGTCCCACTCAATTCCACCCAGGTGAGCACCCATCTCCCCGGGTCCCTGCAACTCACGTGTCCCTCAGCATCATCTTTGGGCTGCACAGCCTCCCAGCCAGGTGCTTCCTGCAAATGTTCTTAGACATGCTGTGATGGGACTGAGATGGCAGCAGCCGGGTGGGATGCCCCCAGCCGTGCCTCCCTGCTGTCTCACTGCCTGTCCTCCTCTCTGCAACCTCTCCAGGGGTTTCAGGAGGGCATGGCTGGTGAACAGCTCAGAGACCTGTGCAAAAAGGAGCCCGTCAGCCATTTCCTTGTCATCTCCCATGTGGCTTGGCAGGAAGAGTGCCGGGTGAGGCTGCACCCCAAACTCACCTGTGGACAGATCTAAAAGCACATAGGATAGACCAAAAGCCGTGAAGACTGCTCTCTTTCACTGATCGGTTGGCTCTTAGACTGACAGTGGGCAGAGGAGGCTGTGGGTTCTTCGTGTGGTGCAGCTCTGGCTCACATTGGCCCAGCTGCAGGACATCGTCAGAGGAGAGCGGATGCTTTTCCACTGCCCCTTGGAGAGCTGCAGCCCAGGAGCAGGTCTGCAATCCCCAGTGGGATGGGAGGCAAGTGGAGGGGCATGGGCATCTGGGCAAGTGGAAGGAGGACTGTCAGTGTGAGGACATACCAAAGCCGAGGGGCTCCAGCCAGCAAAACAGAAGATGGGGGAAGGAGGGCACTTGGGAGCTACATGTAGGTGAAGAAAAGGTTGAGAGGAGGCTCTGGCCTGGGGACCTCTAGGAGAGGACGGACGCCAAGGGATGGTTGGGACTGGGAAATACCTTGGAGCAGAAAGGGTGGGAGTCCTTATTGCCCACCAGCCACTTCTCTGCCCTCAAGACCGTGGCAGACCCTGGGAGGGCAGTGCTGGTGGAGAGAGCACCATAAAACACCTTGAAGCTTCACTGGGAAACCACAGCCCCTCTAGCACCCACACGGCCCCAAAAACAGCCCTTGGCACCCGCAGGGCTGCTGCAGCGTAGCCGGCTTCTGCTTCTTGGGAACCACGTGGGGCGGAGGGACAGACCTGGTGTGCATGTCTCCAGGTGAGCCTCGCTGGAGCTCAGCCCAGCGTTCCAGCCCAGCACACTCTGCTGCCGGCACAAGCCCAGAGCACCATCTGCGCCAGCTAATGACTTGAGCTAATCATTTGGCCCAGGTTCAAGACTTCCCTTTTTTTGGCTGGACTCTGTGCTTTCTGTCTTGCCTGGCTACTTTCTGCTGTCACAGAAGCCTTTCTGCTTCAGGGTGGCCGAGCTCTCCTAACTTTTGGCTCTGCTTGACATGCGTGCAGTTTTCTTGCCTTCCCTGCAAAATGTTTGGGTTTGCTTGTACAGCCCTTGCACACCCACTGCCCCAGTGCATACTGCATCAACCCTGCCCTGTCTGTGCACGTGGGGCAAAGCAGCAGGTTTGCCCTGCCATGGGGTATGACTGTGTGAATCCTCCTCTGCTGCTTCACTGCAGCATTGTCATAGACCATCTTCTTTACATAGCTTGTCTCAGCGGGGGTCCGTGGATTCAGCTCCTCTGTGGGGAAGGGGTTGTGGACCCTGCTGCGTGCTCCAGATCCCAGCCCATCGCCTGTCCCTTCAGATTCTCACAGGGAATCTCCTCGGAGGTGTTTCCCCAGTGCCACCTCACCGTGGCAGCACCACAGCCACCTGCCTCACCAGCAAGAGGCTCCCACTAACCGTGAGACCTCATTTTCCTTAAAAGCAGCATTCTGCAGGAAAGCTGGAAGCCGTGTGCAAACGCCCATGTGTGCAGTGCACACGTGGAGCTGCATTTGTGCATCCCTGTCTGTGCTCACGCATGCCTTCCTGCGCAGGTATCAGTGCCCAAACATGGGACAAACTCCGGTGCTCTTGCACAAGCCCTGCTTTTAGGGTAAAATTTAGGGTGAATTAGAGCACCCACATGTGCGTGTTTTTTAACCTGTCTTAGCCTAAGGCCCACCTACCATATGAAGGGGAAAAAAAACACCCGTGTGATGTTTACACCTGCAGCCACAGAGACACCAGGATACATTTCACGTGCTGGCTCGCTCCTGCCATCTGCTCATGCTTTGCTGTTTGTGGTTGCAGACATATTCAACTGGGCCTCATTTCTAGGGGGTTTTTGCAATCATTTCACAATCCCCGGACACCGCGATCAGCAGAACAAGGAGTCCCACAGAAGGCAGGGCCAGCCTCACAGCACTAGAGTGCGTCCCCAGCAAACGCAGGGCTGCCTCCAGCCCTCCCACAGCAGCCCTGGCTGACTCCTAGTATGTGGGTGTCGGTTCCCAGGCTCCCAGTAAAGCCAAGGCCAGAGCACAGCCTCATTAATAACTTGGTTTAATGCTGTTTTCCCAAAGCAGTGGGGGCCACAGAGCCTGTGATTTGAGCAATCAGTGCTTGTCCAGGGAGGGTCAGAGTCAGAGGGTCAGGCTCGGCTGTGAGCAAAGACACCATGTACAAGATCATTTTGTGCCCCCATGTTTGCTGGCATCTAGGGACCTCTTAGTGGGGACAGCTGAGCAAACAGGATGCCTTCACCTTGCTGGGTAACACAGCTGCAAGAGAGGGGACTTGCATGGTCCCCCTCCCCTGTGCCAGCAGCACCCAGCCGCTGCACCCCAGGGACGCAGTGCCCAGGGGGGCTGCAAAAGCCAGGACCTGGGGGATGACAGTGTGTGGGGCAGGAGAGCAGCCCCCCATGCAACCCTTCCCACCCCACCAAAGCCCATCACAACAGCCAGAACGAGTGAGTTTGGTTGTAAAGGATATATTTTATTGCCTTGCATCCTGTCCAAAAGCCGGTCTGGCAGACGGCTGCGTGCTCCCACATGGAGGAGAGGGTAGCACAGAGCCAGCTCAGCGCCCATCCCATACTCAGGGATGGTATCTTGGACTTCACAGTTTCTTTACACAGCCTTAAAATAATAGACCTAAATGCCCGCCTAATAAAGCAATCAAGCCAGATAAATGTGCTTGATAGAAGCACACTCAGCTACAAGCTTTACTGCAGCCAACACACAGCCTTTGCTGATACTGTTAAGCCTCGCAAATCCTATTATTGCAATTATATGACTTAATAGACCTTTACTGACCAAAGTCCGTGTCTGAAGTCTCTGCAAGCAGAGAGCATTGTGGCTGCGGTGCAGCCCTTCAACTTGCTCCTTCTCAGCATGCTGGAGGGGGTTTGCAAGCACAGGGAGATGCCATTTCCCTGCCAGCCCTGTCCCAGGGATCTGTCCCCCCTCTACTTGCAGTCTCACCTTATGGTGTCCTCGGGTTAGTGACTTCTCATTTTACTAAAGGTTTGGGATAGAGCTGCTCTCAAACAGCTGCAGTGTGTCTGCAATGAATTTTGCAAAGTCTTCTATTTCCCCACCTGCACAGCATTTGGCTTAATAATATCTGAATCTGTGACAACAGCAAAACCAAGGGAGATAAAAGGGTAAAATTCCACTAAAATGAACAATTTGTTCTGATTTCGTTGCAATTTTGTACCTAAAAAAAAATAAAAAATCAAAAGGACAAATCCTGACTGTATTCCTCCAAACTACACTGCAACAGCGTGCTGTAAAAGCTGAAGGGAAAGCCTAGAACAGCGCAGACATACAGCCACACTGTCACCCTCGCTGTCCCCAAACTCTCCATCTCAGCCACTATTAATTGCCCTGGGATGAAGCGCCCAGCAAGCAGCCCGGGCAGGACCACAGGGATGTGGACCTGCCTGGCACCCCACAGCCCTGCAAGCCGAAAAGGAGCAAACAGATGAGAGGGAAATGAAATGCAGCCAACATTTATTTGGTAGAAAAATAAGAGCAATCTTCCAGAAAAGCCAGCCTGCAGCACAAAGGGTACTCTGTGAAGCACAAGGAGCCAGAAGTAGAGCCCTCCAGGAAGACTGAATGAAAGCACAGTCTTTAAATATAAATACAAATGTATAAAACCCCCTCAAAAAGTCATAGGAAAAGCTGCCATCCTGCTAGGCTACAGAAATCCCCTCTGGTGGCAAGGCTGCCCACTTCCCCCTCGGGGCCACGGCTCAGCTGCCACGTGGGTCCAGGTCCCCACTGACACGGCCATGGGGCCAGTGAGGACCTGGGTGCTTCCCGCCGCCGAGAGCACCCAGCTGGTGCAGGGGTCCCAGCTGGGGGGATCTCTGCGGCAGGCACAGCAGCTCCGAGGGGGCTGCGTAGCAGAGGGCAGCCCCCTCGGCCAGCCCCGTCCTTGCCCCAGGGCTGGCGGGCAGGCGGGTGGTCTGTGGATGTCCATTGCCGGGCGGTGGGTCGGTCATTGGTGGGGAAGGCATCCATCCTAGGGGAGAGGAAGGCAAGGAGGGGGCAGTGAGGTGGAGAGGGTCTCAGCAAGAGCGCCTACCCCAGCCAGGGAGCTGTTGCCTTGCATAACGTGCCTTGCCCGTCTCCAAGCATTGCCTTGCCCCAGCAGCTCCAGAAAGAAATCTGATTTTAAGGCAAGCACAGACCAGGAGGGAGCTGTGCCCTAAGCGCCTCCACACTCCAGCCACAGCTATGGCAGCCCTCCCGGGCTTGGCCCCGGGAGCTGGACGCCCGCCCTCCCACGGAGAAGGATCTGGGATGGGGGACAGCACCCTTACCCCATCACCCTGCTGCCCCCCAATCCCCGTCACCTACCTCTTCAGGCCTGACTTAGACCCGCTGCCGCTTCTGCTGCTTGCGGCTGCCCCCAGGACGCAGGGGACGTGCCGCCTTCTTGTCCTTCTTGTCGTTCTTCGCCTTCTTGTCCAGGTTCTCTATCAGCTTCTGGACGGCGGGGTCAGTGGGAGAGGCACAGATTTTCTTATTCTTCTTGGTGGTAAACCTGGGGGTGCAGGCAGAAAGGTTTGTTGGGGGTGGGCAGCGGGGGAGGACACGGGGAGGGAGGGCTTGGCTGGAGCCAAACTGCTCCGAGGGTCCCAACCGCAGCGGGGTACTCACACAACAGCATGCAGCAAACATCCCGACTCGGGTGTCTGAATGGTGTAGGACTTCACCAAGCTGCTGGAGATGGCTTTCCGGCTGTTCTTCAGGCAGCAGTCCGAGGCTGAGCTGCCAAACCCTGGGGGCAAGGGGGGATGTGGGATTTCAGACCCTCACCAAGCCGGGGCACTTTCCCAGCCCTAGGGGAGCACATCACAGCTGGCTGACGGCCCAAGGCTTGCTTGGTGTCATTTGTGGGAGAGGTGCTGGGACAGCATGTGAGGGTGGGAGCTCTCAACCCCAGTACCCAGCTTCAGGTCGGACCCTGCCCCGGGGATATGTGACACCAATTTCACTGTCAGCGGAGGGGAAACTGAGGCAGAGATGAGCTCCTTGCAAAGGGACTGAACCTCATTCTCCTGCCTGCGCCATTCGACTTGGAGTTCTGCTGCCCCACCAGCCACGTGCACGCACACACATGCTCCCAAGCCAAGCAAGCACTGCAAACCAAAACCACACACCAACCAGGCGCATGCACAGACACACTCCCCCCCTACACACGACCGCACTGCAAACCCCAGCCGCGCACACACCAAATCCACTACAATCACCCCCCGTGCACTCTGGCTGCACCACCCAGCACACTGCACAGACCCCGCCGAGCACCCACCCACAGGTGGGCAGGAGGGCTTCGCACCCCTCACCTTCAGCCTGGGTGATGAGGAGGGTAAGGGCCAGCAGGAACAGTGGCGGGAGGAGGCGCAGAGCCATGGTGGGTGCTGCGGGTGCTGAGCTCAGCAAGGCTGGGGGAGCAGGACACGCACTGCTGCCTTGTGCGGAGGCTGCTCCTATTTATCTCTGGATGCTTTGCTTTCATTTTCGGCCAGCCTGGCAGGCAGCCCACCAGCCGGCAGAGGGCTGGGTGATGGAGAAGCGGGAGGGTGGGGGATTCCTGTAAGCTGCAAGCCCCTCTTGACAGACGCGTCCTGTCTTGTTCCCAGCTGCCCATCACAGCACGGGGTGCCAGGTGGGGGGCACACCGGAGACACGGCCCCCGTCATGGCTAGATGAGTTTGTGGGCTCCTGTTTCCCATCCGGTCCTGCAACCTGCCGCTACCTGCTCTCAGTGGGCTGGGTGTTGCTGCTTGCCAGACAAGGACCCTGGCAGGTGGCCAAGCCATTAGGGAAACCAAGGAGTCAATCTGTTTTGCTTCACCACCTCATCCTTTGCTCCTGAGCCAAGCCACCCACTCCACATAGGTGAGAAGGGGCTCAGGGTGACCCCACATCCCAACCCCCTGAGCCTCCATCCCTGTCCAGCTGCCTCGGGGGCCTCCCCAAACAGCTGAACACGCCTGTAGGGCTGGGATGCGCAGGGGCTGGACTGCAAATGGGGCTGGGGGAGATAACGCAGCCCACTGTGCGGTGGTGCTGATGCCAAATTGTGGGGAGCTGAAGATGAGTGGGGACCTCAACCAGCTGGAGGAACAGGCTGACGGGAATCTCCTGAGGTTCAACACAGACAAAATGTGAAGTCCAACAGGTGAGACAGCGTGATGCCATGCAGCCAGACAGGCAGGGCATGGCTGGCAAGACAGGGGCTGTGCAGAAGTGGACATGGAGGAGCTGAACAGAAGCCCTCAGGGCACCCCTGTGGTGGCAAAGGCCACCCAAAGAGATGGCCACATGGCTGGACCAAGCCCTGAGCAACCTGGTGAAACACCAGTCCTGCTCTGAGCAGGGGATGGCCAGAGACCTCCACATTTTCATGCGAATGCCAGGGCATGTTCTGGAAGAGGCAAAGGATGGAGGTTTCACAACCACTTTGGACAACCTGTTCCAGTGCTTGAAATGTTCTCATGTTGAAAATATTTTGCCCAGTATTTAATTGGAATTTGCCTTGATGCATCTGGTGCCGCTGCCTCTCGCCCTGCCCGAGGGCCCCTCCGAGAAGAACTGGGCACCGATGCCCCTCCAGCCCCCCCAGGCAGCCAGCACGGAGCCCCCTTTGCCGTCCCATCCCCAGCCTCACCACCCCACTGCTCACAGCCCCTCTTCACCTGCCCTGGCCTCCAGCTCCTTGGCCAGCCTTGCTCCCGCTGCTTGTGTCAGCCGTGTTCCAGGAGCCCCGACAGCATACAGAGCTGTGATGGGGTCTCCCCAATGCTGGTGGGGACTGATCCCCTTCCCTGGCCCTGCTGTCTGCACCCTAGGGTGCAGCCCCAGGACTTTTCACCGGTTCCCGATAAGGACCCTCATAAACAGTTATCAAAGGCAATGAGTAACCCAGGGGGAGACCAAAGTCCCGGCTGCTGTAGAAAGCAGAGCCACGATAAGATGCCCAGGCTCTAGCCCCCCTCAGCGGGGAGGGGGCAATGCTGGCATCATGGGGGGGGCTCACCATCAACAACTGCCCTGCAGCCCTCTCCTGGGCAAGGAGACCGGGAAGCTGCAGTAGCTTGCTGCCTTCCTCGGGGACAAGTTGGGTGCTTGGGGCAGTGTGGGATCCAGGGCTGCACTCCTGTGGCTTCCCCCATCACCCAGGCAGAAAAGAAAGGGAGCTCCCTTGCTGGGGCGTACCCATGTGCCCAGTGCCCGGACGGGGGGAGGCAGCTCCCCACGCACTGATGCAGCTCCGAGGTCCATGTGGTCTCAGGCAGCAGCCCCTGGGGCATGCGGCAGGCACAGGCCATGGGCAGCAGCGGGTTGCCTGTGGGTGCATCTCCCCAGGGTGCCTGGCAGCACGGGGAACTGGTTCCTGAAGGCATCCTATGTGCTGCCACCCATCCCTCCAACCCCAAAGCACCGGTGGCATCAGGACGGAGCAGGAAAAGGAGAGCCACACTGGCTCTTTCCAGCCTTTATTTGTGCAACCTCTCCAGGCAGCAGTGCCCAGCTGAGCACCTGGATGAATCCTTGCCCTTGGCACATCTGGGACACTGTCCCGCTGCAGATCCATGTGCCAGAGAAGCTTGGGGAGCACTGATCCCATAGCCATCCGCCCTGGTGAAATGTCTCCCAGAGCCTATGTGGTATGAGGACAAGAGATGTGGAGGGAGGGGAGATGTCACAGGTTGCCCCCAGCACAGCCCAGTCCAGCCAAGGGCTCCCTCCGCTCCTGAAGGAGCCCAGGAGAGCTCTGCGGTCCCAGCGCAGAGCCTAGCTCCCTTCCTTGCCCAGTCCCAGCCACAGCCGTGGCAGCAGGCGCCTGGAAAGTCCCTGGCTCTCTGCATGTTTTCAAGGCACCGCAGCAGCATCCTCTGGCCAGAGGCCAGCCCCAAATACAGTCTGAGCTGCTGAAGAGGGTCAGGGCACGCGTTCCCTTCACAGGCATCAATCTTTGGCAAGTCTCTGGTTGCTGCAATTTGCACCCCAAAGAAAGCAGCCAGCTGAGCAGACCCTCATTCCAATTCCTCCAGGGAAGGTGGATTGGAGAGGACCCAGGAGGGAAGAAACTAAGGGCAGGGGTACTTGGCCATTGCTCTGGCTGAGCAATGCAGACGCACCTGCATGCCTGATCAGCAGGGCCCCATGGAAACTGGCATGGAGGTCTGTGCCCCATCTCCCCTCCTGCCTCCCTTCCCTCAGAGCCCCCAGTTCACTCCTTCCTCCCCACGTGCCTTGCTCTATCACCTGTCCTCCCAGCCCAGGAAGAAAGCAGGGATCTTCTGGCAATGAGAGAGGGGTGAGCACCCCTGTTTGCAGGGAGGTCACAAGGCAGACTGAACTTTTGGGATGCAGAGGAGCTGCCAGGGGTAGGGGGTAGAGGCAAAGCTTTTTAGGGCTCTCCAACACCAGCAGCCTCCAGCAGCTGCTCGGCCAGGTACAATTTCTTGCACGCACCCACATAAATCCATTTCTCACCAGCTTGGGGTCCTGCAGCCTCCAGCCTTTTCCCAGAGCTCAGAGGTACAGGATGGGGACAGACACAGGGAGGGGGACATAACCAGGCAGGGTGCCCCTCTGTGGTGTCTCAGCTACAGGGAACCCCTTTCTGGCCCCAGGGTCTCTGTCAGACACCATACAGAGCCTTTGCAACAGGGCTTCGTGCAATGGTGCCTCCAGCTACCCCCATGCTTGGGCAGCCCAGCTCCAGCCTTCTGTGCACCCCCGTGGTGGAGGGACCTCCAGACTGCAGGAAGAGGGGAAGGTGTCCTAGGCAGAGACTACAGTGTCCCCACACACAGAGTGTGCAAAAACAGTGGGATCATAGCAAATGTCACCAAACCACCTTGCTTGTGAGCCTTTCCCAGGCAGAGAAACCACTGTGGGAGCTTATAGGGACTCACTCAAGCCTCCATCCCGAATGCTTCCCATGTTCGCACCCCACACCCCAGCACCAGAGCCTCGAGTTTGCCTACAAGTTACTTCCCTGGTTTCCAGCATCGCAGCTTCCTGGCATCTCACTCTGTAATGCCAGGAGATCCTCCCTCCTGACCCCACAGCCCTCTGCTCATCCAGCTCTGGGCTGCCCTTCAGCCCTGCAAAAGCCCCCAGTTCTTCCCTGCTTAACCAGACGGTGCGGTCTGCTCCCCAGGTGACTTGGGGCTGGGAGCAGAGGCTCCTCGGGTGCACACATGGACCAAAAGCATTGAGGGGAGCCAACCAGGGGAACTGGGAATTTCCAAAGCCTTCTGGATGCTGCCTCCAAGTTAAAGTCACTGCTAACAGGAACAGGGTTGTGAAGCTCTGCTCAACCCCGCTGACCAGCAAATTCCTTCCTGCAGAGGCCCCAATTCCCAGGACCCAATGCAGAGGTAGTTTGAAAAGCCCTGTGTGGAAAACCCCCATGGCTGGGAAGGGGAGCGGGCTGCCTGCCAAGGCACACCGTATAGAAACACCATATAGCGAAATGGTCCTCAGGAAGCAGGAAAGAATTGCTGGAAGCCAGCGGCACACGAGCCGGGCAGGCTCCCTGCTGGCTGCCACACTGTCCCCCGGCGTTTGGTGAGGCTGATGGGAAGAGCGGGATGAGCATCACATGCTGGGAAGGGCAGGGAAACCAGCTCCCTGGGAGTCCCCTCCCTGCAGACGGGTGCTGGAGCCAGCTGGGCTTGGAGAGGGTCTTTGACCAGGGGAAGTTCCCCCCGCCCCCCCCGCCGCCGACCCGGACGCCCCAGGTGGAAATTTGGTTTCCCAGCTGGGTGCAGGTGCAAGGAGTTAACCTTTTGGTTGCTAGCACGCCTGCAGAGCAGCTCAGCTGCTTTGGGGCAAAACAGGCTCGCTGCTGGAAAATGTGCAGGGGGGGAGCGAGCAGGCTAAGAGGGACCCGAGCAGGTCCTGTGCTGCAGCAAGATGCCCTCCTCCTACAGCATCCTCTGCATGGCATGCGGCGCTGCCCGTAGTGCTCCCTCAGACCTAAATGCAAGGAGCCAGGCAGGATCTGTGTTTTGTCTCCTGTGGAGAGCACGTGGTTGGGGTTGCTCGGCTCTCACTCCTCCCGATCCAGGCATTACCCAACATGCAGGATCCTTTGGGATTGGGCTGTTGTGAGTGTGCACATTTGTCACTACGCCACCAGGAAATATATTCAGTGCTGAAAGGGGTGATGGCTCAGAGCCTGTCCCTCCGTGGCACAATGGAGACCTCCATGGGGTGGCCAAGGTTCATGGTAGAAAGGGGACATGGCGAGAGGCTCCTGCTCTTGGCAGAGATGCTAGGCCAGAGAGCAGCAGATGCTGCAGGGAAGAGTGGGTCAACTGCAGTTTGCATAACCCTCCAAAAACTGGGCCCCTCTCAGCATTTCCACCAACCACAGGCCCAGCCCTCCCTCTTCCACTGAGAAGCACATCAATCCTCCATCCAGAAATCCCATGGTTCCTTGTACAGCAGCGTAAAACTCAGTGGAAACTGCTGGCGCCAACCCAGCCTTCGTTGAAAGCGGAGATGTAACAAGTCATAAATCCTCTCATGGCAAAGCGAGCAGCAGCCCCCAAAGCAAGGCAGAGCGTGCATGCCAGCCGAGCCAGGAGCTCTGCGCAGTTTGGAATGGGTGGGTTGGCTGGGCTCTGTCCGGGCAGGGTTGCACACATGCATACGCTTCATGCAAAGGCATTGTCCTGGCGTGTGAATTCAGAGAGACTCAAGAAGCTGCTGGGAAAAAAGCTGGCTGAGCGTTGTTGGAGAGGAAACTGCTCCTTCTCCATCTCGGTGCTGAGAGACGTCGGACTTTGTACTTGACGCCAGGCAAAGCCATCCTGCAAACACCCGGCGCCCACGCAGCAGCCCACTCTGCCCCACGCTTCTGGCACAAGCTCAGCTCTGCCAGATCCAGCCTCCAGAGCAAACAGCAGCTGGCACACGTGGCAAGTTCATCAGGACAGGGGAAATGGAGATGAAGAAATAAAAGACAGCCAAAGGGAAGTGAAGCAAAACATCGAGAACGCTCTGGAGGGTTTGCAGAAGACATTAGAGCAACATGTAAACTAGGAACTGGATACGCTTCAGCCAAGACTGGAAAACACCAGAGAAGGGCTCTGCTCCTGGTGATGGCTCAGCCGGCTGCTCTAACCAGGGAAGCAGCCACCCAACGCCCAGGCAGTGGTGGAAAATGTAAAAGGCAGAGAGAAAGCAAAGAGAAAGGAGATAAAGCGTCACAGGGCTAGGAGCTGCTGGGCACCAACAGCAGGCAGAGACCCGCCGCATTGCCTGCCAGCTTCATGGGCCACGAGCATCTGGACTTGGCATCAGAGGGAGCACTGGTGCCAGGAGGGCGCCCGAAGAGTGGCCGGCTCAGCCCTTCCCGGCAGCGTGCATGGAAAGGAAACAGCTGCTGGAAGGGACAGAAACAGCCGGGGCGGCTCCGGGATCCCAGCTCTGCACTGGACAGGTCTTATCCTGCCCGGATGTAATTAAAAGATAGGAAGAAGTTATATACTCCATCCCTAAATATACTTGGTCATTAACGGTAATTCAGAGCAGCAGGGCAAAGCAAAGGAGCTGTCACAACCCTGCAATAGCTGACTCCACGGTGGGGGCAGCACTTGAAGACATGAGGAGTGACCTGAGGGTCGTTTTGGCACCCAGGCAGACAGGAGTAATGCAGAGGGGATGCCCTGCACCGCCAAGGAGACCGACAAAATGCACAGCAACCTCCTCCCAGGCACACACAGAACAGGGACTAATGGGTGCACCAAAGACCTGGGGAGTCAAGACTGGCCATTTGACCTGGCCATCAAATTGGTCTCTGGGAGGAGGCAGAGGGGAAGAGGCACCCGCCAGAGTACAGGGGAAACAGTGTTTGGAGCCGGGACTCTGCCTGAGGTGCTGCAGCCAGCCAGCGAGCATCCGAGCTCTTTGGTTCAGCGGGTGGCTGCAGGCAGTGTGCGGTGGGCTGGGAGCAGTGCGAGGGGCTGGAAGTTCCCTCTGGGGCTGGGGATCAGGCGAGACGGCTGTTTACAGCAAGGGAAGAGCTGCAGGGCCAGAAGCCGGGAGATGTCCTGGCAGTATCTGCCTGCCAAAGCCCCACAGACCCTGCAATGGCAGCTCTGGGAAAGTCACCCAGGCAGTTTGCAAGCCTCTCCTGGAGGATGCCTGGCTCAGGCATCAGGAGGAAGGGGAGATACACCACCGTACCCCCTCAATGGGTCCCATCCCAATGCCTTGGCAGCAGAGCAGACCCCGCATGTTGCAGAGGTCTGGAGGAGCTCAGGGCTGCCAAGACAAGACCGAGTTCAAGCTCTGTCCCACGTCCCCCAGAAGTGACTGACTGTGGTCACAGTCACAAAGGGGAATTTACCTCTCCAAGAATAACACGAGGGCTGCAGCCCCAATTTCCATCTGTGCAGGGCTCCGCTCCAGACCCTAAGGTCCCCGTGACAGTTGCCAGGATTGCAAACCCTCACATGGCTGCACCAAGGCAAGGTTACAGAGGTAAGAAAGAGGTTTACAAGACCAGTTGATATGGTTGGTGTTACTCAATAGGCAAGAAAAGCATCCTCAGGACATGCTGCTGTCTCCACTGCCTACCGCTGCCTCCCATCTGACACCTGATCACATAAACAAACACCACAGTCGCTGGAGCCCCTCAGGACACAGCTCTGGCAGATGTGGTCCATCCCATGCCCCTTCAGGTTCTCTCTCCACTCTGCAGGCAGACGAGGCCAGATCCAAATCTTCCCATGGGTGTCCAGAGACAAATCATTAGCTGCCTGTTCCCATCTCTTCCCACTCTCTCCGGAGCCTTATTAGACTCAGGCTCAATGCTGAGTTGGGCAGGATTGAGCCACCAACAACTCACAGCAGTAGTTTCACCCTCGCACCACAGCCGAGGGGTAGCACAGCTTTAACTTAAAAATAGGCTGATCTGCTGTAATGGGTTAACCCCAGTAAGGAGCTAAACCTACAGCTCCCTCACTCCCCACTAAGTGGGATGGGGGAGAGAATCAGAAGGGTAAAAGTGGGAAAACTCATGGCTTGAGATAAAAGACAATTTAATAGGTGAAGCAAAAGCCACATGCACAAGCAAAGCAAAATAAGGAATTCATTCGCTACTTCCCATCGGCAGGCAGGTATTTAGCCACTTCCAGGAAAGCCTTCATCATGCTGCTGAAGTAAATACCTCCATCACACGTAGCAGTTACTTGCAAAGACAAATGCCATAACTCCGAATGTCCCCCCTTCCACTTTCTTTCCCCAAGCTTTTATTGCTGAGCACAACTCCATACGGTGTGGAATATCCCTTTGGTCAGCTGGGGTCAGCTGTCCCGGCTGTGTCCCCTCCCAGCTTCGTGCACCCCGAGCTTACAGAAAAGGCCTTGGGACTGTGCAAATACTGTTCAGCAATGACTAAAACATCGCTGTGTTATCAACACTGTTTTGGTCACGAATCCAAAACACAGCACAATACGTTCTACGATGAAGAAAATTAACTCTATCCCAGAGTACAATCTCCACCCTTTATTCCATACCATTTATGTCACACTCAGGTCCCACACCATCCAATACATCCTCATTAACCTCCACTCTCCCTCCCATCCTTTGATTTACCAAAATCAATGGCAGGTTGCATTCCCTTAGTCCATGGGCCACCCCTGAGAGATGTCCGCAAAATGTCCTTTTCAGTTCATTTAGTCCATGACTTCGGGCTCCATCTGTTATGGTGGTCACTCAGGAGGAGAGGTGGTGTGTTGCGTGGAGTTACTGGGCACCAAAGCCAGCTCAGGTTGGGTCACTGCTGCACTTGCGCTGCTTCTTGTAAGGCTTGTCCTCCGTTCGTTCAGGTGGTTCCTGCCATAGTAATTCCCATAACATGCAACTCATATCATGGGTTACAACAATATAAAGGTATGTCTATCACAATCTCCACCGTCTGGCCCCTGTGGCCCAGACCATCGGGTTTAACATTGCAATGAACTCCTCCCCTTGCCCCTGCTGCACCATAGACTTATCCATGGGCCACAGTCCCTTCAGGGGAGAACCTGCTGTGGCATGGCCTTATCTGTGGGCCACAATCTCTTAGGGGGTGTTCTTGCTCCAGTGTGGCCTTATCCAGTGTGGCCACAGTCCCTTCAGGGGTATATCTGCTGTGGCATGGACTTATCCGTGGCCACAGAAGTTTCGAGGTGTTCTGGCGTGGCCTTATCCATGGCCACAGGTGCTTCAATGTGTACCTGCTGCGACATGGACATATCCACAGCCACAGATACCTTGGGGTGCACCTACTCCCGCATGGATTCATCCACAGGTCACAGTCCCTTTGACTCAAGTTCACGCTGGAGTTCCAGCCTGTCCAGTACAGCAGCACAGAAACAGCAGTGATGCCCTGGCCATCTGCCAGCCAGGTGCATGGCCATTGCTGTTATCAAAGTGTTCCCAGGCACAGCAGAGTAAGGTGATCAGCACCACGGCAAGCAGCAAAAGCAAAAAGCAGCCACTAATGAGCACTGGACTCTAACATACAGTAAGGCAAGCAAGCCCCATGGCAAGCACAGAAGCCTGCCAGTTAGTAGCTAAACAGCTATAACAGCTATAAATTCGGTCTAGCACACTTCAATCAAGTCTGTCATTATCTCGAACCCTTTCAGCCCACGTTGGGTGCCGTAAAGGACTCTATCCCAGCCAAAACCAGTACCTCTGCCTTATCCCACATGAACACCTTTCTATTCCCTGGATAGAGCTTCGCCAGCCCACTCCAGCTCCACCCATGATGCTGTGGAACCCCCAGGTGGGATCACTGCAAGCACAAACTGCAAGAGCCAACCTCCTTCTGCCACTGAGGCCAAAATACAATAGGGAGCTTTATTTTGATAGACTTGAAGGACAGAAGCAATGGTTATGTTCATCCTGTCTGACCACAGGCCAGAAGCTATCATCGACTCAGCCCACTCTCATGACTGATCAGGTCAATTCCTCTTCTGTAAACACAACCCAGATAGCTGTGCTGTCCATCAGTATGTCCAGTCTCAATAGTTTCAGCAGCCAAAATAACCGGTACTTAGAAAATGTGTGGCTGGCACAAACGCTGGGAAATCACAAACTGGGCATTGGATATGAGGTGCCCTTGTGCACATGCACATGAGCAGACCACTGCTGACACCATCCAGTTCTGGAGTCAGCCTTTCAGAAAACAAAATTACAAGGCTTTGAAAAAAGGTTGAGGAGAGACTTATAAAGAGATTTTAAAAGAGCCTGATATGACATATCCAAGCCGGAACCCCCCCACTTTATAGCACTAGGGAAGCTTTAATAGATGTCTCTAATGGGGCAGGAGACTGGTGTGCAGCCTTCACAGGCACCCACTTTGTGTCCCACCAGATTTGCCCCTCAACAGTACTCATCAGGCACATTTACTGACCCAAAGCTGCAGGGCCAAACCAGTGCACCGTAAGCAGTTCTCTGTCTATTTGGTTGGCCATGGCCAACAGTTTGTTCCCAACAGTACTTGCGATGATAAGCTCTCTCATGTCTACAACATCCACTTTCCATGAGGAACACCCCACAAACCAAGAAACATCAGATACACCCTCCACCCAATATATCACAAGGAAATCCCGCAATGGGCAGGAGGGACCCCTGGCCTCCCCAGGGATGGAGAACTAGTGGCACTTGTGGATATTGTGGAGCATTTCCAAAGTCGCTAGCGAGCTCCAGGCTGCTCTGGGGATGCTGTCAGGTCAGAGCTCAGGATGAACCTGACTCAAATGCCCATGCTCCCCCTGTGCTCCCAAATCATGAGCTGCTTCTCACTCCACAAGACCGTGTTGCCCTGGAAAAAGGATCTTGGCTGAAAAACAGCGAGGAAGCTGGCGTCTCTTCTGGAGAGGAGCCCAAACCCTTCCTCTCTGACCTGGGGAGGTGAACGAGCAATCTGCCTTGGCCCATCTGGTACTTCCCACAGCCCAGAGTTGCTCTGTCCCAATGGGCTGGTGTGTCCTGTCTCCATCCTTGTGATGTGTCTCCAGAGCCTTGCAGGCGGATGCTGCCGGGAGGTCTCCCAGCTTCTGGCCCTGCAGCTTTTCCCTTGCTGTAAACAGCCGTCTCGCCTGATCCCCAGCCCCAGAGGGAACTTCCAGCCCCTCGCACTGCTCCCAGCCCACCGCACACCGCCTGCAGCCACCCGCCGAACCAAAGAGCTCAGATGCTTGCCGGCTGGCTGCAGCTCCTCAGGCAAAGTCCCGGCTCCAAACACTGTTTCCCCTGTACTCTGGCGGGTGCCTCTTCCCCTCTGCCTCCCCTTAGAGACCAGTTCAATGTGACACATGAGGCACTTTCACCTTTGCAGAGGCCAACGGAGACAGCAAGATGGTCTTAACGCAGCCAGGGCTGTTGTGGCATGTAGACACTGGACAGTGCCCTCAGTAGTGGTAGTAGGACAGTAGACACATTCCTGTGCACTCAAAGCAGATCTACCTCTGGTGGCCGTGCTGTTGGGTGACTCTGCACACACCTACAGGGCCCCGCACTGTATGCGCTCTGAAGGTCCAGCTCCCCATCTTAGGACCGGAGGTCCCATCCTTGCCTCCCCTGATGGGTCCTGTCCCGACACCTTGGCAGCAGAGCAGACCCTGCATGTTGCAGAGGTCTGAAGGAGCTCAAGGCTGCCAAGATGAGATTCAGACCAGATCATGCCCCATGTATCCCAACAGTAATTGACTGTGGTTGCAATCAGGAAGGGGATTTTGCACCCCCAGGAAGACCACAAGGGCCATGGCCCTGATTCCCATCTGCACAGGGCTCTGCTCCAGTACCGAAGGTCTCTGTGAGAGTTGCCAGCATTGCAAAACAACAGCCTCGCTGCAGGGAGAGGGGGAAGATGTACAAACCAGCATCAGAGGACTGTGTGCCCTTTCAGTGCTGAAAGCTCTGGGGATGCTCCTGCTCCCTTTGTACTTGTGCTCCTTGTGCTCCTACCTCTGGGAGCAGGACTGCCAGGGGTCAGCAAGCCCAGAGCCCAGCTCCCCACCCCGAGCTGTGTGCCAGCTGCCCAGTGAAAGGACCTTTGCAGGAAGCCTGGAAAACCAAAGGCCAAAGCATCTCCCCTCCTGACTGCACAATGTAGCATCCCTTCATGATCCAACAGCCAAAGCCTTGTGGACAGAGAGGGAAACTCAATGCTGGAGCTAAAATTGAGAGCAGGAGAGGTGGGGAGCAGAGTTCAGAGCATCTCCTGCTGCTTCCCATGTGGGCATGGACAGAGGGCATGGTTACCTGTGATGCTGGCAGTGCTGCAGGGTTCAGAGCTGCAGGAAAGGGGCTTCAGACCCCACACAGACACCCTTCTATTTGTCTGATGCCTCCAGTGTCATGGAAAGGGGCACCATGTACTTTTTTGACAAAGTAGGATTTCCTCTGAAGCACCATCTGTGTTTTCTCTTCCAAACAGTAAGACCCCGCCAGCCCCACAGTTCTCCTTGTCAGAGAGGCAATGGCACTCAGGGGCAGGGAACAAGGGCACAAGCCTCAGCACAGCCCCGCCGCAGCCTGGCAGGATGCCCTGAACCCCCCTGGGGTGCAGGACCCCCACCATCTTCCTCTGCTCCTGTCTGCAATGGCCCTGCTGCTCTGGGGAGGTTGTGCATCCCTGTCCCTGTGCCATGGCAGCACTAGCACACATAAAGATTGGTCTAAGCAGGTTTAGGGAGAGGGTTTGGAGCATAAATGCAAAGGCCAGGTAGGGTGTTTACAACCGAAAGCACACCTAAAGCACTCTGGTCTCCAAAAGGTCAGTCTGGAACAGCCAGGGTGGATGGCCGACCTTGCATCTCTGTATGGCTCCAGCTTCTCATGCAAGTAACCTCTGCTCAGGAGACCCCCACCTCCCATCATCAGGCCCATCACACTAACCCCATCTCCTCCCTGCCTCTCGTTGAGTGCCTTTTCATCTCCCATCCTTGTGATATTAGCCTCTTTGCCTGGGACAATAGGTCTTCCCAGAACCTGTTGAAATTTGCAGTAGCTCATGTATCACGGAGATTTAAAAGATCAAGTGTATCTCCAGGCTGCCGAGCCCAAGCTGAGCGTCCAGCTGAGATCGCACACAGCCGCTTTGGCTAGAGCACTGCAAAGATAAGGATAATGCTCCAAACATCCAAGCAGCTTTTGGAGGTCAAGTCGCTCTCCCTTCCCACTTGAGGTTATCTGCTTTGGGATCTCCTCAGTCACACACACATTTCAGGAAAAAATCCTGTCTTATTTAAAAACATTCAAGTGCCAGAGACATCCTCCAGCTTGGGGATGTGCTGGGGGCTAAGTGCCTCCCCAGACACGTGCACCATCTTTCTGGTCACCCCTGTACCCCTGTCAAATATTGGCATAACATTTTCTTCTAAATCTTCTGGAAATCCCCACTGTCCCGAGACTTGGCTGGTGCCTGTGCTCAGCACACTTTGCTGGAATAGGCATTTTATATATGCTAAAGCAAGTGACGCAGGACGTTAGAAGAGCTCTTCTGGGGTGGCGCAGCCCATCTGAGATTGTCCTCCCTTCAAGGACCTCCCTGAAACAACATGCTGCGTCCGTCCACCTCCGCCACGGTTCCTTGGCTGTGAGAGAACCCAGCGTGCTGGCCCCAAGCTGCACGAGAAGAGCTGAGTGCAGAAAGCTACAGCTGGTGGACCTGCAGCCTGGACCCACTGCCAAACCCACTGGGGGATCGGCAGCATCCCTCGTGGGTCTCCGTGCAGGCAGCAATGCGTCCCCACCCCAGAGCAATCTCACAGTCGTCTGTGGTCTGCACTGCACAGGGCTAAGACTGGGCAACCCAGTGGTCTCCTCCAGCCTTAAACACCAAACCATGTAAGCAGACGCCCAGAAGAACAAGAAGCAAGGGGAGATGTGGCACCCACACCTTCTTCCATCCTCACGGCAGAGCCAGGGCTCTCCTGCCCATCACTGGCTGCCAGACCATCTGCTGGCCAAAGCAACTAGTACACCACACACTGCCCGCTCCCTTCTCCCACTCCAAGGATGCCCCCATAAAAAGCTGTCCTTCCAGTCCCTCAGCTCTAAACTCAACACAGTGCAATTTCTGGGAAGCTTTGGATCTCACATGTGTTTGTCCCACTTCCCAGGCTCCCCAGCTGTTCCTTTCCATTTGAGCTAATCACAGAGATTAAGGCAAAGACCCAGCCTGGAAGGTTTGCAAACAGCTCCAGCCTGTTTCTGCAAACAGCTTTTGCAGTCGCACTCCTGCACAAAAGCACACAGGCTAATAAACCCCATGGCATCCATGCAGGGAATTCCCAAGAAGGGCTCAGTGCTAACCTAGCCCAGCCAGGAGCCAGCCACCAGTTTAGGAACATTGCAAACCACGGGGCCACCAGGCACAGGTCCTTCAAAGGGGAAGCTAAGGGAGGCAGCAAGGCTGGAGAAAAGGTGCACAGAGCTGTCAGAGAGAAGGCTCATGTCCATAACACATCTCAGCACGGAGCCTGGGTCCTAGCATACCCTGTCCCCCCAAGAAGTCTGCCCAGCTGTCCCCTCCATCCCCCCAGGCACCCTACCAGACTCACGCCCTCGGGGAGCGGGGAGCCCACCATCCCAGCAGGGCATGGTGGAGCTGAGCGGCCAGCCCAGGGCAGAGGGGAGCCTCCAGCCCCCAGTCCTCCCAGCCACGGTCCCCCTGCCCCCATGCTGCCCTGAGGCTGCAGGCAGTAGCTGCTGGCCAGAGCTGTTCATTACTAGATTGACTCCAGATTTTGCAGCCTTCGAACTCTCGTGGCCAGGAGACTCCAAGCCAACATGACAGAGGAGCCATCCTGCATCTGTCCAGCTGTATGCTGAGGTTTCTGCAGCCACCCACCGAGCAAGCTGCTCCCCCTGTCAAAGTAAACAGGTTGTCCTCCCTCTACTAACAAGCTCGAGGGATTGCTTTGAACCCCCAGCCCATCTGTAGCCCCATGTTTGCCACTGTATGAAGCCAGCAGCTTGCAGCTGGCCTCACTGCACAGGGAAAGAAGGGGGCGCAGCCATCTGGAGGTCCTGATGGACTGTAGTCTGTGATGGACAGTTGACAAACATGACCCTTCCCAGCCATTCAGCACCAAGTCCCGACAGACGGACGTGAGGGTGAGCTGGGGAGGAGGGAGAAGCCAGATGCTCCCATAAGAGGGGCTTGTGGCTGAAGCGCACTCTTCTCCCCCAGCATGGTGGAGAAGGTCCCCCAGTATTGCTGCTTTTGAGGCGAGGAAGATATTTCCTTGGGCAGTTTGCTTGCAAGAGCATGACAGTGGGCTAAAATGCACTGCCCTGATGCCCACATGCTTTGGGGACACAAGGTGGCTGATGTGCCAACACCATGGCAGGAGCAGAGCACACAGCCCATTTCCCTGGCAATGCAAGGACCCAAGCAAGCCTGTCCAGCTCCAGGCATGTTGAACGGGGAGGTCTGTCCTCCTCTCCTTCCCCTCCCTGCCACCAGCCCCCTCATCCTCCCCAAGGCCAGCACAACACAGGCTGGGGGGATTTACAGCAGGCTGCAGACATTTGGCCTCGCTTGCAGCCAGGCCAGGACCTCCTCTGCCTGCCAGTGAGTGGTTTTGAAGGCAGGCAACGGGCAACGCTCGCACTGCTGCAAAGCACAAAGCTCAGGCTAAGCACAGCTGGATTTTGGCAGGGCACAAGGCAAGCAGGGATCCGGATGACCTGGGCGCAGGGAGCCTGCTGGGTGTCCCCTCTGTGGCGTCTCGGCTAGAGAAGATCCCATCTCCTTCTCGGCACAGCCAGCCGTTCCCAGGGCGATGTCTTCCAGGCATGACAGCCCGAAACTTTTGCCGATAATACAAACAGGACAGCTTGGACCCAAAACCTGGTCAGTTAAACCAGAAACATTTCTCAGATTTACGGAGGAGAGATTTTGAGACAAACAGTTTAATTAATTTAAGTGAGGAGCACAATCAGAGGAAGAAACAGGAAAAGTACTTTCAATTCCCCTTTGTTTTTTTTTTTAAATAAGCATGTTTCTGAAAGGCACGTGGGTGAAAGGCATGGGTTTTCCAGCCAGGGGAGCTGCCAGAGGAGCAATAGGGACCCTGTGCTGACCAGGGGACCCTGGGAACCCACGGCACTGGCGAATGTCCTTGCCATGAACTGTGGTGAGAGAGGCGACTGTTTCTTGTTAGTCAGGAGGACAAAAGCATCCCAGAAAATCACAGGGATATGACCAGATAGAGAAGCTTTTTGGGTGACTAATTGTCCATGGATGAGGAGCAAGGGAGGATAAATGGAGCAAAAGGAGAGCACATAGACCCGATTTCTCAACTTTGTGACGTAGTGGCAGTGGCTGTTGGGCAGGGAGAAACTGCGGTGGCCATACAGTTTGTCCCTTTCCCTGCTGGGTTCTCCGTAGCTGCAGCCCTCAGTCTCTCAGCACCTCAATCATGAAATCAGGGATCGCCTATTGCTTCAGAAAGGTCTCTTGCATTGGCACCTCCTGATTTATTACTGCAGAGTCCCTGGAGCAATGGTGTCCTCCTGCAGCAATGCTTGGGCTGCAGTGACACTGCTGGAACATCACTGTGTGTGCCGATAAATTGTGCACACGCTCCCTCACATGCTTTCGAGCAAGGCTGGCTAGCGCTGAGCTAAGTGTACGGGGGTGAGCAGGGTCAGGGACCATCCTCGAGGGGCGGGGGGTGAGGCCGCTCCGTCTGGGGGCGAGAGAGCTTGGCCCCAGGCTGCTCGCTGCCAGCTGGCCGAGGTGCCTGGTGGCCTTCCCGCGCACACTTAATCAGCTCGTCCAGAGCCAGCGGTGGCCTCATTAATCACTGACAGACATGGGTCCCACCAGGGGCTGAGACAGCCCAGCCAGCTTCCTTCCTCTGTGCACCCCGCACGTTCCCTGATTTACACCCTCCTGCCTCTGAAACATAGGCGTAACCTTGTGCCCTGCTCCGTTCCAGACGTCAGCGTCCCGTTGCTTTTTCCCCCAGAAGGCAGCTCTGGCCCTCCATCACCCGAGCAGCTCAGTCCCCAGCCCCAGGGCATGCCCTGCGTGGGACCCCCCTGCCCCACGCCGCTCTCGGCCCCTTGCCCCACAGCCCTCTGCATGAGGCCAAAGCATTTACAAACACTTTCCAAGCAGCTCCATTAATTTCCCCTCTCCCATCTCCTTCAGAGCTGGCAGAAGAGCGCGTTGGGATGCATCCGAATCCAGAAGGAAATGATAGAACTCATCTTCATTTCTTATCCAAGTTTGTCCGACTCCTCAGGCTGTTTGGTCCCGCTCTTCTCCACCAGCTCCAAGAGCCTTGTGCTCCAAGCAGGTCCTTGCCAAGACCAGCTCGCCTCCAGGCTCAGACTGGGCACTGGGGACTGCCTGGGGTCAAGCGGGATTTCCTCCCACCAAGCATCAGGCAGTCATTTCTCCAGCCTTCCCCCATCCCTCCTTCAGGCTCCCTCTGCCGAAGACCATTTTCAGCTGCTGATCTCCCCAGTCTCCTCCCGCTGCCTTCACGGACTCACAAGTCCATCTCAGGGACTCGCAAACCAAACTAGGTCTCAGGTGCAACCTCCCATCCAAAGCAGGGGCAGCGGTGGGATCAGACCAGGTTGCACAGGACTTTGCTCACTTGTGTCTTGAAAACCTCCGAGGCTGGAGATCCTACCACCTCTCCAGGCCCCTCTTCAAACACATGACTGTCCCCGTGGGGAAAAACTTCCCCAGGCTACAAGCTAGATCATTCTGTCTCATCCTCCCATGCACTTCCATTAAAAGCCTGTCTCTGTCTTCTCAATAATCTCCCCATAGATATTGGGGGATGCATCCCCAGAGCCATCCCTTCTCCAGGCTGGACAAGCCCAGCTCTTCCAGCCTCTCCTTGCCGGGCAGGAGCTCCAGCCCTCACCATTTCAGCAGCCCCTGCTGAATTCTGTTCATTAATGTCTCTCTTGTACTGGGGGTCCCGAACCTGGACGCAGTTCCCAGATGTGATGCAATGAGCGCTGATCAGAGGAGGATAATAATTTCCTTTCTGCCTTTCAGCAACTCAAGTGCATTGCCAAAACTATTGCTCCGGCTGCCTTGAAATGATGATCAGCTCCTGCATGCACTAAGAAGAACCTGTGGGTGATGCCAAGCCCAGCACCAGCCCCGTGTTTCTGCATTGCCCAAAAACTCACTGGACAAGGCGGTGGAGGAGGCCTTTTGCTGACAACAGATCCGGCAAAGCAGCAGGTTCCCCAGCTCTTTGGATCTCTATGGGAACAGAGCACCTGCAGGATGCATTTTCCACAGACTCACAAAGCCTACGGCCAGAGGGAGCCATCAGATCAGCTTCTCACAGCCCCGAGCCTCGCTGGCAGTCGTGTAGCTGCCCAGTCCTTGCAATTTTTTAGTTCCTTGCTTGTCTCCTTGTGGATTTCATCTACGCCCATTTAATATTCATTTCCTATCGTGCTGAATTTTATCAGGTCCAGAACTGGTCCCAGAGGAACAGGCTGGCAGGTGCCACTTCCCTGCAGATGGCTGCCTGTGCCTGGGGTCACACACGCTGTCCTGAATCACCTCCCGCCCCTCCTCAGCTCAGGGCAACCTGGAGTCCCCAGACTGCCACGGGGACTCCCACCTCCGCTACACTTCCTAGTGTACCCATAATATCCTTCACAGCACAGGGAAGGACAAGAAATGGCAGCGCAGCTTGCAAACAAGGTTATGAGAGGTCTCTGAGTTTAAATTGTGCAAACATCACAGATTCTGAAAAAAACTGCAGAATGGGCAAAGTTGGAAGCTATTCTGGAGACTTTGTTTTGTGAGATACTTTGGCAAGAAGCAGCGACAAAGCAAAGTTAGGATGTTTTCCTTGTGGAGGGCGATCCGGCAGACTGGTGATCATACCTCGGAGGGCTGCAGACAAGAGAAGAACCATGAACATCGAGTCCACGCGCACACCACAAAGAGACGCTCTCTTCCAGCAGCAAGCTCGCAGGATGCCCCCATGTCTGGGGAGAAGTGACCTCTCTCCCCAAGCTGCTCACATTTATTCACCATCCCAGGGGTGGAGAAGGCAGAGGTGGAGAGCTGGCCAAAAGCGGTCCCTTCCCATGGGGTGTGCTCCCATTCCCCCTTTAAAACCTCATGTGGGAGTTGCATCGGCTTTGCTTTGCTCCACTCAGGCTTTTCCCAGGAAGAGCAAGCAGTTATTCTTCTTTCAAGATACTTGTAGTAACAGCCATGCCATCCCTGTGTGCCTGACTCACATGAAGGATGCTCTGTGCTCTGGGGAACGTGAATGCCTGAGCAGGGACATACCCAGCAGATGCCTGCCTGCCCCAGCATCTCCTGGGAACACCAGGGAAATTCCAGTTGTATAAGAAATAAATACCATTGCAGCTAAGATCCCTCAGCCCATTCTTTCAGGGCACTTGGGTACAATTTATCTGGACAGCTACTTTTTGAAATATTTGCCCTCAGTGTATATCTTCTCGCATCCCCTCTAGTGCCCAAAAAACTGGAAAGTATTTCACAGGCTTCCTTGCTTCTTCCCAAACACTGATTACAGATATTGTCTTCCTTTCTGCATCTTGCGTAACAGCATTTTCATTCTTTTCGGAAACAGATTTAAAAGTTGAGGATGTGTTTTGGTAATAAAAGCTGTCCTCCTCCTCATTGCTGTGGTCAGCCATGCATATCTCCCAGGAGCGTTCACAGTTTATATGCTTCCCAATTTCCCATTTGCATCTGCTCATGCCGACCCAGCTCATTTTGTACAGCTGCTCCCCCTTCTCTGCTGAGCGCACCAGTGAAATCCCCTTCCTCACTGCACAGTTCGGGCTTCAGCCTCTAATAATACATTTCTAAAGCCTTTTCACTTTTTTTTTTTTCAGCCCCCACTGCTTTGCTTGCTGCAAAACTTGCTCAGGGTACGCTCAATCCCACTGTCTATGTCATTGATGAAGATATTAAATAGTACTGGTCCCAGTACGGACCCTTGAGGGACACCACTCATTACTGGTTTCCACTTGGACATTGAGCCATTGGCTATAACTCTTTGGACGCAGCCATCCAGCCAATTCCTTAGCCATTGCTTTTCCCAGAGCAAGGAGAGATTCTGGCTGGTCAGCACCGCCGCAGTACCCTGGGCACCGTTATCTCAGCACAGGTAGCACAAGCACATGTGCCTGGTGGCAGAGGCACTGAAATTTGCTCCTGCAAAGGTGAGCGGTACTGGCTGGGGGGGTCTTTTTTGGGCTGGAGGATGTTAAGGTGGGAGGTGGCAGAGCTGCCTGATGTGACATTCCCTGTGGGAGGCCTCCACGTGTCCGTCTCCCTTGCAAGTCTGTGTTTCTGGGGGTGCTCCTGGGGTCGGTCCTCCAAAGCATCCGTGATGCACCTCACCAGGGATCCATCCTCGGGCTCATAGCAGGGATCCCACGGACAAGGGCCAGGGAGACCACAGTGGACGCAGTGAGGGGCACAGCCTGTACCATGCCTAGGGCTGGGTCTTCCCTGGATGGATGAGCTTTGGCAGGATGGGGCAGCCTTACCACAGCACCGCTCGCTGCTGGGACCCCTGCACCAACACAGGCACGGCCCCCAGCCACAGTTCCAGTCCCTCTGTGCCACGTACATCCTCATGGCTCAAGGGGCTTCACAGCCATGCAGAGGTCCAAGGGAGCAGGCAGACCCCAGCTCTGCAGGGGCTCCTCTCTCCAGGGTCAGGTCCATGTTGCTCAGGCTCTCAAGGGGACTGAGGTTCAGCTCTGCCTCACAGGGGTGACCATGTTGGGGGGAGTAGGGGGGAGAGGTGTGGAGCAGAAGGGTCAGTGGTGCCTGGTCCCCTGGGCTGAGTCAGCAGCCCCGCTGCAGCTGGAGGAACCGCGGCCGTGACAGTCGATGGGCACCAGCTGGGCAAGGGACGCAGTGCAGGGCAGGGTATGTGTTGGCTCCACAGGGATGCCCCGAGCTGCTGACGTGTGACCTGCTCCGGCTTAAAGAGGTGCTTAGAGTTCAGCAAGGGGACACAGGTGCAGTGTGGCCGCAGGGGACCAGCCACCACCTGCAGGAATTTGGCCAGCGGCTGATACAGCCTTTCCATGGACCACTGCACCGCCCCGGGAAGCTTCACAGCTCTATCTCCAGCCATTTTCTTGCTGTGTGCAACCAGAGCTTGCTGCACACCTCCTGCCTCAGCTCCAGCTTTGAGAAGATGACAGGCAGTGCAGCACGAGGCTGGCTCCTGTCCTTGACCGTGCACAAGCATGGGGTGTCAAAGTCAGTCTGACAGCCGTCATCTTCCTTTGGCAGAATCAAAGCTGGTCGTGCTGCAGGTCCTGCTGCCTTGCAGGCTGTGTTGGGAAGGGCTGGGGGGACCACGGACAAACCAGGAGGCCATAGCAACTCCTCCTCAGTCCAGGAGAAAGAGTATCTCGCACACGATGATCCCCAGTGACTGTGGCTGGATGGAGGAGCAGACCCCAGCAGGCAGCTCTTCAGCCCCGCTGTCTGGCTTGCAGCCCCCAGATCTCTCAGCCCTGCAGAGCTCAGGGGCAATCAGGACCTGCAGGCACTGGCTGTGCCTGGGGAGCCCAGCCGGTGTCCCTGTGCCACTCTCAGCGGGTTGGGAGGGAAGAGTCCAGGTAGTGGTCGCTCACAGAGAGTCCATCATCTTCCTTTGGCAGGATCAAAGCTTGTCCTCCCGCCGGTTCTGCCACCAGTCCTGCTGCCTTGTTGGCCAGGCTGGAAAGGGCTGGGGGGGCCGTGGACAAAATGAGAGTGCACAGGGACTCCTCCCTCCGAGGCAGCCCCCCATCCAGGCCAAGGAGGCTCTGGTGCGCGATACTCCCCAGCACTGGCTCCCAGCTGTCACAGGCAAAGCAGGATGGACCCTCCTGGGCACCAGCCTCCTCTCCCCACATCCCCGCAGAAGCAGCCCCTCCCCGCCCCAAAACGGTGGTAGGGAACCTGTCAGCCGTGGCAGATGGCACTTCTTCCCATGCTAATGAGCCAGCAGGATTTAATTCCTGCTTCCCATTAACACTCATTAGAGTGTCACTTGGCTATTCTTCTGCGTCTATCACATCTCTGCCGCTTCTGCTTCAAGATGTTAATTCAGAGCTGCCTCTGGGGTGGCCGTCGTCTTCCCCCCCCGCAAAGGCTGCCGTCTCACCGTCCCCCAAACCCTGCATTAAATGGGTCTAAAGAGGAGGCAGGCACAGAGCGGCACGCCCGGCACCCATGGGATGGATGGATGGAGCTGGTCTTAACCCCCAGACCAGGTCTGGACTCAGGGTTTTCCCACAGCGTCCCCACCTTGCCCAAAATCCCACAGCCCCACCATGGGCACAGAGCCGCAGGAAGATGCAGCCAGACCTACCACAGCTTGCTGAGGGCCAGAAGTAGGTTACTTTGCTCCGTGCATAGAAATGATATGATGCATATTCATCAGTTACGGTTGTGCGGAGATTACAACAGTCTCATAAATTGCAGGTTTAGGGATGATCGGCTGCACTCTGTGACTTTCCCAGGGCTTCCTCCCCTGAAAGAGAGATGGAAATTGGAGTCACCTCATGAAAAATGAAGGTCAGAGCTTTAAGTGGTGTCTTAGAGAAATACTGTTTTCTTGACTGAGCATTTTTGCACCCCTCAGGTGAACAATTCAGTGATCATAAGCCTCATCTTATTATTTAAAACTATATTTATCAGTTGTAATCACTCTCAATACGTTTTCCTTCTTAAAAATCAATTTACCAAACTCTTCACAGGTACGATGGAAACAAATTGAATTTGAAGCCCAGCCTCACAGGATCGATGCCAAGCGGGTTGCTGCATCTCTTTACAAAGGGAAAATATTCTTTCATGCAGCTGCCTTTGAGCATAGCGGAGCCCAGGGAGCCTAAAAGCTTTGAGCAGTGGAGAGGATTTGGGGATCGATGCTCTGCAATCACCTGTGAAGGCAGGAGCTGGGGGCAAAAGTGCCCCCAGGCATGCAGTCCTGCCTCGGTTCCCCTGTTTAACAAGGCTCTCCCCAGCCACTTGTCACCAGCCTGGCCATGCCACCGGCTTGAATGTCTGCCCCAGCCACTTGTCACCGGCCTGGCCATGCCACCAGCTATCTGGTGTGCGCCTCCTTGCCAGCCTTGCCACACGACACTGGCTCCCTCTGAAATGACAACAGCATGGAGACCCCTCTCAGGTGTCACCAGCCTTAGAGATCTCTTAAAATGCAACTCGATTGTTTTCACCCAGTGCATAGATAGCTGTGAGAACCCCCAAAATGATTTAAGTTCCTCTCAACCACAGGGTATGAAGTCAACCCTGGGGGGAAAATGTGCCGCAGTGTTTCTACCCATCCACAACAGATGGGTCTCATCCAAAACTCTGAATCGGCCACAGCTAGAAAGAAAAAAGGCCTGAAAAAGCACTGATGTGAGCAGGGTCTGTGCAACACAGGCTGGGCAGTCAGCCCCAGGCAAATACTCATTTCTGCTGTCTGCTCCCTTGCAGACACAGTGAGACCTCACAGAGTTACCCCCCACACTGTCAGCTGCACGTAGCAACGATCAGCCAAGCTACTGACCGCTCGTTTTTTCACACTTTCAGGCACTGCCAAAGCAGGTTCATCGCTAGCCTGCAAACAGTCTAGCAGACAAAGTATTATTGCCTTTCAGCTGGGGAGCGGCTGCACAGCAGCACAGAGCAACTGGAAGCCTTTCAATATTCTCATATTTTGGGGTATCTGTGACCACAGGAAAAACCAGACTCTTTTCAGCCAAGCCGCTCATTAATTCTTCATCCAAAAAAGAAGGTAATATCTAAGTGTAAAGCTCCTTGCTTCCCCAAATGTCTCACTTGAACTATATGGGACTCTCAAGAAAGACCATCAATTTCCCAAGCAAGCGCTCCAAGTACCTTAGGATAACACTACAGTTCCCTTTCATTGCTCCTTCAGCAACCCCTGTATCATCGTCTGTATTTTCACATCTCTCTCTCAACAGACGAGGCTGAGGGAGAGCTGCTGTTAGGAGCTATTCAAGAATTGCTTCCGCGATCTGTGCATCCTCACCAGCGCCAAGGAGAGGGGATAATAAATTTCCCCAATCTGCTGGCCACGCTCCTCCTAATGTAGCCCAGGATGTGGTTTGCCTTTTTCACAACGAGAGTGCTCTCTTGGCTCATATTCAGCCCGGTGCCCACGATAACCCCGGGTTCCTCCCATCAGCGCTGCCGCTCGGTGCTCAGCTCCCAGCCTGGGCTTATTGCACCTTGGTGCTGCACTTTGCATCCCCCTTGCTGAATTTCAGGGGGTGTCACCTGAGGCTTTGCTGAAGGTTCATCCTGTGTCAGTGCCCCTGTTGCTGATGGCAAGCCCTGTGCCAGCCCCTGGGTGCTTCAGTCCTTACTGGCCGCCCGTCGGCTGTCGAGCTGTTGGTGCCCACCCTCAGAGTCCAGCACAGTTTTCCCTTGGGAAATCCCTGCTTGCCCTTTACGTGCTCAGAAATGGCTTCCGAGAGGTTGTGTTCCATAATGGGTCTTACAGCAATTACCGCTCCCTTTACTGATCCACGCCAAGCCACGTCTCCCCTTCCCTGGAGAGCGCGGAGCCCTTTGACTCCTGGAGGGATAATCCCCACCACCAGTCAGTCCTCCTCCTACGACCGTATAGCAATAGAAAACACAGAAAGCAGGAGTCAGAGACCACGAGATGTCTCTGTGCCCCCTTTGCTCTGGCCTGCCAGCCCAGGCGCTGGGTCCCAGCCAGCCAGCAGTGCCCTAAAATCTCCTGCAGGATGAACCATCTCCAGCGTGGCACAGAGGAAAGCATTGGGTGATCCCAGCTGCGACGTTTCCGCGCAGGCTGGAGCTTTGCATCCCAGCAGCAGCCTCAGCTAGTTTTATACAAAGACGTTAACGAAATTCAGGATATCTTGGTTTTGAAAGCACTGCATAATTGCAAGCTGTTATTGTCTGAAACCGCATTTGCAAGATGCAATCTCAACAGACAGGCAGTTTGGGGAAAAGAAACGCTTGCTCAGTGTGGGAGAAGCTCCTGCAGAGGATACAGCCTCACAATACCCTTGCCAAGCATTCACAGGTCTTCTCAGCTGCCCAAGCACCAGAGTTTTTAAGCAGAAAGGTGTGGGCAACATCCTACCCGAACTCACCCCTGCCCTTGCCGCAAGTTCAGGGTTTCTTTGTCCCATTTCTCTGGATAGCCATGTAGGTTCCTTCACCATCACTGTCAGGTAGCAAAGCTGACAGTGGCTTGCAAAGGGGCAGGCCTACAAGCTCCCCACCCTGAACTGCAACATCCAGAAAGCTCTGGCAAAGCCTCTGTGTATCTGTTTCTACCCTGCTCACAGCACTGCTGAGACTTCTTTGCAGCCAAGCAGGCTGCGCCCTTCCATGCAAGCACTTGTGATCCCTTCTAGACTCCTCTTCCTCATCCTCCTTGAAAAGCAGAAGCCTGGGAAATGCTGGGTTTGATCGGGCACTGGCAAAGCCACAGGCGTGCATGTTATTTCAGGAGGCATGCGATTCAGTGAGGGACTAGAGCACCCCAGGAGGAGAACAGGGGGATTTTGTCTTGAGCTTTGTGGCTATATTTAATCCAAAAAACTCAGTGACTTTGGGCAGGATCCGACACCTGCACAAGGCCTGATCAATGGCTCAGTGCTGTTCAGGCAAGGGTTTGAGTGACAAGTTCAGCCTTTCCCTGCCAGACATCCCTCAGCCTAGAGGTGGCCACGTGCAGTCCCCACCACTGTCTTTTCACAAATAGAAAATTCATTCATATCCCATCCCTCATTCACATCCATCCTCAGTCACCCAAACCCACCCGCACCTAAACGATGGAGGGCTTATTGGGTCATACAAAGCTTAGGCTGTGCTTTCTTGGTGTCACTTGGCCCCAGGAGCTGGATTTTGCAGTGCATCGGTTTTTATGATGGACAGGACAGTCCTGTATGAAGTCTGGCCACAGACAGGCCACCCGGTCCTTGGGGACAAAAAGCAGGGAGCATCCACAGACTGACTCCAATTTTGTGACATACCTCCATCCGGCTTGTACATGAAGGCAGGCGGGACTTTCTGACGGGGGTGTCCCAGGTCCTCCAGGGTGCCTGAGGGATGAGGATGGCTCAGAGATGGAGAACATCCCTGAGATGAGATGAGACCAGCTCATGGGAGAGAGGCCCACCGAGGACATCTAAGTACTCTCCTGGTGGCCAGCACCCCCTGCCCCTGGCCACCGCTAACCCCGGGGCGGGTGGCAGGGCTGGTGGCCACACATGGCTCTGCATGGCCCGGCAGCATCAGTGTTAACTGGGCTCTGCCCCGGCCCTGCCGCGAGCGCACACTTGCCTGCAGAGCTGTGCTTCCAGAACACTCCTTGCAATTACATGCCCTGCCACCATGCAGGCGAGTTATTAATATTTATTAGGCTCAATTATTCATGGCCTCTTTAGGATCCTGTTGTTTAAGTCCAGCTTGAGATCTCCAGGCTAGCAATCACAAAAGTTGGTTTCCAAAGGAATTACAGTAAATCAACCCTTTGGAGATGTTCCAGGCAGCTGTAAAAGTCAGGGATGGAGCTGCCCAGAAAGGAGCCTCGCGCCCAGCCCTCGAAGGCCCAGAAGTGCTGCACGGGAGCGAGCGATGCTGGAGCCCTCCTGGGGTGGAGTGCAGGGTCCTGGGACACCACGTCCCCTCTCACCACCACCTGCATGGAGGTCACTCTGGCCATCTCCTTCTGAAGCTGCAGGGGATAACGGTTTGGAGGTTTCTCCCCACCAAAAGGACACCTGCTGAAGATGGAGAACAAACCATGATGTTTGTGGCAGAGCAAGGCAAAGCAGGCAGCAGCCAGGAGGACGCAGCCTGTCCTGGTGGCTGTGACAGGGGATGCCCTTGCTTGTCCCAGCTCCTGGCTGGTGCTTGGTCCATAGTTGGGAAGCCGCAGGGAGAGTGCAGGATCCAGGAGGGACACCCTAGGGTGCTTCCAGCAGGCACACCCCTTGGCACAGGGCATCCCACTGAGACCTGCCAAATTGCTTCATTAAAGCAGGGTCGGCAGCAGCTAGGAGCATGCACACAGCCTGGAGGGGGAGGATTTACCTTCCTGCCCTGTTGATGCCCTGGTTTGCACTGTGTCAAGCTCTGAGTGAGCCCCAGTACCAGACACCGAGCGCACCAGCCCCTGGGGGTGCACGGGAGGAGGCAGGGGGTCTGCCCGCACACTGTCTGCAGCAGACGCAAGCTGCCAGCGCCACACTCTGCCAGCAGAAAGCCATCTGGTCCACTCAGAGACGCTCAGCAAGGCTGATAAGCCGGGGCCTGGCACCACAGTAACTGTGCCCGCCAAGCCATCTCACAGCTGCTTGCAAAGCCCCAGGCAGCACAGACAATCCCAGCACTTCCCCAGCAAAGCCTGAGCCACACTCCCATGCTGACCTCTGCATCTGCTTCCAGCCTGAGACTCAGAGCAGCGACCCTGCAGCCCACAGCTGCCTCCAGCATCTCTCAGCACCGTAGAAATGATGGGTGGGACACGGGACTCCCAGGGGACCCACATGCCGCTGGAAGGAGCTGTGGGGTGGGCAAGGTCCCACCAGGGCATCAGGCACAGCACATGTCCCTGCAACCCTCCATGATAAGGGTGAGCAGACAGCCTCTCTGGTGGTGCTGGTTGATGCTCATTGAACATGATGGGAATTGGGGCATGCAGAGCTCACGTAGACACCTGGGAGGGGAAGGAGAGAGCTCATGCAAGAGAAACAGCCCTCTGCCTCCCTCCCTCCAGCCCCTTCCCTCGGCAAGGGCTGGTCTCCAGAGACCTGGGGGCTCTGAGGAGCAGAGTGTAGCCAGGGAGGACGTGCATGGCCAGGAGGGAGCATGGTGCACGGGCTCTTTTCCGGAGACCAAGAAACACCCAAGGAGCAGCCTTGCCCACAGTGATTCATGGCTGAGCCGCATCGCCAGCATGCAAGGGATGGAGCGATTTGCTCAGCGCAGAGGAGGAGGAGCAGGGGTTTGAAGTGAAGCAGCCCTACACATTGAAGCCTCGGCAATGAGCAGACAGAAGGGACTGGCTTCGTCTCCTCCAAAGCCAGGGCAATAGCCGTGTGCCACCAGGCTCACACACTGCTCGGGTGGGTGTCAGAGCCCAGACAGGGGATGCCAGGATGGAGAGGAGCTGGGCAGAGGCACTCAAATGCCACAGCAAGGGCCATCTCACAAGACAGGATGCCAAAAAGGCCACGTGTCACCTTCAAAAACTGAGTTTCCTTGTATGCCATCCTTCCCCCGACCTGCCCTCCCCTCTCCCCGTCTCCCCCATGTCTCTGCAGCAGCCAATGCCTCCTGCCCATGACATAGCCCTCCTTTGACTAAAATCTGCAAAACCGTGCTGTGCTCTGGGCTCCAGCATGGCTCAGCATATAAAAATTTGATCTGTTAAATGGGTTTGCAGGGGAAGCTGGGTGAGCGGGAGGTCTCACTGCCGGAGATGATGGAGTGGGGCTTGGAGGCAAGGGAGGGCTCATGCCATGTCAGTGCTGGCAAGAAAAAGCAGCCCAGAGCCTGTCTGGTTGNAAACATGAGCCAGACCCTCTGAGCTGTAAGATCTGCCCCACATCATCCCCCAGCCACTTTTTCTCCCTCCTTCACCACGCAGCCACACCAGCTGTCTGCCCCACCAGCCCGGTCAGCTCTGGGGACCGTGGGTCCCCAGGGCCAGCACCCACCACCCGTCCCTGCGCTCTCTGCCCGTGGACACAACCTGGGCCCCCTTGTCTCACAGCTCTCCCCTCACCCTGCTGAAGAAACCGAGATGATCCTACCACCAACAGTGCCTCAGACAGACTCCAGCAGGCAGGGGCNCCTGCTCCATACCCCAGGACGACACCAGATCAAGGACAAACATGAGCCAGACCCTCTGAGCTGTAAGATCTGCCCCACATCATCCCCCAGCCACTTTTTCTCCCTCCTTCACCACGCAGCCACACCAGCTGTCTGCCCCACCAGCCCGGTCAGCTCTGGGGACCGTGGGTCCCCAGGGCCAGCACCCACCACCCGTCCCTGCGCTCTCTGCCCGTGGACACAACCTGGGCCCCCTTGTCTCACAGCTCTCCCCTCACCCTGCTGAAGAAACCGAGATGATCCTACCACCAACAGTGCCTCAGACAGACTCCAGCAGGCAGGGGCATTTTCTTTTTCCCCAAAAAGCCTCTGAATCCCAGCAAGAGCTGTTTTAATCAGAGCTTTCTGCCCTGCGGGACTCTGCGCGGTGTAATGAAAGAGGCGCAGACAGCCCTTTTACTCTCCCCTCCCATCAACCCTCTGTTTGGCCTCCTCTCCTTTTTTAATCCCCCCCCGCCCCTGCATTTCAAGCCTGCTTGGTAAATGTTTGAAAGCGATGCTGATGCAGTTGGTATGGCAACGCCGGGCTGGGGCCCTCGCCTGAAACCCCAAACACACAATTAGCTGATTAAGAGGCGAGCGTGGGGTGCTGGCGTGCCGGGGCTCTGCCGCTCCATGGGGCTGTCCCCGCTCACCCCATCGGAGGTGCTCAGGGCTCCCCAAGAGGGGTGAGAGGCATCAGGTGCTGTAATGCAGCCCAGGGAACATGCACAGCCCCTCGCGTGGGTAAAGGACCAGGTTTCCAGGCTTGGAGAGGCTGGAGACGAGCCCGTAGGATGCTGCGGCATGGGAACAGGGCTGATGGAGATACCAAAAGCAACGTGGAGGCTGTTGGACCCGCTTGCAAGCACCAAATCCCTGTCCAAATAGCAGCACCCAGGAGCCTTGCATGGCCCCCGGCTTGGGTGTGAGTCACGCCACGTCCCACCTCCACAGCGGGACGGGACCCAGCCATGCCCCAGATGCAATGGTCAGATTCAGTGCTCCTGGCTCTCAGCTCCGCTGGGCCATGCTCCCCTGGAGCCAGCTGGGCTCTGCATCTGCCTCCAGCCCCAGGCACTGCCTGCTTGCCCCCAGCCTCCAAAACGGGACACAGCAGTGCCCTCTCCTCTCCTCTCCTCTCCTCTCCTCTCCTCTCCTCTCCTCTCCTCTNTGTGACAGCTCCGGTTAGTGAAGTCGGCCTTCATTAGGCGTTTCCGTTCCACTTGAAAAGCTCCTCTGTGAGGATGCTTGACTGGTCTGCAGCAGAGGCAGCCCCCCTAAGGGAGGATGCAGGGATGGGTGATGCTGCAGGGGGGCACCCGGCTGGCAGGGCGGGCAGCGGGGGGGCTGGCATCCCTGCCCGTGCCTCCCTATGGGGATGAGTGCGCCCCTTGCAAGGCGCTGTGGGGCTGGCGCTGGGATGCTGCAGTTGCAAACCCATAGCCAGCACCTGTCCACGGTCCAGCCCCAGCACTCCCCCTCTCACCCAGCCTCAACCCTTCTGCCCAGCCCTAGCGCTGATCCTGCTCTCCAGAGCCCTGCAGTATCCTGGGGGACAAGTCCCTGCACCAGGCTCTGCTGTTTGGGTACACCCGTGTCCCCGCTTAGGGCAAGGGACTACCAGTCCCTGGAGAGCCGTGGGGTCTGGCCTCGACCCCTTCTCGGGACTTGCAGGCAGAGGGGAGAGGACAGGCTGGGGGGGATGGCTGCTCACCTGGAGCTGGCTGGAGTGGCCCTGTGAAGAAGGTCATTTAGCTAATGCCTGCTAGAGTGCTCCTAGATTAGAGAGCTCTAAAGTGCTTGGCTATTATCTGTCCGGAGGGAGCATCCTCGTCTCATCAGGGCCAGGCTTGGCGAGCTGCCACCTGCAGGGACAGGTTCGAAAGACCCACGGCTCTGCACCCCGGCTGCTCTGCAGGGACATGCCACCCCCAGGAAGGGCAGCCCAGGGTAAGCCCAGGCAGCCACCCTGGGGGAACACCTTCCTGCAGACCCTGGGCCCTGGGGCATCCCTGCCCATCAGAGGATGCACTGCTGGCTTCCTCATGCCTGCTCACATCTCCTTGTTTCCCTCACCACAGCACCGTTCCCCCAGCTCCCCTTGCGGCATTTCAGCACCCATCCGCACCATCAGATCATGTCATTTCTCTGCGCTACCTCCCCAGGTCCTGGCACTGGTCCCCCCCAGCTTTTCCCCCTTATCACAAGAGTGAAGGCAGCTCATGGAGGAGCAACATGGGTAAATGGCTGCACAAGGCAGCATGGTGCTGAGCACTTCATGCTCTCTCTCAGGCTCCCCAGAGCCCAGTCTGGTACAGGGAAAAGGGAACAGCCAAGCTGTGACTGCAGGAGAGTAGCAGGGAGCAGACAGCAGCACGCAGCCAAGGGCTCACCTGGAGGTGGACGTGCAAGAGGATGGGTGGGCTGGATGCAGGCTTGATCTCCTCCTTCCAGCAGCTGGAAAAGCTGGTGGGGTGCATTGTCCGCTCAGGGCTGCACATCCAGCAGATGTGGGGCTGCCACGGCTCAGCCCAGCAGATGTGGGGACACAGCGATGAGGCAGGGCTGCATCAGGCACCAGCGAGGATGAGGAGGAAGCAACGCTCAGCTCCGCACCAGGCCAGGGCCCTGGACAGAGCTAAAACTGCCCTGGGCAGCACAATGTGCTTGTGCCGCAGGAGGGGAGGTTGGGTGGGCTGGAGTGGGAGCTCAGCCCAAACCTGCAGCTGGATGAAGCAGAGGTGCCTCCTCCCCACGCAGCCCAGCACCCAGCCCTGCTCTGGCTGGGATTTTGGCTGCCACGCGCATCCAGACAGACCTCGACTGCAAACTCCCAGGTCCTGTGGAGCTGCAGGGCTGAAGATAATATTCGTTAGGCAAATGCTGCTCCGGGCTTTTGTACTGGCGGATTTTTGGGTGCTGGGAAAGCTGCTGGGGAGGGGGCAGAGCCAGCCCTTGCACCCCAAGAGTGCACACAAAGCTGCTCAGTAATTATGCCCTGCAAGAGCTCTGCACCCCAGCCCCGGGATGGGAGGGAAAAACTCAGAGCAAATGTGGTGCCACGGCCGCAAGGCACAGAGCCAGTAACCACGGCGTCTTAACCTACTTTGGGTTCGTTACTGCACGGCTGCCGACGGGGCCCAAAGGAGGGGCTGTGTCCCTGCTGGCACCGTCTGGCAGCTCCTGCTTGGGGCACCCTGGCCACCGAGGGCAGGGGGAGAGCCAGGACCTGCCATCCCTGTCCATGTCCCTGTCCCTGCACCCGAGGCCACGGCAGGGTGAATGCGGGGAGCAGGAGCCACAGAGCAGCCGCCACCCCGTTAGCAGTTTGCAATGGCATCAGTACCGCAGCCCCGCACACACACCTGGGGGGACCATTGGTGGGGACAGGAGTGGGAGTGGGAAGGTGTCAGAGCAGCCTAGGGTGAGGGGCTGCTCTGGGGAACCAGCCCCCCAGGGGAAGCAGGCTGAACTCTTTGGGTTGGGGGGCACAGGGCCACAGCCCCCCTGCACCATCAGGCTCGTGTTGCGGAGTGGCGGAGGCTGCGGGGGCCGATGGCTGAGCTGTTGGGGTGTGGGAGCAGCGGAGGACAGCTGCATCGATGGCCGGGGGTGTGACAGGCAGTGTCAATGAGCTGTCCGCGATGGTGGGAGTGTGACGGACAGCTATCAGCACCATGCATGGCACCTGGGGTGATGACCAGGGGTGTGACGGACAGCCACTGAGGAGCTGGTGTGAATGTCCAGGAACAGCCATCGGTGGGCATGATGGACAGCTGTCAGTGGACATGAAGGACAGCCATCGGCAGGTGGCCTTGGGAGGTGCTGTCTGCAGCCAGCATCAGACGTCCCACTTGGGTGCCAGTGGAGAGCGGGATCATGTCTGCAGCTGGGATCAGGTCCATGGGTGGGATCCTGAGCCCCTTCCCCTCCGCAGAGCCCACGCAGCCTGAGGGCAAGGGCTGGGGCAGCCAGAGGGAACCAGGCATGGTCTCCCTCGCTCACGGGCTCGCTCCTGCGCTGCTTGTTCCTGGTGATGGGCAAGGCTGTGCCATTCCCTGCCTGCAGTCTCACAGGGCCGCCCATCAGGCAGCCGGTTTTTATCCCATTTCATGCTGAGTTTGGCATCATCCTCCCCTCATGAACCAGCTGCCGCAAGGTGTGCTGATCCCTCTCCGAACCCTCCCCACAGCACGTCAACATTATTAGCTCCGTCAGCCAAACTTGTAATTTCCTGAAAAAAAAAGATCTCGCTATTTTGACAAGTTCTCTTTTTTCCATCACCTGCCGCTGACTGGCAGGAACGCCGGCTTGCGCAGGCGCCCCACCGCTGCTCCTCCTGCTTCTTTGCAGGAGCCAAGAGTTCAGGTCACCCCCATCAAAGAGCAAACCCTTCACCCTGCGGCCCCCCCAGGGTGCTGGCAGCTTCAGGGCTGGGGGCCGGGCGGGAGCCGAGACGAGCCGGGGCGGCATGGGGCGGCGTTCCCAGGCGGCGGGCTCCAGAAGCAGCCGCAGATGGTGAGCCCACACGCCGCGTCGCTGCAGCAGCCAGTGACCCACACGCGGGCGTCATGCGAGATTTTGGAGGGGGGGGAGGGGGGGGAGCTGACGAAAACGCACATTCCCGCTGCAGCTCAGCTCTCACCTCCGCCCCTGAAGCCCTCCTCCGGCAGCCCGGCACTGCCAGCGCTGCCAAGAGCTTTCCCAGCCTGTTGCTGTCTCGGCCGCTCCGACGGGCGCCCAGCCATGCTGTGGCTTTTCAGGGAGAGGTGTCAGGGCAGGGGACCGTGTCTTCCTTCTCCCCGGGGTGGTGCGAGAGCATCCTGCATCCTGCACGGGGCGGAGGCTGCTGGATGCCCCTTGCAGGAACAGGTCTGGGCTGCAGCTCTCCTTTGGTGGGACACCACAGCCCAGGCTCGGCCAGACCCATCCACAGAGCCTTGCTGCAGGGGTGCAGCCTGGCCGTGCTACAGAAGGGACCGCCGAGCACCAGGGCAGATGGCAGCAGGACCCCCAAGCCCCTCGGCAGCTTGGGGAGGAGCAGGGCTGGGGCTCCTCCTTGCCTCTGCTTTTCCAGGAACCGCCGCACTCAGCCACGGGCCCGCCAGGGCAGGGCTCTCCCCGCAGAGGCACTTAAAGCTTTCACAGCCTGCTGGCACACTCCTCCTCCACCGTCTCCCCCTTTCCCCAGTCCTCTGGGGCCAGGGTTCATCTGTGGAGATGTTTTCCTCTGGCCCCATTTACAGTTGGCCTCCGCTTTCTCCACCCCACATGCATCCCAGCACCTTTCCACCTTGCTCCTCAGGCCAAATAACGCAAAAAGTGAGTCACCCTTTAGGGAAGCATCCTTGGAGAAGGATGCAGCACAGAGAGGTACCGCAGGCCAGGGCAGGGCCACCAGAGGCTCCTTGCAAGGTTCCCGCAGCCGATGGAGCGAAGCAAGACAGGACCTGACAGCCACAAGCAGAAAGCAGATAAATCCTGCCTGCAGCCCAACTTTGCGCATCTCCACCCGGCGGGGAAGGGAGCTGCAGACCAGCTCAGATCCCGGTGCAGCGGCCAGACGCTGCCCGTCCCAGCCTCCAGCCCTGCTTGTGGGTGACATGAGCTGCAGACGGTCTCAGCTCACTCCTGCCTGAGATGTGGGGGAGTGGGAAGGATCTGTAATGGAGGTATTGGTATTGTGGGACCAGTGTCAGCACACACAGGTCTAGGGGAGGACTGGTACGAGGTGAGGAGCGACCGGGCCACCGGCTCCGGGTCGGCTGGTAGTCACCGCAGCCTGCACAGGGGCCAGGGACCAGCCTGGCACCGGTGTGTGGCACAGGCTGGAGCAAACCTGCCCCGAATACGGTGCTGGGAGCACCCTCGAGGCTGCCCTGCCCCAGCCGCTTGCTCCTGGGGAGGCAGGGCACTGCAGGGGTGTCAGATGCTGGGTGCAGCACAGGCTCTTTCAGAGATGGAGAAGACCTCAGGGATGATGCTGCGCACCTCCCGGGAGCCAGCAAGCTTCATCCGTCAAACGGCCCTTCACCCCACAGCCCCCCACCCCACGCTCCCGATGCTCTCTGCACAGGAAACGTGACATCCCCCCCCCGCCGCCACTCGCTGCTCTACCAAGGCCTCCCGAGCCCCTCTGCAGACACATGCATCGCTGCACACATGCACACACATCCTCTCCTCCATGGGGTGGTGGGTCTGCATGGAGCCAGCCAGTCCCTGCCCCACCGAGGGCACGGGGGCTGGCATGGCCTGGAGGTCAGGCTGGGATGCGGGGTTCCCCCTGCAGCAGCATCCTGGGGGCAAGAACAGCACAGGGGGGCTGGGCAGATCACCCCTCCCCCCTAGCCAGGAGAGGAACCTCTGTATCCCACCTGGCCAAGGGGCAGGGCAGCCCTGCAGCCATCCCCACTGCCCAGGCCCCTCTGCTTTAACCTTCAGCGCTAATCCCAGGCCTGGCTGGACCCCATCCTAGGTGGGTGTCGGGGAGCTGAGTGACCATCTCCACCAGGCTGGTGTGGGGCAGCTGGGGATGCACATGGGGCAGATATCCCACCTTCAGAAATGCTGTTTTAGGGCTGTGCCCTCCTCTCCAGCCCAGCATCCTCCCTCCTGCTCCATCACCTCCCTCGTGCCCTCCGTGAGCCCCCAGCCCTGCTGCAGCCCTGCAGTGTGCACCCAGGTGACTCCTGGGGACCAGGAGAACCGAAAACCCTGGTGTTGCATTGCACCGGGCACGTAACCGGGAGGCACCATGCCCCTGCTGCACTGCTGCATGGGGAGGACAGCCTGCCTGCAAGGCTGACCGGCGAGCAACGGGTTAAAGAGGTCGCAGGTAGCCTATGGCCGGGGCTCCGGGTCCGGGGAAGACCCTGGCCAGTGGGCAGGGGAGACCTTGGCTCCTCCACAGATGCAGCCCCATCTCCGTAGTCCTTGAGGTTGTCTCAAAGAAAGGCGGTTCGGCCCCAGGGGCCAGAGGAGATGCAGGGAAAGCTTTTATTGGTATCTCCCAGCCAACGTCAGCCCGGTTAAAAAAATGCTTCGTGTCTCAGAGAGCTGTTTAACACAGCTCAGGCAGCAATTGGTACAGGGACAGCAAACCAGGCTGCATCTGCTCAGCCCCAGTCACAAGCGCCCTGCTTCCTCCGTCTGTGCGCGCGTGTGTGTGTGTGTGTGCGCGCGCTAGACACAGGCATCCACTCCCAGCATCTCGCTGTCTCCTGCATCCTCCGGCAGCAAGCGCAGGGCTCTTGCTCTCTGGGTACCAGCCTCGCTGCTCCATCCCCTGGTGGGGATTTGCATGCGGGGCGCAGGATGCAGTGAGCACCCACGGGTGGAGAGGGGTTCGTGGCCAGAGGCACCGGCGATGGGCATCGTGTGGATAGCTTTCTAGGGCTCGCGCTCCCCAGACAGACCCTGACCCTGGTAAGTGGCTTTTTTGCTGCCATCGGTGCTTCGCCCAGTGAACGGCGTGGGCTGGCCACACGCTGCGACACCCATGGGTGGGTCCCCTTGCTGCCCCTGGGGTCCTGGTCCTGGGGAGGGTGACTGGGGCTCCAGGGATGGGGTGCCTGGGAGCAGGGATGCGGATGGGGTGGGAGGGTCCTGCCCAGGCATCGGGGTCCTGATGCGGGTGCTGGGGAGAGTGGCTGGGGAGGGAGACGAGGAGGAGAAGTGGGGAGCTGGGCGGGAGCCGTGTCTGCTGCAGGGGAAGGGACTCTTCTGTCACGGCATTTTGATCCCCCTCTGGGAGATGGAAACATGCGACACACCTATAAAATCTGCTATGGCGCGGCAGGACAGGCAGCCTGATCCTGCAGCGAGAGCAGCTACCGGCTTGGTGTCCCCAGGAGGGGGACACAGCACAGCGGGGGCTCTGGCCACCCCCAGACATCCCTGCCAGGCCCCTGCATCCCTGCAGAGGGTGGGGAGGGTACCATCAGCCACGGACCCTCTGCCCCGTGGCAACCGGGTCACCTCGCGGCAGCAGCCCCAGCAGTGCCACAGTCCCAGCACGTGCCACCTGCCAGGGAGAGGGGAGAAGGGGGTGCTGCTGGACCCCTCTGAGCATCCCCAGCCAGTTCAGGGAGGCGGGATGTCCCCCAAGCACAGCCTGCTGCCTGCACTGCTCGGCCCCCCCTCGCCACAGGCAGGCAGCTGCGGGCAGGGTGTGCAGGGCTGTGCCAGAGCCACGGCAGCTCCTCCCAGCCCTGCTCGGTGCCCTTCAGACCGAGCCCTGGGACCAGGCTGCCGTGGGCCCTGGGGTCCCCAGGGTGTCCTCCCCATCAGTGCCCCATCCCTTTGCCCCCAGGTCCCTAACGCTGCTCTCAGGAAGGCGCAGCACTGCAGGATAAAAACACCGGGAGCCCGGCGAGGGCAGGGAGGAGGCCTGGCCCATGGGGAATCCATGGGGGACCAGGTACATCCTTCCCCGCCAACGGGGAGCCTGGGAGGGGGTCCTGCTCCTGGCGCACCCCTGCTGCATCCCCGTGAGGGTGGGTGCAGGGGGTGCCACAGATCCTGCTCACGGCGTGCACCAGCCCAAGCGCCCGCTGACCTTTGGATTGCTCGTGGGGCTTTGCACCGAGGCGGCACCATGGGGCAGGCAAGCGTGGCTGAGCAGGGGGCAGGCAGGGGGGCAAGGGCCAGCCCTATGGGCCCTACAGTTCAGCACCCCCAGCCGCCCGTGCCACTGCTGGGCACCCCAATAGCCCGCCCTGCACCCACGGCCCCCGAAACGCGCCCATCCGGCCCCCCCAGCTGCCACAGCCACCACCCCACACCCACAGCTGCCACAACATCCCTGCACCCAAAGCCACCACCCACACCGTGCCCACAGCTGCTGCAACTCCCCCGGCCCGCATACCCCACGCCGGGCCGTAACACCCTCCCCGCGCTGCCAGCCGCACCGCAGCAAATCCACCCCGTAACACATCCACCCCGTAACACACCCACCCCGTGCTGCTCCCCGCCGCATCCAACCTGCGCTCCCAGCCACCACAACATCCCTGCCACGCTGTGATACACCCACCCACGCATCACCCGCCGCCCCGCACCCACCACCGCCCTCACACCCAAACCCAGCACCCCGTAACCCCAGCAGGAGCCACGGGTGGTCCCCGCTCCCGCTGCCGTAGGGGAGAGGAGATTTGGAAGCCTTGCAGGGACTGGTGGCTCTGTTTGCTTTGGGATGCTCTGCCCAGCTTCCTCCTCTTGGGGTGCCTCCATGCTGGCCACCAGCTCCATCCCACCAGTGCCCCCATCCTCCCCGCCAAGACAGGCTGATCCCCACGACAGCTGTACCAGCCTTGCCTCCGTGCCTCAGTTTCTCCATGCAGAGAGCTGCGTGGGGCTGGGAAAGAGGAGTCCACGGCTGCTAGGGGGATGAAGCGCGTTCTGGCTCCATGTTTTGCTGCAGGGATGAAGTAGCAAGGAGCAAATCCCCGTCGGAACAGCACAGGGAATGGGTGCTGCCCAGGAGACAGGGCAGGGGTGCAGGGAGCTGGTGCAAGGCAAGGGAAGGGGGTGGGAAGGTGCGACAGCACCCGGTGCTGGCAGGGCTTGGTGGAGCCAGGCGTTTGCAGGCAGCTCCAGCCCATGCCCAGATTTAGCTCCAACATGGGGGCGACCTAAAAATAGTCCCCACATTGGCGCCCGGCAGCAAGGTCGAGGCCCCGGCGCCTCGGTCCAAGGTGAGCCGGGCGGTGGCACTGGGTCCCGACGGCCGGGCGCCTCGGAGGGTGGCCACAAATAGCAACAGAGGCACCTTCCCCCCAGGGACGCATGGGGATGCAGGGGCCGCTTGGGTAGCTGGGCTGCTATGGGACGAGGGTGCCTCTGGTCTCCCCTTCCCACATCCAGGGGTCCCCAGGGGAAGGAGGACCCTCCGAGCCTGGCAGGACCCTGAGCCGGGCCAGGCTCTGTGTGGGGGTGATGTCCCACCCCGCACGGCCAATGGGTCAGGCAGGGCATGGGGGAAAGGGGGTCCTGGAGAGTGCAGAGCAGGCTTGGGGTATCTCGGGAGCTTCGAGACCTGTGGAAAGGCAGTGGGGGCTGGAGAGGGAGCTTGGGGTGAGGTCATTCAGCCCCTGGATGTGCAGGCAGGGTCTGGCCATGCAGCACAAGCAGGAGGGAGGCCGGCGGAGCTGAGAGCAGACACAAGCTGTGACAGGAGTGACAGCCTCCAGAGTCCAGGCACGCAGCAGCCGGTGGCATCAACTGTAGCAGGAGACACTCTGGGTGGCCTTGGGAGAGGACAGGAAACAGGGAGATGGGCTGGGATCCTCTGGCGGCGGTGCGGGGCAGGGGGGTGATGACACCATGAACACACAGGGGAACCTCATTTTGGGGAGATTACAGCAGGCCCATACACCAGCCACACCACTGCTGCCCAGGCTGCCCTGCTGTGCTGCAGGGTGGCTGGGGATGGGCCACCCGGAGTCCCACAGCACTGCAGGGGGATGCTGCCAGCACACTGGGGATCAGGAGCACCAGTGAGGCTCCTCGGGGGACTGGTGTGCCAAGAGCTGGGGCCCACACCCCTCTTTTGGCTCTTCTCCATGAGCCCAGCCCCTCCGTGCCCTCTCCTCCCCGCTTCTACCCAAGCCTTGGGCAGGATGAAGCCAGGATCTGGCCTATGCTCGGTGATGCAGGGACCTGCAAAGGGGGGATCTCCCTGCAGTGCCCCCGACTCGCTGGCTTGCAGGCAGAGCCGCAACGTTGCCCAGCAGCAGAGCTGATCCTGCCCACGGCCGATGGGATCCTAAGCCTCCCGGGCAGGGGATGACAGCACGGTGAGGGGGCAGAGACGTCCAGGTGTCTTTCCCACCTCCGGCACAGAAGCAGGGATGCTGTTGCTGCGGCTTGGACCTGTGCCTCCAGCTCTTCCCTGCTCCCACCTTTGCAAAGGCCCAGGAGCTGCAGCATGCCGGGCACCAGCCCCAAGCCGGGCATGGGGCCAACGGGTGCAAATACCCCCGTCCGCACGTGCCCACCGCTGAGACCCCCCACGCAGAGGATGGGGCCCACGTGTGTCGCACACCTAGCTCCGTGCGTGGGAATCTGCATGCAGATGGTCCCGTGGCGGTGGGGGGAGGCTGGGAAATCACATGCGTGTGCGCGTGGCGGTGTTTGGGTTTGCATGCCCGCGCGTGCGCGTGAACAAGAGCCCAGGCGGCTGCGGGTCGTGGGGTGAGAGCGTGGGGCCGGGCATCTGCAGGTGTAGGGACGAGCAAAGGGCACCGAGCTGCCGCCTGCCAGCACGCTCTGCTCGGCACCGCTGATGTGGGGCAGCTGTAATTACCCTGCCCAGGCTCCCTGCCACAGCAGTGCCCGCAGCGCCGTGTCCTCCCACAGCCGCGAGATCCCAGCGTGTGCGCGCGTGCTGCTAATTATCCCGCTACCTGGGGACTTCCCTGCTGAGGCTGGCGGGGTGGGAGATGGCTGCTCCGGTATCTCCCTGCTTGCACAGGCAGTGAGTGCTGCCTGCTGGTCCCTGGGCACCAGCTGGGAGTGCCCCTTGGCCGCAGCATCGCCCATGATGCAGCCCCAGCGGGGCACGGGGGCATGCCGGGACCCACACGGGGTGATGCTGCGCCCCACGCCGCTGGAGACCAAATCCTGCTTCTCCCCAGCTTCAGCCCACCCCCACTGAGACAGAGCCCAACCTGCTGCCGCTGCCGTCTCCGTTTTACCTTAAGATGACCTTCCCTCGGTCCTGCACCTAAACCTCCTTCTTGGGACCCATGCACCCCAGGCCCATGCACTGCTCCCCTTCCCTCCTGCACCCTCACAGCCCTCCCTTGGCTGGCCCAGCCTCTCCGCATGGCTCCTTGAAGGATGCAGGGTGCCCAGCCATCAGGGCAGCAGCACACACACATACACACAAGCATGTGAGCCCAAGAGAGGCTGGGGAGTGAACTGAAATTTAGGGAAGGTAAGAGACCCAGCACCAGCTCTGCTATGCCCCAGCCCTGGGCACAGCTGCTGGGCAGACACCTCTCACCCTTGGCTGGCCAAAGAGGCTTTCTCCAAGGCAGAAAGGAGGCGCACACAAGGGGCAGGGTTACAGCTGGTCCCAATCCCTCTGGGATTTACTGGTCTGCTGTGGGAAGGGCCTGGATGTGTTTCGTTTCTTGTTAAGCTGGAGTCTACAGAGCAAGGGTGGGGGAGGCAGGGTGCCCCCAAACCAGCTCCCTGCTTGCTGTCCTGCTCCCCCATCAACACTCAGACCCTCCATGGCCAGATGTCCACGTGGCTTCGGGTCCATCTCCCCATGGTCACCATGGATGACCCCCGTGCCAGCTTGCCAGGGAGCCTCCATTTCTCCCTGCCCTGAGCTGCTCCCCACAGAGCTGGGTGAAAGCCACCAGGACACCTTTTTGGGGCCAGGGACATGGTGCAGTGGTGGGGAGCAGCACTGCACCCCAAGGCCTTAGCACTGAGCACCTTCCTTCCCCCCGCAGAGCCATGGGGGTGCTGATGTCCAGGCGGCAGACGGTGGAGAAGGTGCAGAAGGTCAGCTTGGCCGTGTCAGCCTTTAAGGATGGGTTGCGGGAGCAGCCGTCGACACGGCGGCGGGCGGAGGCGGGGGGGACACGCCGGGGGACACTGGAGCAGGAGGTGCAGGAGGGAGAGGAGGAGGCATCGTCAGGACCTTCCCAGCCGGAGGAGAGCAGCGCCGGCAAGGCAGCCTGGGAACGGCTGCGGGATGGCCGGGGTGTGGAGCCGGAGGAGTTTGACCGAGCCAACAGGTTCACGCCGCCCGCCTTCATCCGGCCCAAGCGGGAGCTGCACGATGACGAGCCCCCCGACATCAGCCTGGAGCAGCGGGAGCAGGTGAGCAGATGGAGCACGGGGATGAGGAGGGAGGGATGGGGACAGGGCTGGAGATGTGGAGGGGAGAGCCCAGGGACGTACGAGTGTTCCCGGTGCCCGCTGGGCAGTGACAGCCTCCCCAGGCACAAGCCCTGTGAAGGTGGCGCGGTGGGGCAGGGGGCCAGGGGCTGGGCTGGGCAGCTGGAGATGCCACGCAGGGAGGAGGGTGTGACTGGTCCGACGTGCCCTGGAGGGACCCCTGGGCGTCTTGGAGAGGAGAGGTCACTGCTGGGCACAGACGGCTCCAGCTTGGGGGAAGAGAGAAGGACAATTCGATCTGCATGTTTGTCAGCCCACAGCCAGCCAGCCTACAACTTAACATCCACACCTGTGACCCTTACAGCCCAGCCCATCTACAACCCAACAGCTTACGCACCCGTGCCCGCAATCCTACAGCTCACCCATGCACACCCGTGACCCTAACCATCCATCCACCCACCCCGACAGGTCTACGCCCCAGCCCACCTACAGCCTTACAGCTTACCTGTCCACACCTACAACCAGCCAACCCACAGACCAGCACTTCCACCCACACACACTACAACCCTAAAGACCAGCCAACCTACAACCCCACAGCCCGGCCATCCAGACCTACATCGCTGCACCCCAGAGAACCTACAACCCCACAGCCCCACCAACCCTACAGCCGGACCCAACCACTCCCCATTCATCCCCCCAAACCCATCCACCCTAACCCCACCAGCCGTGCCCCCTATGACCCCACCACCCACCTATTCCCTACGCCAGCAATCCCACCTTCCCACCCCCTCTGCTCCGCAACGTCCATCCCCGCCTCCAAAGCGCCATCCTGACCCGCACCTTGAGAAGCCAGCCCCCTGCCCACGCCGCCCCTCTGAGCAGCTGCCCATGTGTCCCCAGGTCCTCAACGACGAGATGTGCGAGATCTGCGAGGTGTGGACGGCCGAGAGCCTCTTCCCCTGCCGCGTATGCAGCCGGGTGTACCACGACGGCTGCCTGCGCCGCATGGGCTACCTGCAGAATGACAGTGCCGTGGAGGTGACAGAGACGGCGCACACCGAGACGGGATGGAGCTGCTACTACTGCGTGAGTGCCTGGGGTGGGAGACACCGGGCTTCTACTGGGTGGTGGGTGCTGCCCGTGGAGCCGCGCCCCACACAGACATGAGCAGGGTCCCATGTCACAGCCCGGTCCGGGGAGACGGGGAACCTGCCGCTCCCCAGCTCCTGCCTCCCACCTTGGCCTGATGGGCAGCCACTGGAGGGGAGGGGACAGCAGCCCTTCGCCACCTCCCCGCGCCGGCAGCCAGCCCCCCAGCACCTTCACGGGGAGACGTGACACCAGGGGACATGCCGCTGGGCACACGAGGAGCTGTGGCAGAGCCGGAATGGCACACAAAGCCCGGGGGTGTGGAGCCACTCCACTGCGGCACCCCTGGGTGACACACAGCACCGTCCCTCTCTGCATGCCCACACCCACACGCCTTCAAGGGACCCCGGTGCTGCGGCACAGCCGGGTGCTCACACCACCCCATGCCTTTGCCCCACGGCTCCTCTTTGCCCCCCACCCCAGGACAACCTCAATCTCCTGCTGACAGAGGAGGAGATGTACAGCCTGATGGAGACCCTGCGGCACTGCAAGATCATTCCAGGTGCGGACCCTCCCCGCGGCGGCTCCCGGATGGTTAGGGGAGGCAGGTGCCCTCTCCCCGGGCACCACGCAGCCAATCTGTCCCCCGCAGAGACCTGCCTGACCCTGGACGACTTTCTGCACTACAAGCACCTGGTGCACAAGCAGCAGTTCGAGCGGCCCATGGCCGAGGCGCAGGAGGAGCAGGCAGCCCTGCAGTTCTCAGCCCTGGATCCCGACAAGAAGGGGCACATCGAGTGGCACGACTTCCTCTCCCACGAGTCCATCCAGCTGCTACAGAAACTACGGCCGCAGGTACGGCTGCGGCACGCGGGGCCGGCTCCCATGGCCAGCACCCGTGGCCACGGCACCTGGGGCTGGCTTTCTCGGCCAGCACCCATGGGTGTGGCACCTGTGGCCCGCTCCCTTGGCCATGGCACCTGAGGCCAGCTCCCATGGCTGGCACCCACGGCCGCAGCACCCATGGCCAGCTACCACAGCCATCACCCATATCCAAGGCACCCGGGGCAGGCTCCCATGGCCAGCACCCATGGTCACGGCACCCAGGTCCAGCTCCCACGGCCGGCACCCACGGCCATGGCACCACCCAGGGCTGGCTCCCACGGCCAGCACCCATGGCCACGGCACCCAAGGCCAGCTCCCACGATCCGCACCCACGGCCGCGGCACTCTGGGCTGGCTCCTACAGC
>WAAD01038796.1:123579-137539 GCA_013389945.1 Fregata magnificens
CGTGGGGCACAGGGGGCAGGGAACCCGTTGCCCCCGCCGTGATCCCCGGCCCCACGGCACCCTCCTCGCCCGCCAGCGCCTGGAGCCACGGGGGACCTGTCCCCCGGGGACCCGCCGACAGAGCGGGGTCTGCCCCCGAGGAGAAGTGGGGCTTGCTCCGGTCCCGGAGCCGGGTCTGGGTAGTTGTGGGGTGAGAGCGGAGCCCGGAGCAGCCGCACGCCTCCAGCCTCCCCCAGCGCCGTGGGGCAGCATGGCCAAGACTCTGTGCGCCGCCGGCGGCAGCACCGGGGGGTCTGTGGCAAGCGCCGGCCCAGTCATCGGCACGGTGAATCCTCGGTGGGAGGAGGTGGCTGATCCCCACTCGGCCTCTTTCACATCCCTGCCCGGCTCCAACAGGGGCTGGACCCCAGTAGGTCCATCCTTACACTCGCAGCTCGCGGTCGTGTCTGTGCCATGTTTCCCGGCACGGCTCGACCCTGCCCTGCTGGGGACCAACCATTTAATGCCAACAGCTACGGTGTGGGAAGGAGCACCGGGAACAGAAGGCACCAGGGGGGTGGGAGGGCAAGCCCGGGTGTCCAGGAGTGCTCCCCCGCATCCCTCATCCCCTCCTGTCCCCCTGGTCCCGCGGGATGCTCTCCCCCTGCTCAGCATTCCAGTCCCACAGCAGCCCCACTCGCTCCCACTCCCTCCCCAGCGCGGCGAGCAGGCATCCCCACCTCACTGGGGGCATTAGTGCTTGGGGCGAGGAGGAGGAGGCAGAGCCCAGAGCTCCCCCGGGTGTCAGCTGCAGGGATGAGGCTGGGCAGGGTTGATGCCCAGTGGCCCTAAGGTGGATGGATGCGCTCAGCCTGCAGGTGAAGGAGCAGGGACCCCTGGAAACCTCACCCCACACATGCCAGATGGGGGGATGCCCAGGTCCCATGGCTGCCCCAGCAGCTGCCCCCTGCCCCTCCGACCCCTTCCCCATGCTGCTCCCAGCCTCTCCCTGCCTGGCGTGCCCTGGCTCAGCCGGGGTGCCCCGTGGCGTGCACAGAGCAGAGCTGCACCTGCGGCAGCCCCGTCGCTCCCTCACCTCCACCCCCCCGATGCAATGGGGGCACCATCCCACTCAGCCCCCCCTGCCCCAGCCAGGGACCCTCTCCAGGGACTCTCCCTGCTGCAAGACCGGGAGGCATGCCAGTGCCGCGACCCCTTCCTCTACCGCCCCGGCGTTCCAGGCCAACGGGGATGTTTCAGGCGCCAGGTCCAAGATGGGGCTGGAGCCATGGCCGTGGCGACGAGGCGGCCAGGGGTGTGTGGGTCGCAACACCCGCTCTGTACTGAGAAGTGTCCATTAAACAGCTGTGTCCAACTAGCCTCCAGCCGCCGCGCTTACGGGGCTTCTGGCTTCTCCCCAGGGATTTCTGGGGACCCCATGGCTGCCTGTTGTCTTTGACATCCTGCCCCGGCCTCGGGTCCCTGTCCCATCGGGCAGGCTTGGCCTCGTGTCCCCAAAGTGTCCTGCAGCAGTGGTGGGAGGAAGCCAGGGGGTGCACCCGGGACCCTGCAAACTCGGGGTGCCCCACATCTCATCAGGAAAGCAGACAGTGGGGAGATCACCCGGCTGGCCCCACAACCACCCCGGCTCGTGCAGCAGGAGGGACACCCATCCACTGGGATGAGGGTGCTCCTCGGCCGTGGCGGCACTGGAGGCTGCAAAGAGAGCACTGGGCACAGGGGACGGCTGGACGCTGGGAACAGGCTGTTTGCAGCGGTGCGGGGAAACCCGAAATAACCCCAACAGAGACAGCAAGGGTCCCCAGGAGGAGGTCATTGGAGAGTGGTCCCCATGGCTGGAGGCTCCTCCAGTGCTAGCCACATCCACAGAACTCCCAGGGAAAGCTGCGGCTCTTGCCGGTGGCACGTGGTCTGTGGGAATCAGGCTGCTGGCAAAGGGGGCTCGCCTGCTTCGGGGGGGAGCTTTCCTTGCACAGTGCCTGTGCTGCAGCTGGGAGAGGAACGGGGCTTGAGAAGTGGATCTGGGGGGGAATTAGGAGGGGGAAGCTGCCCTGGAAGCATCCGTACGGTCTGAGGGGACACAGAGCTCATTGCTGAAAGCTGGACTTGGATACTGCAGTCCATTTCCATGGCTGCCATTGGGTCCAGATCACAGCGGTGGTGTCCAGCTGGCCGCCCGGAGAAAATCCAGCCTGGGAAGCAGCGAGCGTTTCAGGCCCTGGAAGCAGTAAAGGCTCCCAGGAGAGGCACCCACCACCTTGAGGAAGAGGATGGGCACCCAGAGGAAGGAGGAGCTGGCCTGTGGTTTGTGTGCCTGAAGCTGGGATGCCACGGGTGGGTGATGCCCTGCGCTCTGCCTGCAGAGGGAAGCCCCAGGGAATCCCTCGCCTGGGGAGATGGTGTTAACTGCTGTGTTACTGCTCCAGCTGCCGGAGTTGGAGAGCGAGCTGGGGGAGAGCACAGGTCCTGGGGACCCTGGGGGTGAAGCAACCACCACCAGCACCCCAAACCCACGCTCTGAGCACCCCGCAGGATCCAAGCTGGGAGGGCAGAACCCCCCCCCCCGGACCCTGATCCAGCCCCACTCTGCACCAACCCCTTCCCCTGGGGACAAGGTGCAGGTGGCTTTCCCAGCCCCAGCCTACCCGGCCACCCCCTGCAGCAGAGTGGCACCCCTGCCAGGCCACGCAGCTGGCCGGTGCCCCCAGGGAGCTAGCTAAGGAGGGCCGCAGGTTGCCAGGCTGGCCATCGTCCCACAGGGCTGTGCTGTCACCACCGCGGCACCAGCTGCCCGGCACGCGTGCTCTGCCGCAGCTGCAGGTCCCCGGTGAGCGTCCGCCGCAGGGGCAGAGCATGCCCCAGCCGGCTGTGTCTCTGCAGGAGCAGCCTCGAGGTCTGGGCAGAAGCGGGAGGATGTGGTGAGGCAACGTGCAGGGTGCCGCCCTGCCATCTCTCAGCTGTCACCTGCTCCTCCGAGGCTGGTGACCTCAGAGACCCTGTCCCCAGAAAGCCTCCGTGGCCTGCAAACCACCCTCCTAAATGCTGGTGCAAATCTATCCCTGAATGCTGGTGCAAACTTCCTCACCACCCAAATGCTGGTGCAAATCTCCCGTGAATCCCCCTGAACGCTGGTGCAAACCTCTGACTGAATGCTTGTGCAAACCTTTCCCTGAATGGTGGTGCAGACAACGGCCAGTGCAAACCTCTCACCAACTGCTGGTGCAAACCTACCCAGTGAAAGTCCCAAAGGAGCCAAACCAAAGGATCGGGATGCTCCTATGGGATTTAAGGCTGGGGCAGGAACCAGCCGTCGAGCCCACCCCCCTCCCCGGAGACCTCGCGAGGAAGGAAATCCCCAGGTATTACATTCGTTCTGCAGTGGTAGCGTCTGCGCAGCCCACGTGTCCGTCGCCCCAGGTCTATCACCCACCGCCGAGTGCCAGGCAGTGGGTGCTGTGCTCCCCGTGGGGCTGCTCCCCAGTGGGGGTTCCCATCCTCAGGGCTCCAGCCCAGCGTCACCTAGCCTGGGGCCAGGGGCAGCGTCAAGGGGTCCTGGGGGGCAGCTCCCTCTCGTGCGTTACGTTTCGCAGCGGGCAGCGGTCAGAGCATCGGCCACCCTTCACCCAGGTGGTCCTGCCGTATTCAAGGGACCCGGAGCACCTCGTGCTGCCTGCCCTGCCCGGCTCAGGGTGTCCCCGCTGTCCCATGGGGACCCCAGGGAGTAGCAGTGCCCAGCTCTGCGGGGAGGTTGCACCCTCTGCTGGGATGCACGGCCATTGCAGGGGGCTGCCACCCACCCCAAAAAAAACCTCCGCTTGCGGGGAAGATGGGTGCTTGGCTTTGCACCCCAGGGTGCAGGATAGCACCCTCCTCCAAGCCCGGGCACCTCTGCGCGTTGCCGGGGCCTCCCCTGGGCTTGGCCGGGTGCCATCAGGTCTGGTGTGCCCCGGACGGGGGGTGACCACGGCGTGCCCCCGCACCAGAGCCAGCCGACCCTCGGAGACGTGTGCGGGGAGCCGTCCTGACACGGGGGGGACAGGGGTGACCCACTGGGCTGAGACGCTGTCACCGTGAGCCGTGGCACCCGGCCATCGCTGGGGCAAGACGCCAGAGCCCCATCCCATCAGTGCCAGAGAACCAGCCAGGGACCACCGGCAGGAAAAGGGCAGGCTCTGGGCAGCGTGTGACAGTGACAGCAAGGGCGGCAGCCCCCGGAGGCAGTGCCACCCTGGTGGCCCCAGCCGTCCTTCCCCTCCCAGGCCAGAGCAGGAGCGACCATGCAGAGCGGGGACAAGCATCCCCATCTAGCAACGTCCCCCCGGATGCGAGCAGGGCCAGGAGCGGGGGGGAAGGCGAGGGGATTTGGGGCACAGAGCTGAGGTGAGGAGGTTGGACCACCCAGAAGTGACTCCCACCCCGAGCCAGTGTCNACAGGGTGTCGCCTCTGCGCCACTCCGGGAGCAGGCAGTGCCACTTTTGGACCTGCACACTGCACAGAGCCATCCCTGGCCGCCGCACCGGGGACAGGGACACCGGGCGGCATGGCCGGCGGGGGACAAGAGCATGCCACCAGACCGTCCCGGCAGAGCGGAGGGGTTGGCATCACCGCGCCGGCCATGCCTCCGTCCTCACGCCCAGCTGCCGGTCCCACAGCCATCGGAGCATGAAGGGAGGAGGGATGCAGGGACTCATTTCAGTCCGCAGAAAGCATTTTGCAGGGTGGTTTGTGACCCCCTTCTCCTCCTGCCCCAAACCCGGCTCTGACCCCAATCTCCGTCCCATAGCACCCCCATCCTCTGCAGTTATCTGCCCGCAGCGGCTGAGTGCTGGGCCACGCACCCCACGTCAGGAGCCAGGACTCAACCCGGGCAGCCCCAGGCTCCTGCAGTCTGGGGTGGGCTCCATCCTCTGCAGCACCCAGGAGCTGGGAGACCCTGGGCCTTGGAGAAGAGGGACCCCTTCCCCACAAGATGCGTGGGGAGCCGGAGCCCCCTCCTCTCCGTGCGCCCTGGCAGGACCCCTGGGCACCCCCTCCTCTGCACAGAGCCACGGCACCCCCCCTAAGATCCGCGGGGTCTGTCCGCACCCGCCACTGCCACAGTGCTGGGAAGGATGCTCAAGCGATGAAAATGCAGCCAGGCACTGGGCGTGGTGACAGGGGTAGGGACAGCGATGCCCACCAGCACCTGCTGGGACCAGCCACATGCTGCTTGGGTCCACAGGGCAGCCCGGAGGGAGCCGTACGGGACCTGAGCGGGGAAATGGGGTCCTCTCCCCAGCACCGCCGGGCACGCTGCCGGGAGCAGCAGGACAAGCTGCCTCAACAGGACACAACCCCGCGAGCACCCCGGCGTGGAGGTGGTGTGCTCCTCTCCTGGGAGGACCTGCATGGCCTGGGCCACCCACGGGAGCCCACGCAGGGGGCTGCGTGCGGCTTCCCACCAGCATGCCATGCTGCCGGCTCCCGCCACCCCCACATTGCCGGCTCGGTGGCCCTGACACGGCGCAGGGCTGCCAGACGCTGCCTCCTGTTCCCAGCACGCTCGCTCCCGCTTTCCTCCCCGCAGCACGGCTGCGCGCAGGGACACAGGGTGCCTGCGTGGTGCACGGGGTGCAGAGGCGGCCCCGGGACGAGGCAGGGAGGCACGGCGTGGTGCCGAGCACAGTGAGCATCTTGCTCCCTGCAGCAGCTTTGCTGTGACTCATCCTGGCAACCCACGCAGCACCCGGGCAGGGTGTCCGGGTCCTCTCCTGCCTCAGTGCAAGGCCACGCAGGGGCAATGCATTAACACCACAAGCCCTGGGTGCCTCCCTCCGCGCCTCCCTTGCGCCTATTGCCCTGCCCTTGCAGTGGGACCGGGAGGTGGCACTGGGGACGGTGGCACCAGCCCTGGGCTCCCTGGGTCTCCCCGTGCCCTGCTGTTCCCCCCCTCCGCAGCCACCCGTGGCTCGCTGGCCCCTAAGCAGCTACTATCTAGTGCCGGGGCTGGTGTGGAGGGACCCGCTGGCTGCCGAATAAGGTGGGGAGGGAAATGGTTTGGGGTGCAGCAAAGGTCCTTCCTTCCGATTCCAGCTCCGCAGACCCAAGCCCCACGGCTGGTGTTGGAGCAGACGCTGCCAGTCCCTCCGGGTAGCATGGGTGGGGAGCTGTCCCCGTGCCATGCATGTCCCTGTGTGCCCCAGCATCCCTTCTCGCACCACACGTGTGGTACACACCCCAGCACCCCCTCTCCATCTGGGATGTGCACCTGGACCTGAAAGCCAGCACACGCGGTCCCCTCTGCCCTCCCCCCCACGCCCCCATGTCGAGGCATCTTGATGCGGACACCGGTAACCGGGCATCGGTCCAGGACCAATCTGGGACAAACACGGGGCCAAGGCGTACCTTGGCTGGCCAGGGAAGGAGGAAGGGAGCCAGGGTACCTGGAAAGCAGGGATTTGGACCCAAGCCACCCCAGAAAGCCAGCACCGTGGCTGGCACAGGCAGACGCACCCAGCCCGCAGCTGGATGGGGACACGGAGCCCCGTCTGGGTCATCTGCCAACCCACCCGGCATTGACGGGGCCGCTCGCTCCCCAGGCCGGGGGTTAGGGGCTCTGGCAGCGACGGCGGGGGTAGCGAAGGGGGAGGCACCTCACGTTCAGCACGGGGCACCCCGCGACCCAGCAGCAAAATGATCCGGGGGCTGGAGTGACTGATCCGCGAGGAGCCGCGTGCAACTATATCTGTCTCGCTCGGCTGAGCGATGACTAAGGGAAGGACAGGAGAGCAGTCTGCACACCGCCAGGCAGAGGAGGAATTATTCAGGCTGGAGCGCGGGGGTGGAGGGAGCGGGGCTGGAAGGAGACGGGTGGAGGGAAGCTGGAGGCTGGGTGGGATGCTCTGGCAGCGCTCCCCCTCTACGCCGGAGGGACACCGGGTACCGGGCTGGTGAGAAACAGCACAAGAGCTGGGGGACTGGGAGCTGCCGGCTCACTTTTTGGGAAGAAAACCCTTGCAGCCAAGGGGGTGTCCTGCCCTGGCCCCAAGCCCACGGCCAGGCGCTGGCTGGGAGACCTGCCATTAGCACTGCGGCACAGCCAGCATCCCCGATGCATGGAAAAACACCCGGCAGCTGCCTGCACCGGGCAGGTCCCCAGGCACGCACAGCCCCGTCCCTGCCCTCCCGCAACACGCCGGCAGCCAGAGAGCGGGCTGTGTGCGGGAGCTATTTCTGCTGGTCTCAAGGCCACGCTGCTCCCACGCTGGGGCCAGCCCCGTGCCTGCAGACGGGCTGCACCACCCTGCTCCGGGCCGGCTGCGGGGCAGCAGACAGGCACTGGCCTTGCAAAAACTCGCCTCAGTGCCCACGAGGTGAATTTTTATCAGTGGGGAGAGAAAGGTGGAAAAAAGACCCCATGGCCCCGCATCGCAGTGCTCGCACGTAAGCACATGGTGCACAACAAAAATGAAAGGCAGGAAGAGGGGATGCTGAGACCCAGGGGCTCAGCATCCTCTGGGGCCAACCCCTTCTCCCGGGAAGGAAGGGACACCAGCACATAAGCCGTTCTCGCAGACGACAGCTACCAAACCTGCCTCCTGGGGTCACCCTGTGCTTCAGGGGCTGACGGCAGGATGGAGAAGAGCAAGTCAAGCACGTGGACCCCCAACTCCTGCTGCTTCTTCAGCTGGGCCACCCTGCCTCGTTGACCCGCAGGTTGCAACTCTTCTCCCTGCTCTGCAAAGAGATTTTTGCAGTGTAACTGGGGCACGAACATCCCAACCCACCTGGCATGTGAAGCTGTGGGAGCCTGCAGGCTGCTCCGTGCCTGGGGAGCGGAGCCGAGGAACCTGCGTGCCCTCCGCACCTTCCAGCCCAGGAGGATGTTTGCAAGGGGAGCATCATTTCTAACCCAGAAAGACCCCAAAACTTGCAGCCAGCAGTGCCTCGAGGGTCTCTGGCTCACTTCAACGGTGTGTGTTACAGTCAGGGAGTGGGGATGAGGCTGGGTGTGAGCCCTGTCAGTTACACATCTATAGGCTACAAGAGCAGGACCACACTCCAGGACGGTGCAGGAAAGGAAATTAAAGAAGGGGCTATAACCCAGCATGATTTCATGCCCGTGTGTTCAACAGGGCTTCTCAAATAGTCCTGGCGCCTTTATTCAATGACTCTATCAATCCGGTTGCTAAAACACCACCAGGGACATGCCAGGTGGCTGCCAGGTCGTCCCTCCAGCACCCTCAGCACTGAGCAATGCCGGGGGATCGCCACAAGGCCCGCAACCCGACCGGACCCAGCCCTGGGGACTGCCGCTCATCACACCGGCTCCCACGGGCAGTGACACCTCTGTCACCGCCTGGCCCCTCCCGCGCCAGCCCGTGCCCAGCAGGTCCCTGGCCTGGCGGCGAGGTGGGATTCAGAGGACGCAGCATCACCCCGGCTTCATCTCCCGTCTCCCTCATCCTCAAAGCAACCTGACATCCTCTTCCAACACCCTCAGCGTAGCCTGGCAACAGCACTACCGGCATGGAAACGGCTGTACCGGCATGGCAACAGTGCTACCGGCACGGCAACGTGGCTGCCGGAGGAGAGACAAAAATGCCAGGCGGATCCCTCCTTGCCCCGGCCGTCCCTCTGCTTCCCCGAGCAGCAAAGCTACCCCGTCTCCCCCCGGGTACCTCCAACGGGCTGGGGGTGCTGGGCACGACGGGCCCCGCCGGCCTCATCGCCACCTCTCCCCGTCGCCCAGTATTGCATGAGATGAGTTGGTGGGTCTCAGCCCAGGTCTCGCAGGTCCCGACATCCAAGGAGCAGTGCCAGCACGCAGGTGTCCCTTGCAGGACCCCTGCGGGGGGAGACCCATACGCCCCTCTTACCTCTCCCAAACACCTGGCTTGAGGAGCGTAAATGTGGGAGACCCAGGAAAACGGTCCCTCTGTTTTTTTGGCTGCCAAGGGCTTTTTCCTGCAGCCGAGTCCCTCCGTCTGCCGGAGCAGGCCTGCCGCTCGGGGCCAGCCCTCCCTGCGGTGGGGTGGAAAGGCACTGGCATCCCCGGGCAGGGGGTGACATTAGGGCTGCCTTCCTCACCCCGTTTGGCCGGGGCGGGGGATGTCTCCCCGGCAGCGGGCAGGGAGGGCGGCCGGAGCATCCCCCTCTCCCGGGGAAGGAGATCCGGCGGGGGCATCGGAAGTTACACAACGCTGCGCCAAGCAGACAAGGCAGCGAGCGCGGCGGGGGCGCACGCCAGCCTCCGGAGTGAATTCCCTGACGTGGCAAACATCTCCCGAAGCCCCCTNGCCAGAGCCAGTGCTGAAATAGTGAATTGCCTCATTCATTCACCCTCTCCGGAAGCTCTGCCCGTACATGCAAGCATACGCGCGGGGAGGCATGTGCGGCAGACACGTGCGCCCACCCCTAAGCCCTCCAGGAATGCCCCCCCCCCGGCCCCAGCAACCTTCTTCACCACCCGCTCCGAAATGCAAGCACAGTCTGCGCCCGTGCGTGTCCCTCCACGCAAACCCCAGCTCTGCAGGCGGGGAACCCTGGTTGGAGCAAATTTTGCCTGCGACCCCTTTCATGGCATGGTGGGGTGACCCACCTTCCCTGGGGGGGGGGAAGCCCCCCTGCCACTTTTTGGTCCCAAATCCAGAGACTCCCACGTGCGAGGCACCCCCTTAGCGTGCACGTAAGCACTGCCAGACACGTTTGCCCCCACGGCTCAGAGGAGACCCTTCTACAGGGGATGCTGCTGCAGCAAAAAAACCCTCACCGTGGCCAGACGGGTCCCTCCATCCCCAAAAGCCTGAGCAGGACCTGGCAGGAGCCATGCAGGGCCCCGCACACGCACGGCGTGGGGGACGTGCATGTGCACGGCACGCAATGTGCGCGTGCCCAGTGCCACATCCAGGTGGGATGTGCATGGACGGAAACCTCCATTTCTAAGCTGGAAGGTCTGGCCAGGGGTTGTCACCTGGCAAACGCTGCCCTGGGACACGCAGGCTCGCAGCACATGCCTGCGTGCAACCCCGGGCCGATGCAACGCTTGCCCACAGGCACGCGCACACGCCTGGCACGCTCCGCGGTGCGTGGCTCTGCAGACCCCGTTTGGGTGTCCGACACACACAGGGCACGCGCAGGCACAGCCAGGCAGCAGCAGGGCAGAGCGATGCCTCCAGCCTGCCTGCCTGCCGGCTCCCCGGCGTGACCCCGCTCTGCCGGCGCGTCCTTACGTAACTCCAGCCGAGCGTGGGACAAGCCACCGCACCGAGGAGGGAGATGGAGCCGTTTCAGCTCATTTCTTTTCCTAGAATAACTTCTTCTTTTAAGTCCCGCGAGGTGCCCGAGAAAACATCCCATCTCCGCCCCCCGCCCCCTCACCTGGCAGCCTCCCAGCAGCACCGAGCCGTGGTGCAGCGGCGGCAGCCGGCGCGGCCTCTGCAGCACCCGCCAGCGCGGCATCGCGCCCTGGCCAGGGCCCCTCTCCCGACCCGGCGGGCAGGTCACGGGGTCCTGACCATCCGGGATGGTCAACTGTCACAACACGTCCCCGCTCCTATTCTCCCTCCCCTTGTACGGGAGGGAAACCCGGAGGTACCTGCAGGCACCCCGGGACCTGCGGGACGGGCACCCGGCTCAGTTCCCGCCTCTAACCGCTGCCGCAGACACGTGCCGACGTCTGGACGGGAGGGTTTCTTGCAGCGGGGACTGACGCCCACATCGGCGTGACCCAGGAATGTGGGCACCGGACCACACGCCTCGAGGAAGCAAAAGCATCAGCACCCACAGCCCAGAGCCCGCGCCCTGTCCCTACCCGCCCCCTCAATGGCTGCTCTTCCCATTTGACTTTGGATACTCTTTTTCTTCCTCCACCTTATCTAGAATTTGAGACCGGACACAGGGGCTTGTATCTGCCCAGACTGCTGGTCCTCCTTCACGAACGCAGGCCACTCAATGCCGCTCCAGCCTGAGCGATGCTTTAAAGACGGTGGATTGCCGAAGCGGAGCCCTGCCACCCTCACGGCGTGCGGCAGCGACGCCGGGGCCGGTGGTGCAGCTCAGCCCCTCTCCCCAAGCACGGCACGTTGAGCGCTCTGGGGTTTTGCTCCCCTCCAGCAGCAGCAATTTCTCCTCCCCGCCTCCCTCCCACTCCCCACCCTCCTTCGGGCTGTACGTTCAGTGCCGCTTGCCCTTACTGAAGGTTGAAGCAAAGCGGGGAATTAGTTTGGTGCTGTATTTTCTTAGGCGTTAATTCTTCCAGCCCCGTCTCACACGGAGACGCTGCTGCTCTCCTCATTTGCTCCCTAATTACGTGGCACTGTTAACTTTTCCCTCTTTGCTCGCTCTCTTCTGGCAAATTGGAGTGGGGGGGGGGTTGCAAAGTCTCGCTTTCCCCTTTAAGCCACCGCCGTCCCTGTCCGGGCTCGGACGTACTTGCTTTGCGATGGTCCTGCCAGAGACAACCGCGACCGCCATTATCTCGGCGCCTTGCGGCAGCTCCGGGCACCACGTGCCAGGCTGGATCCTCTCTGCAATCCTCACCGTGGGCAACGGGACGTGGCTTTGGGAATGAGAGCCCCAATGCTCCAGATGCGGCCCCACAGCTGGCCAGCCGTGCTGGGCTTCCAGACAGCTTCGCGTCCCCAGGGCTCGGGCTTCTCTGGAGCCCCGGCTCACGGGGCTGCCGGAACGCGCTGGTGGGTGCTGGGGAATAGCCAAACCCCCTGCCCTGTCCATTGGTCTGGGCTGAGAGGAGAGCGCGGGGCTCCCTCTGCTCTCCGGGCACCCTCTCAAGTCAGCGTTACAGAGGGGGATGTGGCACGCACAAGCCCCGAGCCCGAGCGCTGCCACCAGACGCCAGCGACGCAGGGGACGAGCGGGAGCCCCGCTCCAACCCTGAGCAAGCGCGGGGGGAGCAGGGCAGCAGGGTGGTGGACGCCTTCGAGGCCGCCTGGGCAAGACCGATCTCCCTTCCCCAGGCAGTAAGGCCATGCATCCAGCAAAAACCCACGCGCAGGGCAGCCACTACAGACATCTCTGCCAGGCAGGAGAGGATGAATGTGCCCAGATACTACGGCGATGGGCAACCAGGGAGACCAGATTACACAGAAACCTCCGAGGACTGCCCTCTGGGCCAGAGACACGTGAGAAAGCTGCTCGACTTGCGGATGCTGACCCATAACACGCTGTTAACCACTGGCCACCTCACACACCACCACCGCCGCCACCCCCGTCCCCCTGCACTCTGCCTCCGAGCGAGAAGCGGGCGGAGAGGAAAAACATCCTTGCTCCGGCCTCCAGCCGGGGCACCAGATGCTCAGCCCGTCCCTGCCAGCATCCCCAGCTCCCTCACTACCACATCCCCTCCCAGTTCACCCTCAACGCCGGCTGGTGCCTCAGGCTCCCGATGAAAAGCCGCAGGCAAGGCTGCTCCCTGCCAAGAGCGGGCAGCGACCTGGAGATGCGCAGGGCCACCGCAGGACGGGTACAGTGCCTTATGGCAGGGCCGGGGGCCGGCAAGCACAAAGCCCCACGAGACTGAGCCGAGATGCCCAGGCCCAGGCAGCCCCACGTGCCTCCATTTGCTTGCAAAGACAAGACTGGGGCATCTCAGCATCCTCCAGCGCTCCGGAGGGGGTGCTTGGAAACCTTCCTCCTTTCCCTTCTCCTTCCGTACAGGGATCTCTACGGCTTTACCTACCCACCAGCCATAATCCCACTGGACCACGGAGATGGGATGGATGCTCAGGAAGCAGCAAAATCAGAGTTGCGAGCTACGGGCAGGGAGGGAAGCAACCCGGCACCGCCGCGGCACCGGTGGTCTTCTGCCCCCAGCATAACATCGCCTGCATCCCTCCGAGCACCACCTGCCATCGGGCCAGGGCGGTCACAGGGAAGGAGGCCTGGGAGGCGATGGAGAAGAGGCTAGACCAGAATAAAGGTCAGCCAGCCTGTTCTTTCAGAAAAATCTCCTTACCGGATAACCCCCCGGTCATTTTGGGGTTGGGGTTTGTTTTTTTTTTTTTTTTTAGAGGTCACAGATGTGGTGGCATCACGGAGGTATTAAGCTTCCTACAGCAGTCAGCCGGGTACCACTTCGTGTCCCGACGAACCCACCGCATCTTGCCACTGTCGGCTCCCTTGGAAAATTAAGGACTAGAAGCCAGATCTGCAAAAGGAAAAGCATCAGATGGACACACTCCCAACGGATGCAGCAGGGCTTGTCCCCAGCCCGGACACCACCCAGCTCCAGCTGCGACCCTCGGGGCCAGCATCCCTGCTGGGAACACCCCTGGATGCCCCCGCCCTGGAAAGCAGGGACTCGGGATGCGTTTCAAGGCCAAAATTCCCCAAAGGATGGGGTGGCTGGAGAGACCGGGAGAGCTCAGCGCGCTTGGCATCCAAATGCAGGCTAGAAATAACTCGGTTGAAACGTAACTCAGAGAGAGCCGTCCCCAGGAGAAGCCATCGAGTGCTACGGGACGCCTTTGCTGAGGAAAGCAGAGCAAAGGCTGGAAGCCGAGACGGAGCCAAGCCAAACTTCAGCCCGTGTCCTCCACAGGCAGACGGGTCCCCAGGGGCGACCGATGCCATTCGGGCTCCCCAGCAGGGCTGGCCTGCCTTCCAGGGGGACGCCTGGGGTCACGGGTGGGTAGCAAGGAGGATGCCCGGGGCCGCAGGGGTGCTGCCGGCTTCTCAGCCGCCGTCGCCTTGCCTCGCTGGGGAGCACCTCGACCGGAGTCCAGGCGCTCTGGATGCGAGTCCCATGCCTGCTGCTGACTCCCTCAGCAACCCATCCGCAAGTCGGGGCGGGGACGCCGCCTCTCCTCTTTTTCCCCGCTCGGACAGAGCGTTTGCGGAGACGGCTCCCAGGAGGGGCTCTCCCAAGCCCACGCGCTCTGCACGCCCGGTGCAGACCTGCGCGTTGGTGTTTCAGCGGGGTAGCTCGGGCCAAACCGAGGCGTCCGGAGGTAGGGTCTG
>WAAD01038797.1:3899-30309 GCA_013389945.1 Fregata magnificens
AAATATTGGAGCAAGTGCAGGGAATGATTAGGAGGCTAGAGCACAAGACATACATGAAGGGGCTGAGAGAGCTGGGTTTGTCTGATGTTAGGAAGAAAAGGGTCAAGGTAGATCTTCTTGCTATCTTCAGCTGGGAGAGTGTGAGACATGATGGAGCCAAACTCTTCTCAGAGGTGTACAGTGAAAGGATGAGAGGCAGTGGACACAAGTTGCAACAAGGGAAATTACAATTAGATACTGAGAACAAAAAAAATCACTATGAAGGTTGTCAAATATTTATTTGGACTGTTGTCCAGTGAGGTTCTGGAGTCTCCATCATTGCAAATATTCAAAAGCTGACTGGACAAGGCCCTGAGCAACCTCATCTAAGTTGTCCCTGCTTTCATTGAGGGATTCGATTGTAGAAGAAGTCACTTTCTAGCTCAAATGGAATCCAATACATGGCAGTAGTAGCAAGCCTTGCTAAAGCCTTAGGCCTCAAGCTGTGAACTTTCACCTACATCCGCTGACCGTATACTGAACTTAACTACTTGAGGGAAGGCCCTGAAACTGGTGCAAACCAGACAGATAAGTTAGCCACAGCCATCAGCAGAAGCTGCATCCGTTAAGATAAGAAAAGGAATGTCCTGCCTGGAGACAGAGAAAGGATCCAAAAAGGAATAAGAAGACCCCAGACCCAAATAGTGCTATTGGACTGAACCATCGTGTGAGGGGAGGGGAACTTAGATTGTAAGGGTATAACTGCCCCGGGATTTCTTTGTTTGGGGTCCCTCTCTGGAGGCACCCAGCTTGAGCTGTTCTTCACTGCTGTACCACTCAATAAATTTGTCTGGCATACGTTGTGTCGAGACTCTGCTTCAGGGAAATCTAGGGTCGAGCCTGAGAGGAGAATAAGTGCCTGAGAGTGAGTGTGTGTGAGTGAGGAGTCGAAAAGGGGCACCAGTCGGCTCAATGTAGCTGCCTGCTGTGAAGGGACTCTGGTTCTAGCAGTTAAAGTCTCGGGTTGGTGTGTGTGCGACTCCCTAAATGGTGTGCGAATGCTCGGGCTGCGGCTTCTCCTTTAACACAATCAAGTGATTTCACAGGTTCCTTCCAATCAAAATTATTCTGTGATTCTGTGTTTTTATGACAGTAGATGAAGCAATGTGCATTTCTCTTTGCCTAGAACTTATTGTAGGTGGGAAGCAAGATTTAGTGGGAGGTCTTAAGTCTTGGACTTATTCCTTTCTATTCTCCCTTCCTATATCTCAGTCAACACACAAGACAAGACAGAGAATGTGGTTCTGTCTCTGATTTTTGCATAATATTTTTTTTCCTTTTACAGTTCATAGTGATGTAGTTGGAGGCAGCTTCACTTTAGAATTAATTGTCCCTTGATAATTAGGTTTTTTACTTTCTAAGATGGTGTTTCTGGCTGATTTCTTTTCTATCTGTTTCTCTCTGTTTTCTTGGCTTTTATCAGTAGAAAATGTCAATATTGTATACTAAAATGATTCAAATTGACTTGTTTAAACATGTAAAAGACTGAAGATTCATGTGAAAAAGTTTATTTGTTCTATCTTTGGTCAATGAAAAAACGTCCGTCAATTCCAACTCTGTGTTGTTTCGATAACCAGAATATACTATTTTTGTGATCCAAAGGGTTACTAAAACACCACAGATTATACCCCTACTATATTCACTGGAAATGTAAAGATGGTACCAAAATTTCATAAATAAGCCACAGATGACTTAATATGTATATATTTAAAGCACTATCACCTCCGTTGTCAACAAATATAGCTACATGTGTTCTAATAAAGACTAGGAGCATTGCACAGCATTGAGGCCAACAGGCATGGAATCACCTGTATTTCTGCTAGTGGAGGATATCTTAGCTTCCAAAACAGGGTGATGTTGTGCACATTTCCTATTGGGGACAGCTCCTGGTGTGTTCTGACTTCAAACAAAGGAAACTGTACAGGGAAAATGCTAGCAGGAAGAGGACAGATTTGTGTCACAGAAGAAGTTAAATTTCATGTGCGTGAGTGATATCATTTTAATGCAGGGAAGCATTCCTGGGCACACTAAAACTTATTAGTGTAGATTGTTCCTGTCTTCTTGAGTTCACTAGCATCAAGAACAACCTGCTATCCATCCATTTTCTTGCAGTAGCAGACACTAAAAAGAAGAGCATTTCAGTAGCTTCTGCTTGAATTTCCTATTTGAAATAAAGAGCCCAGATGAGCTCAGTGTCTGCCCCTCATTGACTGTACCTAGTGAAAAGCACAAAAAACTTGGATATATAAAGGATTATTTATTATCTTCATTTTTAGAATAAAAATTTAGTCACATACAGAGTAACTACTGAAGAAAATGTCAGAAGTTTGAGCAGAGCCAAGAGTTGACCTGGTATCTCCTGAGATTGAATCAGGATTGTCTGGGTTAAAATAGATTAAGATAGTATGAAGGGTGCAGAGTAGCCCTGTGGGGCAGACAGGAACTTACTAGTTTAGTGCCTGAACAAGGTACTACTTTCATAGCACAGCTCTTTCTTTTGTAGAGATCACAACGAGGTAAGATGACAACACATAGCAGTCCCCAGCACTCCTAGTTCTAGGAGAGCTTCTTTGTTATGGAGTGATGCTGCATAGCTTCAGAATGAAATAAAAATAAAAGCTGATAATACATAGGCATGTTAAATGAGGCTGTTTGGGAGCAAGTAGGAAGGGGAAGATTGGAGTAGTAAGAGTTTGACTGCTTATCAGTCTGGTGGCAGAGCAGTAAGTGCAGAAACAAGTTTGGGCAAGTAAAGAGGTATCAGCTTCCGCTGAGGAATTGAAAAGGGGCAATTACTGCATGAAGAAGGACCTTAGGCATGCTGGAGACTTTCATTAAAACTGTAGAGCTGAAGGTTTCAAACTACTTGAAAGCATTCACCTCAAAACTGAAAGGCATGTCTTCTACTTCACCTATTTCAAAGAGGGATTGGGCCATCCTCTGCCTCCCTGACAGCTGGGGCAAGATGATAAACACTTGGTTATACCACAGTGTAACTTTTTCACTCCTTTCTGATGAAACTGTTTCAGCGTATAAAAATAAACTTCATTAGAAGGAGACAGGTTCCAAAACCCAACTGACTTGAGCACAGGGTAGGAAGGTATAAGGACAAATAGGTTAGATTAGACCACGTGTGTAAATCTAGTGATGAGCATCCCTAATACTAACAAACTTCAGTCCTGATTAACTGGCATTTCCTGTCAAGAAACATTCTGTCAGAACTGCCATACTCACTGATTAAACTTCCACTGAAATCCACTGAAACTAAGTTTGTGTCCTACAGAAATTGGAAATAAAGCATTTGTTAGGAAAGAGGGTGAGTTTTCTGTGCCAGTTTGTCTTCTAGCTGCTGAATCATGAAGAACCCCTGAGATCTTATTCTTTTCTAAACACTATGGCATGGGCATTTGAAAAAATAGGGTGATTTGTTTTGTGAATGTTATTTAGCAAAGGTGACTCATTTCACATAACTTTCAACTAGTTAGCTAGGAATGTGTACCTCCAGGCACCAGCTTTCTGGGATGGGATAGATCTGTACTACTCTCGAATGCCAAGGCTTAACTTCAAGGTTTGCCTAAACAATAAAATTATTGTTCTAAAGATCAAGAGGTAAAATCTTTATGGGACTACATCAGCTCCATCACCTTCAACAACAGAAAAGTGACATTTGAAAAAAGGATTTCTTAATCTTGAGATATTAATGGTTGTAAAAAGAAACGCTAGAAAAAGCGTATGTTAAAATATCATTGTGTTAAGCAGTACAGAAAAGTATCGATGAAAAACATGTTTTACTATCTGATATGCTCTCCACTATTTAAACTATTTGTTTACATTTTGTGTCTGTCTGGACAATAAAACCAGTTTTCTCCCAATTCTATTTAGTGTTGATTTTTCACTTCCTGCCTCTCACCAGGAACTCAACATTGTTATCTTTGGTTTCACTGCTCTGCATGAGATGTTTAAACAGAAAGCCACAATATTTTTATTGAAACTTCTTATAAAACCAGTAATGAAATGTCTTTTGCCCTAAGTGGTTTTTTAAGCCACCGTCTTACAACATTTCCAGGTAAAACCCTGAGATGGCATCAATTGTTGAAACGATTTTTATAGATGCGATATTTATAGAGTCATTCTATAATTTACTTTTTGGGTATGACTACAAAGTGTACTGCCCAGTATACTGATCAACTGGAGTTTGGACCTTAAATGATTCAGTCAAATTCTTCCACTGTTAGAAGTTACTCCTTCTTGTGTATTAAAGTAATGTATAAATGTAATTACTAAAGATGATATTCACCTTCAAGTCATATGGAAGTCATAAAAAAAACTATTGCATATTGTCATACTAAGAAGCAGATTTACTATAATTCCAAACAATTGTTTCTGTTCAGCTTTCATCCACATAGAGCAATAAATACAAAGTAAAGGACTGAGAGTAGAGTATACTTCATCTATTCTGCATAATTTACCTGTAAATTGTTTGGTCCCATGTGGGAAATAAGTTTTTTCGTCACTGAGTTTTCAGGGTGAATTGAGGAAAGAAGTCCCTTCCCGCAGTGAATAATCTAAATGTCTGTTATCCAGTCAGAGAACAAACTGTTCAACCATTGAACTGTCTGATCTGATTTTAAAGATTAGTAAGAAAATATTCCATACTGCTCCAACTGTATGTTGTCTGTGTATTGCAAGATGAATAGATACACTTTTGGCATTTAAAATTTTCCCACTGATGGCCAAGTGTTTCCCAATGGCATCTTAGCTATTTCAATTTTAAAATCTTTGTTTACACTGAACTTTACTCATGCTCAGTCTAACAAATCAGATGAGTGTTCTGTGCAGGATACATAATTTTGTCTGATCTTTTATAATGTGCTTGCAGGAAATGTCCCATTAACAAACAATAAAAGAAAGATGTTTGGCTGAATAAGGAACAATAAGGTAACTGTGGGAAATAATTAGGAAAGTTCTATCAGAGTTGTACGAGAGCTTATAACGTGAATATAAGCAAGAGAATTAATTGGGAGTTTTAACCTGCATGCTTTTCTTCTGAAAGACAGATGATCCCGAAGGAGCAAAGATCTGTGTACATTGGTGACACTGGTTTTGTTAGAGGTGTTTTAATCAACATAATTGGCTAAATCTCTCCAGACTCTAGACCTCTAGTTGCTATTTCATATTCAGAATTTGATAGTAGCATCTTCTTGTCCATTTTTTCATTGTTTTTCTGAAATACTCTCTACCACAAAGCAATTTGTTCATTCTTAGGTGCCAATGCTAAAAATGAATTTGGAAAGCAAGCTTATATGAATGAACATGAAAGAGGTGTGAGGTCCATTTTATTAGGAATGAGTTTCAAAAATATGCACTCCCTTAAGGCATTTATCCATATAAACTAAACTGAACAAATGACTAAATAAGACTGCAACTGAGTATTTTGTTATATTAGGATCATATTGGTTGATTTCTGAGGCTTTTGCGGCCTTCAGAAAAAAAAAGTTATGTTGATCTGTATCATTACCTTCATAAATATATATTATCTTAGTATTATTTTAAAAGGGTGTCATGAACATAAATATCATATTAATGGCTAGGAAAGATTTTGTACCAGCTTACTTATCTTTGCCTACTAGTGAGACCTACAACAAACTGTGACTGAACAAATATGGGAAAAAGCTGAACTTTTTCTGATTATGTTTTTCTTTGCATATTAGAGTCTATTCTTTGGACTATGTGTAGAAATATCAGNAAGGCAAACTTACCATTAGTTGTTTTTCTTGTAGATTAGGCAAGATCTAAGAATCAAAAATGTAGATGAAAATTTTGTCTTGCGAATTAAACACTTTATTTTGCAGTGTTATATTCTTTCTGCTTTTCAAAAACTGAGGGTTCCATTTCACAGTGGTCTTTCAAGTGATCTGATTTCTAGAGAAGCTGTATAATAAAAAATGCCAGTTAAGAAAAAAAGGCACTCGTATTACTTACCTGCTCAAGATAATTCTCAGCAATATTTCTGAGTAAAATATGTGATCAAATTTATGTTTTGATAAAACTACATTTCCAGTAACATTTCCTGACCTATAAAAATGAGAACGTTCTGAAAAGCATATTTCTGCTGTGATACTTTTCATTGATGCTTAAAATGAAAGATTACAATTTTAGGAGAACAAAAGGTTCTTAAAACAGTGACATTTTCTGAATTTGATATAATGCATAAAATCATAAGACCAGTACTACCTGGTGGGTGAAATCTTGTTTTTCCAGAAGTAACTAATACAAATGTTTTACCAATGAAGGTAACATTTTTATGATGGGTTGTATGATTAGATACGAGCTAAGATTCCACTACAAAGCCAAATTTAAAATCCTTCTGACCTCAGTGATGTTCTGGTCCAGAATCATGATATACTTTGCTTGGGATGACTTGTAAAAACACTGTCTTTGGAGACTGATCCTGAGGTCACTGATTCTAATGCAAAGACTCTCACTGATTTCCAACAGAGAGAAACACCAGACTGGTGAAGCTATCCTGTCCATCGTTTCTGTCATTCCAGCAAATTAGAAAAGCTGAACCTGTTCTGGATTTGGAGGTAAACTGTATGCAGCTCTATTACTTTTGGAGTGTTTATAAGCATTTTAAAATGACAACCAACTTTATCCATGTGGACCAGTAAGCAAAAGATGGTCAGAGCAGAAAACCGTATGATTTAAACTTTTTTTCTTCTCATAAAGCTGTACCACTGTTGTCCCCTTGCATAGCAGCGGTAAAAATATGAGGTATTAAATTCAGCTCTATGTTATGCATTATCATGTATTACTGAGCTTGTAGTTTAGTCATTATGATACCGGAGTGTTATTACATATCTTGGATCTCTGTGCTGAGTCCTGAATCAGGACACAGGCAGTGAAAACGTAAAAGCCCAGTTTCCCACGCTCCGCATAAGCTATTGTTATAAAAACAATTAGTTGGCAAGACTAATATCTGGAATAAAATAAGTTGGATTCTTTGAACACCTGCAGAGATATGAGGAGAAAGGAGATCTGTTGATTTTTTTTTTGTTCAAAAGCCCTATGCAATCCTTCTAGTGCTGATTGTTATCCTAATCAAGCAAATGGTCACCTAACCAGGAGATGAGTTGCCTTTCTGCAGTGCACATATTGCATTTTAGTGATCCTCAAACAGAAAAAGAAAGATTGATCAATTCATATTTCAAAAAGAAATAGGCAAGAATAGATCATTAATGTTATTAAATCTAATATACCATGTTACGTGATATAGTTGAGGTAGTTTAGGGCTTACTCATAACAGCTTGCAGCTCACGGCTAGCAAATGTGAATCAGTTCATTGTATACCCTTATTCAAGCAATAATTTTTCGTACTGTCTTATCACGTTGCCATTAGCCTCTTTCCACTTGGCATTGCATGGCTTCCCGTTATTCCATGCCCAGTTTCAAGTGATGCGTGCTGAATTATGTAACGCTGTATCATCATTTATCACCTGGGGCACAAACAGTAAAATCTTTCACTGAAAATGCAATTAGTGACTAAAGTAAACTGAGCACTTTCCACAGTGGTTTGCAGGTTTGCAGGATAAGAATGCCACACAATAGCAATTTAGGCTACTTGGTGGTGCATGATAGAGTTACTGTGAACAAGGAACTATTTTGATTTTGCATGAGGAAGTTTCTTGTATTATGATAGCTATACTGTATAATTAATAAGCTAAACCTATGAAATATGATAGTTAATAGAGAAAAGGACTCTCTCTCCTAATGGAGTTACCTATGAAGTATATAGTAGAGAGAACCATTCAACATGGTGTCTGCTGATCCACAGCAGGGCTCTTCTGCAATCTGTAAAAACAACATCTGCTTAGAGCGGGGGAACCATGTGCAGCTCACTAAGATATAAACTTCTAACCAGAATGTTCAAAGCTGTGTTTAGCCACACAACTCCCCATTAACGTTAATCGGAAGTGTATGGTTTTCATACATCCCTTTGAAAATTATATCCCATGAACTACTTTGAAACAATATATTCCCACAAGCGTTGACTCAGAAACCAGTACTTCAGAAGGAAAACTGCAGTTGCCATAATTCTGAATCACTGCAGCTTAAAAACACGGACTTTTTCCCCAAAGATCCATGGGGCGCATGGTTTAGAAGAGAGCCATGTTTTTTGATTTTAAAAACAATGCTAATGAGATCTTTATTGTTTTAACAACTATTTAAGTACCAATTTTTCTGCATAAGTTAATGACAAACCATATTACTGGAACAGGAACAAAATCTGAAAAAAAAATTATTTTCATTACTTAGAATTAATGAGATTTACTCCCTTTAATTGTAACTGGATAGTTTTTGTTTTCTGCAAACAGTGGTCAAGATGGCAATTTATTTACATAGTGTGAACGTACGACGCATTTTTATACACATACGCATTCTAAAAAAGACATTTCCATCTCACTATCTTGAAATTTCTTTGGGTTCTTTCTCCATTAGAAAATAAAATAAATTTAAAAAAATGCCACCTAGGTAGTGAGAGATCAGCAACAGTATTTTGTAGTTTGGCTAAATCATTCTTTCACATTAACTGTCACCGTAGAATGGCTGAAAAATTAAATTTCAAGCTACATATAGTTGCTAGGATTGACTGATATGGATTTACAAGGAGAACAAAAGGGACTGTAGCTGTTGTTATTGCATGCCTCATTCCTGATCACACATCAGGAGGGCAGCCCTGCGACTTCACATTCCCTCTCTGTATTAAATCTGGTTCACTCCATTCAAAATTGATGGTGCTTGCATTCTAAAGCATTACAATAAGAGCCGAGTGCTTTACCAAAATTTTGCTGGCCTCTGCCCACAGATAAATGCCACTCAGAGGAAGACAGCCATACAAATTGAATGTGGAGAATAACAGATTAAAAGCAGGCATAAAAAAGGTTAATTCCTCATTTAAGTTAATTGACTTAATTTCTCCAACTCTGCGTAACATATTACCTAAGGCCAAAAATAACATCTGTAACCTATCCCTTAACTGCCTTTTTCATAGTGCATCTTGCACCTGCTTGGGTTAAATGAAACAAAATGTGATCTGCTCTCTGTGAAAACATTAGGGATGTAAATAAAACTGGTTTATTCAATTATTTTGTTTGCTCCGTTCCCCCTCCACCGCCTTGGGATAGGCAGGCATGAAAATTAGATGTGAAGTAGGGTGCTAAAGTTAAGAGCATTGAATTTCCAGTGTTAGCTCAAAACATTTTAGATCAAGTCTATTCTCGTCTGCCATTCTTACTGCAAACTATTTCAACAAGAGTATCTGATTTTCTGAAAATGCCCTGGGAAACGCCTCCCAGCTTTTCAGGTAGATTTTATTATAATAATAACCAAGAGAAAAGGGGTTTTTTTTCCTGGTGTGAGAAGGGAATACGAAAAGGGCTTGCCCATGACAGGAATCTTCAGCATGATGACATCATTTGCAATTCTTTTGTCAAGATTTCACTTTTCTGAATGAATACAATGAAACAGCTCTGCTTTCTGTCTTTCAAACACACAAATAGCATGAGTACATCTGTTTTGCTTGATCACTGACAACTCATAAAAAAAAAATGCACGTCGCACAGCCTTTATCCAAAAGAAGGGAAATATTTCATCAAAAGAGCGTCCCTGACCTTGTCCCTTGCAACTTTGCTTGTTATTTTTATCCAATCCTAATTTTAAAAGGATAGAAAAGAAAATAATCTAGGTTCAGCACAAACAACAGGGAAAATCAGAGGGGAAGGATATCAAAACCCAACATCCTATCTACGAAAGTGGAAAGTGTCTCCAGTCCCCAAAATACAGTCTGTTAATCTCCAAACAGGGTTAACAATCAAGAGGCAATAGAGTAGTTTGGAAGATGATAGGCCATTGAGCACTTCCTTGGGATCATTTTATGCCCTCTGAAGTGGGTCTAGAAGTGCAACAATGGAAAAAGAGGAGGGGATCAATGAGTGGCAATGGTTCTGTTGTGCACTTCAAAGTTTGTTGCTATTGGACACATGGCAGTGAAGCCTGTTGCAAACTGGCTGATTGTGATAGGATGCCAATGTGATGCAACACAAGATGCCGAAGATATAAACAACAAGCATGTAACTGCAAGGTTGTTGCCAAGAAAGCATTTACCCTGCTATGCTATTATTGTTACTGTTTAACACTTTTGTACTTGGATTTTATTCAAAGCCTAATAAAAATTATAACTGGAAAAGAAGGCTACTTCTGCCCTCGTGTGCAATACTCTAATGGGAAATTGTATCTGGCCTGTCTTCTGCATAAAACATTAATATCACATATTGTCTCTGGATTACAAAGCTAGTTTATTTGTGGCACTAATTTTCAATATTATGCAGCAGGGAGAAAATGAGGAAATCTCATTCAGGTTTTATAAATTGAGGAGAAATAATGTCTTTCTGCTTTCTTTTAAAATAGATTGCCTTGAGTTTTTAGAAATCTTCCCCAGTAGAAGCCTAATTATCTAATAATTTTCATCACTGCAACTCTGTTGACTTTAAGGGAATTGTTCTAGGTGTACATGTAAATAAGTGAGATCAGAATCAGGTCTACTAATAATCATTTGAACTATTGTTTTTTCAAAATAATATGCCCTTTGGGAATTAACCGAAGACAAAATAATTATCTCTGTATAAGACTTCCCCTTCCCCAAAGCTTGCACTGAGGACAGGAATACAGGAGCAAGGGATAAGGAGGGAAGGTGGTATTTCACATCTCTGTGCTCCGTGCATTTTTTTTGCAGCTGAAGAAATGACAGAGGAACTCTAGAAACTCAAACAAGTATGAACAGCCTCCAGGAAACTCTCCTTATTTCTTCTTTTTCCTATGGCTCATTTCCTTCTTAGCATAACTTTAAATATATATATAGTCAACATCAAGTTGTTGCAGTAATAAAGGCAATAAATATACTGAATGAATTCAGAGTGGATACTTACAAAATGAACTGGAAAACATAAACTTCACTCATCAGTTTCCATTGTCACCTGAAATTGCAGCTTCTTCATGTTTTGGACTTCTTTGGATTTCTTTGTAGTGAACTGACCTGTACAACAGATATAAGAAAAAATCTGCAGAACATTTCAATTGATCTTCAAAAGATTAGAACCTTATTATGGAAATGCGATAGGGACAGAATTTTAAGAAGATAAAGCAATAAGGGTCTACAGAATTGAAATGGGTATCTGCAGAAGTAATTCTGAAAACAGACAGAGTATAAAATAATGATCTATAGCTACTGGGTTTCATTAGCCTTTTATAGGACTTTTCCATAATGGCAATCACACTCTAGGATAGAGTACAACATAAAAGGCAATCTGCATTATCTCTTGTCAGTGTCAGACTTTCAAATCAGAGTGACTGAATCAGCTCTCCTTTTTCTTTCTGTGTGTAGCAACAAGAGAAGGGGAAGAAAGAAAACAATGTGTTTTCACCCAGCGCTCCATAGCCAACATTGCTGACTCATTTGCAAGTAATAGCTGATCACATCCTGAGCCACAGTTGGGCCAGCACTACCTCTCCAGCCAGCCTTCACAACTCAGCAGTGGAGAGGACAGAAGATTCAAAATAAGGTAACGGTCAACCAACCAGATAAAAGATTAATGTAAAAAACAGAAGGGCAAGTATCTAAAAAAGCTGGATTAGTGAGAGAAACACATAGCTTCTGTAAAACTACCAAAACTACTTAGTTTGTTAATCTAGAATGTATTCTGCCATATCCCTGGCAGCCACAGTTAACAGATATGCTGTGGTTGCATTAGCAATATATTTCAGTGTAACCAGGGGTGAACCGACCTAGCTGAGAAAAAGCCGCTTCCACCAGATTCTAGCAGGACATCAGTAATCCCGTGGGAGCAAGCAGTGTTTGAGCGTGAACTCTTGGTTTGATCGGCAACAATGGTAAAAGGGAACAGTGAGGCCAATATTTGACCTGATGGACTAAAGTTTATTCATGTTAATTGGAGTTTTTCCACTGATTTCATCCAGCTTCAGATACCAGCTCAGCATCTAATTTTAAAAGAATCAAGTCTTGTGGGCAGACCTCAATGAATAAAACTGATTATCTAGCAATAGTCTTTCCCACTTTCTAGGAAACAGAAATAATTGTATTTCCAGCTAATCACTGATAAATAAGAGATGATGAGAACATTTCAATATAGCAGAACACGTTTTTCTTTTTGTTTTTTCTTTTTCTATTTACCAACTACAAGCCAGCTAACTACAATTTAAAAACTATGAACCGAGCTGAAGAAAGTCTATTTGAATTCAGAAAAGCAAAACATCAGAAACTTCCACTAACAGAGAGTTTCTCTATTGCAGAGACACCAAACATGATAAAGATTTTGAAATTATTGATAATGCAGCAAATTAGTTATGTCTGTCTATGAGAACAGTCATGTTTTCAGAAACACTAGTATTAAAAGAGCAGGGAATTATGTTTATAATACATCGGTATGGCTTCTGATGCTGAGAAACAAATATAACATTTTTATGATCCATTCCACATAATGGACCTATTCATACCAGTAAATTAAAAAGTGCCAGGGTACTGGAACAGGAGCTAAAAACCAATTGTCTGTATTATTAAGTTGTTGAACGGTCCTTGGCCTACTTTTTGCCTGGACCAACTACTGCTCTCCCTAAAAATTCCCAGAGGAGGTTTGGAAGTTGTCATACATGTTGCTTTACAATGAATTCTGATCCCACATGTCCTGTGTGGCAGGAAAGGGGATATGAAGCACATCTCAGTGCACAGTCATACTGGACAACAAATTGCAAGTTGAGTTGAAAGTCAAAAGATGAACCAGTGTTTCAGCCAGACAGGCAATGTCTTCAGCTTCAGCCAGCAACAGTGCAAAACACTGATACTTAACAATCGTGTCCTGCTTTACCTTAAATTTTTTTTGGACTGCTATGAATTAAGAGTATCTGATAGTAATTATTAAAGTTTTAAAAAACTAGGCTCTCTTAGGCACACAAGTCCCAGAAAACTACCCAATCTGTCTTCAATATAATTTGATCATTATCCAGGTTTCCTACACTATAAAGATAATATTTTTATAACTTTCTTCAGGGTCATATTGCTGACATAAATTATTAGTTTGACAGACTGTTTTATAAAATGAAGTAGATCTAATTCTGCCTAGAACTCTTAGCATTTTTTGTATTTGACAGCGTATTTGTCACTAAGCTGACCCTTAAGCAGAGCAGGAGAAGCTGAGGCCCAGAAGGGTTAGACAACAGTTCAGCAGCAAAGCCTGAAATAGGCTCTAGGGCTATATTTCCAGTAGTAAATAAAAAAGCCTAAGGACTCCTCTCTGTCACTGAGGCCAGCTGACATGGCTTATGTACAATCTCAGCTTTTATACCCTAAGAACAGCCATATTCATGCTGTCTGTTGAGAACGGTCACTGGACTGTGCTAAACCCTCAGTTGTGTCCAGGCATTGCTTGGGAGGGTGCTAGCTGGCCAAAGTGTGCCATGGGCCATCCTGGCAATCCATGGGCCAGCAATCCATTGACCATGGGACAGTAATCAGATCCACGCCTTGGAGCAGTTTAGTTTACTAGCAGAGCCAGAGACTGGTTGTCCGGTCTCCTGCTGCCCATTCTGACTACAAGAAAGCTCAACTTTAGATAAATACTAAAGTGTGCTTGACTAAATTCTTGCACAGGATTAAGTATATTATTTCAGGTAGGCCAGATTTTTTAGGAATGTTAAAATGTCTGACCCATGAAACAATTTGTTAGAAAATTCCTACCTTCTCTGATATACAAATTCTTCACTGAGGATTTTTTTTCCCAAGAAACTGTAAATTTATCTGACAATCAGAAACAATGTTATCGAGATAGACAATTCTGGAGAGCAGCTGGGATTTTGTATACCAATGCAAAGGTGGGGGGGAATGTTTTTTGCATCTAGACTGTCTATGATTTCTTTCCTGACAAGTAAAAACCGAAGTTTATCATCTTCAATGGACAATGCTGTAAAAATGTCTCTGCAATTATTGAGGCCATGCTCTCATTTTCATTGACTTAAATCTGATGTTTTCAAGTAGCTTATTGTGTGACGCAAACAACATATGCAGTTTATGCTAAATAGAGTTGGAAGGAACCTAGTTTTACTGCAAAAAGTGCTTCCTGAAGCAGAAATGAACATTTTAAAAGCTGTCACATATGTGTACAAAATTATTTATATCCCCAGGTAATGTGGCCTTTGGAAGCACCGCGTGTATGTATATTTGGGATATTCAGAGTGTTTTTAAACTGTTGTACTTTGAACTGCTTACTTGTTTTTCATTGTTGACAGGAATTATGCAGTCAACTGCCCCCAGTAAATACTGCACTAAATAATTGTCTCCAATCCCTTCAGAGATGATAGATTATATTTTAATCTTGCATGAACAAAATTTAGTTTTTTCTTTCAAAGAAGCATGTGCACATTGCTTGTAAAAAAAGAAGAATAAGAAGAAAATTAATCCCAAAGAATACATTTAGATATAACTGTTCCTTGAAATTTTGACCATTAAATTTGGGTTGTCGCTGGAAAACTGAAATGACAGCAAAGGTTCTTTGGCAAAGGATCTAAAGTGGGAAATCAGACAGCTGAGGGCTTTGCAGCCAGTACACCATCGGCCTTTTTTATCTGTACCACATATTGTCCACTGAAGGAGGGCATTGGTTTCACTTTGATTAAAAGCAGATGCTTAAGGCAGATGTTTGGAGTTCAAAAGAATAGAGCTCACGCTTATGAAATGCTTCCCTGTGAGGCACTCAGGCTATGAAAACAGGTACAGAGTGTCCTCAGATTCAAATTTCAGATATTCTAGGTAGTGGGGAAAAAACCCAGAGCATTCACCTAATACAATACTTCCCTATAGGCAGAAGCATTTTTCTGGGTTTTGAGGCTGTTTGTATGGTACACTGCGATTATATTTACCCTCTGTTCGGTAACTGTTCAGAAAAAAACAAAAGTCTGCTCTGCATTAGTACTGTACCTGGTTGTCCCCATAGCCCTGTGGTGTCCATGGGAGGAGGTGGGATGGACAGGATGACAGATGCCTGCTGCTAGGCAGGAGACAGGGCAAAGAGCCTGGTGCTGTAACCAGAGGGCATCTGTCCTAGCTGCATTTTTGGTATTTAATGGCATGTACTGATTTTTTTAAGTAGCCACTCATTTATACTAAAAAAGCTCACTGTTTTACAGAGGAGTGTATAAGGGAATTAAATTGTTAAAAGAAGGGGAGCAAAGCCTCAGTATCATGATCATAGGGGAACCCACAGCCCTGGCTGTCCCTACCCACCCCTTTGGGGCCTCGCCCCACCCGCCCATGGCCCAGGACCCCATTTTATCTCCCCAGGCCTCCCCACCCTGCCCACAGCCTAGAACCCCGTCTCAGCCCCCTGGCGCCCTCAGCCCCTGCCCCAGCGACGCTGCAGCAGGGCCAGTCTCCAGCTCCCCACAGCCCTGTCCTGTCCAGCCATGGGCCCTGGCCCGTGTCCCGTCCTGGCCTGCCCTGGCTGCCCTGCTTCTGGCTGGGCAGGTGGGACCAGGCCCTGGTGGCCAGGCCCTGCCCTGCTGGCCCTGGGATCCCCTGGCCCCTCTCTTGGCCCTGAGGAAGCCGTCGTCACGTGCAGCACCCTGATCATCAGTGCCGGAGCACTGACTACATCTCTGGCAGTAAACTAAGTGACTTGGAGGCCACCGGGCAGAGTCTGGCCACTTCCATGTTATTAAACCCTGTCAGACCTTGGCAGCAGGATGGGCACATAGAAAATGGCCCTTGGGGAATGGTCCTTGGCCCACTCTGCCTTCCAGACCTTCTCTGGTAAGGTTGGCTGTGGTCTTCCAGCTTTGCAAGCATCACGAGCTTCAAAGACATCTTTTATCAGGGTCTTTTATCAGGCCTGCTTTTAAAAAGCCTGAAGTTTTAGAGTTGTCCTATTTCAGATCTTGTAGGCTTTAAAAGTAAATGACAATTGCATGCCTGGATAGATTCCCTACTGGAAGAGCGCTATGTTTGCTATAAACGTGAACATTTGAAATGCTCCAAAGTCTCTGTAAGCAAACTTGTCTGGCATTACTTGGCAATGCGTGTGTTTTCCATTTGCAAATAAATTTCTGAGTGTCCCACAGGGGTTATGAAGGATTCAGAGGAACAAATATTTCTTTTCCTAGAATATTTTACCTCATTTTAGGACAAAAAAATTGTACAATGTGAGTGATTTTAGTTGTTTCTATAAATATAATTACATTGTACTTTATAAAACCTTTTATCCTTTTTGGGAACAACGTAATCTGTTATGTGTTATATTGAAAACACATGAAAGGGGTCCTCAGTGGACAAGCTGAACCAGAAATGCTTTTTGTTACCCAGCGTAGTGTATATGTAAGGAAGAGGAGGAAACCTGAAGGCAAGAGGAAAGGACACAGAAAGCTGCCTATTCTCAGTATTTATCCAGCAACAGTGCAGAAGCTCAGAAACTTGCTGTAGGTGTATAGTGCTGTACTGGGTTGGACAGTCAGGATTAATTTTAAAAGGGATTTCTGACATTTCAACTTCACAGATTTTCTCACTTGCTGTGAGTCTGCAGACCTCTACAAGGATCCTTTACAATTCAGACCTATCTCACTGGGTAGTAATTTAGAGAAAATGTACAGAAGGTGGACCAAGGACTACAGATTAAGGACCACCATCAGCAGGAGTAACAAGAAAGGTGAGATGCTGCTGAATGAGACACAGGCGGTGCATCAAAAAATTAGAGAGAAAACCAGGGGAGAATGGAAACCCTGAAGTCAATGGATGGCAGGACTCCAGGTACATCAGAGACAACAGGAAGCTAGAGGAGATTATGAATAGGCAATGGTCCCAAAAACTGCCATGGAGAGGGGTCACTAGAAGGACTCTTCAAGAAATTTGTTGGGGGACAGTTCTGAATGAGAAACAGGTTGGTCAAGTCCAGCTAGAAACAGAGGGAAGTACACCTGTATCCGGGGTAGAGAGTATTTCATGATACTGGAAAAGAAGGTGAAAAGGCCTATATGGCTTGGGTTAACAGTTCCATGGGGAAGTTGTATAAGAGGATAAGAAATAATTTAGAAAGTCATATGAGCGAAATTTGCATTATCCTATTTCCATCCTGTTCTATGGTTGTGTTCATTATTATAATTTAAAATTTCTACTCTAACAAAGATCCATACCCCCTACTCTCAAAACATAGAAGTTACTCGAGTGAACTAATCTTCTGCACTCCTCAAGCAGTTTTCCTATTTTTGAATTTGATTTATTGAATTAGACACAGATGTTAGACCCTGAAGGTCTCACAAATCTGATCTATGTGGGCAATGGGCAAAAACCAACAGGCACAAAAACTTATGGGCAATGAACCTGAGCTAGTTTCTCCCTTTATTTTCTTAAATTTATTACCCAAATTAATCCTAAAAGCAATTTAGTCAGATGGGCAACATGTGTACTCAAAGGCTGACAACAGTGATACGTTGATAAGACATCCAACCCAAAATTTCACCACAGCAAGTATCTGGCTCAGGGGCACGTGATACATGAAAACCTGACTGTGATTCAGCTCAGATAAGATAAGAGCAGGAAGACAAGTTGGGAGAAATTGATGACAGAGATGGCAGAAATAGTGTCAGCCCCTTTCCTGACAGACCGAAGCTGTTCATATCTAAAATTGTTCACAACTTGGAGCAATACCCCAGTGCTGTCTGATGACAATTCACACTAGCAGCTCATCCAGGTATTACTAATGCTGTTGACCAGCAAGCTGATTGTTCTTCTAAGGTATAGAGGTTGCCACTGGTCTTTGAAACCTTGTCACCTCAAGATTAGGTTATTGCAATATATTTCTTATAAGGCTACCCTGTGAAACTCTTTGGGGTTGGTATTTGCATAAAAAGTAATAACTTGCTCACAGGGACAGTGTCTTGCTAGCAGATGTTTTGTAAATGGCATCTAGACAGATTTTTCAGCCAAATGACATGTTTTCTGCAAGAGACTTTTGTCAGATATCACTCTTACAAGTAATTTATGTGATGATAATTAATAATGATAAGGATACATGAATGCAGTTGAAATGAGACATTTTGCCAATAACTTCTCTGTGAAAGCAAATTTCCTTCAACTTTATTACCCACAGAAATCCAGTAGAGTAGTTTTTAATTTAAAAAATGGAAACAGCATAGGGATGAGGAACCACAGATTTTTTAAAAAATGTAAGCAAACAGGGAAGGCAGCCATATGTTTACAGAAGCAAGGAAATATCTTTTGAAGACATTCTATCAGGAGCTCAAACTGAATGTGTAATTGTCGTGGTTTAACCCCAGCCGGCAACTAAGCACCACACAGCCGTTCACTCACTCTCCCCTCCCCCCCAGTGGGGTGGGGGAGAGAATTGGAAGAGTAAAAGTGAGAAAACTCATGGGTTGAGATAAAGACAGTTTAATAAGTAAAGCAAAAGCTGTGCACGCAAGCAAAACAAAACAAGGAATTCATTCACTACTTCCCATCGGCAGGCAGGTGTTCAGCCATCTCCAGGAAAGCAGGGCTCTATCACGCGTAACGGTTACTTGGGAAGACAAAATGCCATCACTCCAAATATCCTGCCCTTCCTTCTTCTTCCCCCAGATTTATGTTGCTGAGCATGACGTCATATGGTATGGAATATCCCTTTGGTCAGTTGGGGTCAGCTGTCCCAGCTGTGTCCCCTCCCAGTTTCTTGTGCATCCCCAGCCTACTCACTGCTGGGGTGGTGTGAGAAGCAGCAAAGGCCTTGACTCTGTGTAAGCACTGCTCAGCAGTAGCGAAAACATCCCTGTATTATCAACACTGTTTTCAGCACAAATCCAAAACATAGCCCCATAGTAGCTACTATGAAGAAAATTAACTATATCCCAGCCAAAACCGGTACAGTAATGCATATCAAAAAGGACTTCGAAAGAATAACAAAAAAGAAAACAAATTGGTATACAGCAGAGAAGGGGCGGCCATGAAAAGTTTATTCATCAAAAAGTCTATGTTGTATTAAAAGTAAAAGGAAAATAGAACATATAAACGTTGATGAATTAAATGCAAAACAATTATAATACAGGTCAAAACAGATTCTTAGAATCAACTTGTTAATGGCATAAAATTATTAATCAAAAGGGAATAATTAGAAAGAAAACATACCAGAAACTAGAAGCATGGCAGAGTCTGCAGGGTTAATAGGTAGTCAAGATGTGAAAGGTTTACTCAGAAGAGGTAAGACCGTAAGAGCAGAGCTAAATTAATTCGTTGCATTCCTGCTGACTATGAGGAACATGAGGAAGCTCCCATCCTGGAACTGTCAGAGGAGTCATCTCGAGCAGAAGCAGCAGCAGCAGAAGCTTAGAAAAATATTCATTAAATGAAGAGTGATGAGTCACAAGGCCAGGATAACAGTCATCTTTAAAAGGACTGAAATATTACATTGCCAAACTATTAAATGTTGTATACAGTCTATCAATTCAACCACCATCCAGATAAAACAGAAAATGGTTTGTTCTTAAACAGGGACTCATATAGATTATAGCCCAGTAACCCTAATTTCTATACTTGCAAAACTGGAAAAATCTGTCATAAAGGTAGACGTAGTAGGCATGTAGCTAAATTAACACACCAGGAAACAGTCAACATGTTACTTGCAACTTGTTGCTTTGAAAGCTTCAAAAGCTGCTTGTGTTCTCTGAGGAAGCAAAGAAGCATATACATGAGGTCAGGTTAATACAGTGGACCTGGGTTTCCAGAAGGCTCTCAGATGATTGCTCATCAAACACCGTTAGAGAAATTGGGCTATCACAGGTTAAGAAAAAAGTAAGTCCTCTTATGAACTTAAAAGATAAGCAGAGATAAGATGCTATTTAAAGGATGGGAAGCAAAGAAGAGGGAGTAACCAGACAGGTTTTTCCAACTGAAAGAGGTAAAACTGCCATCTAAAAAGGCAGTAAATGTAAACAGTGTACATCCTGTATAGTACCTGCACTGTAACAGGTTCTCAATTAGATATTAACACTTGCCCAAAAAAATAACCTGAGGTCAATTTTTGCTGTGAGTAATTTTCTGTGGGGGAAAAAAAAAAAATCAATGCCCAACATGAACCAAAAAGACAAATGGAGCATTAGAAACTACTAGGATACATAACAAAACAGGAAACTGCATTCTGTTACAGCATAAGTCTCGTGTGTCCACTTACTGAGTAAAGTAAGTGGACATGAAGTTTCTGTCTCCTGGTCATAAAATCTGTAGTAGAAAAGATACAACAGAGATCAACAGGAATAACAATGGTGAAGAATGGTTATCATAGAAGTAGGCTACATAAACTAGGGCTTCCCAGTCTGGTAAAAGGAGGGGAGGAATTTGAAAGCAATCTTTAAATTATGAGTTGCATATAGTAGGTGAGTAGGTAATTGTTATTCATTGCTTCTTACAGTGGAAGAATTAAGAGGGATCAAAAGAGAAATAAGTAGGTTTTTACATAGTCCATAACTACAGGTTGCTGAAGATGCCAAAAAGCATAAGTAAGTTCAAAAAGTGACTAAAAATTATATAGTTACTCTGTACCCATCAAGGCTTACTTTACAGAAAAATGCTGTTACAAACTCAGGAAGTCCCTGCGCCACAGATTTCCTGAAGCTGTGAGGACATACTGGGAGAAGTACCACACAATGCTTCTCCTGCCTCTTGTACACTTTCTTCCAGCAATTAGAACTGATCTTTGTCAGAGACACAGTAGTGAGCTCCTTGCACCCAAACCCCAAATGAAATATGTTCTTATGTATCCTAGTGGGACAGTTTTCTCCCTTTGATTGGCTGATAGCCCATTTACACGGATTGTAATTTCCCCTTTAATGACAGAAGAATTAAGAGAAAGGCTTGTTTCTAATTTCAGAAACATTCATTTTAAAAATGGAAGCTGTCCTTTGGTCTTACACATTGCTAGGCTTTGTACTGTAAATCACCCTCAAATAGTTCTTTTTATTTCTCTATACTTTCCTCACCTCTTCTTCAAATAAAAATAAGTAAAAAATCCTCTAAGCTAACCATTTGCTCAACTAACATTGTTAGGAGGGGTTTTTTGACATTTCTGCAGCAACAGTCAGAATGATATAAAAGCCACAGAATTGACAGGAGGGATCTAAGCTGTGAGCAGAAGGTGTAAATTAAATGAGCTAGCAAATATGAAGTGGCCTCAATGAAAGAATCTCACAAAATATAATATTTTATGGCCATGGCTTTTTACTTTTGGAGGTAAAGGTAAGTAAAGTAAAAGCAAGTAGAGTTGAGATCTCCGGTCCTGAACTCATCCAGCTCTTACTAAACATAGGAAAATAGTGACAACTCAGTGAAAATCACAGCTCCCACTCCATAGTCTGAATTTTTGCAATGTGACACCAAGAGGCAAAGCCTGTTTTAAAAGGTTATAAGAATGGCACTAAGCAATCTTTGTACCCTCTAATCCTAAGATGTTACAGCAAAAAAGCAGTCCGTGATCTAAAACGGTGCAACCAGAAAATGGTCCAGCACACAAGCTCCTTCACCTGAAATTGACTCAAGACTATTCTCATAACGTCAGTATGACTGTAAACTAAACTGGTAAGAAAGCCTAGTAAGAAAGGCTGCCCAGGACAGGAAAAGAGGAGACTAAAAGTGTGAAAAATGCTTTTGCCATCAGCAGATACTCAGGGAGTTGTGAGGATAAGCATCAGGATTTCCTCAAATGCCAGCTGTGAAATATTGTCAGTTATCTAGGGCTGTGCACATATAAGGTAACTCCAGGTCTACTTTTTAAGGCAATATTTCTCTGAAAGTAAAAGGCATCAGAATGGCAGGATTACAAAAGATGATCTGCATATTTTTGCATTTTATCAACTGTAAGGAGTCACACAGAAAATAGCTGCACCTGGCATGATGAAATCTTTTTATTTTATCATTACTAAAAGATAAGCTTGCAAATTGTGAGTTAAAGCTCTGAGCAAGTGGACCATTCCTTAATTTATTGCTTTTAATTTCCTGTGGGGTAAGTTCATTACCAGGTCCCTGTGGAAAAGTTTGTTATTTAACACTTCATCTAGCACCCTCCATGAGGCTTTGTGAAGCCGCAGACCTGAGATCATACTGTCTGTGGGCTTTGCCTTGTTCACAGTGGGAGCAAGCACCACCCCCATGACAGCAACTCTGGCTTCTCTAGTGTGTGTTAATTACATTTCCTCTTGATCATTGGGTGGGAAGAATCTGTGTGCTTGTACATTTTCTTACTTGGTCTGGCCTATCAGCACATTCTTGATGAATTAAGCCTTTGGTTATGACAGAAAGAAAAGGCTAAAGAAAGCATGAGTTATGAAAAGCAAACAAATTCATTTCTTTGCAGCTTCATGTAGACTATAAGTTTGGAGGCAGTGGACATTGCCTTACATTCTCCCCTAAGTTACCACAGCTTTTTTCACATCCACATGTGAGATTGGTGCCATGGGCTTCCAGGTCTTCTGAATGTTTGCTTGGGGACTGAACCTGTTTGTCTTGACCAGTACCGCCATTTGACACATAGATCTCAGTCTGAGATAAGATGTCAGTTTCTAAAGATGATACATAGAGGGCATTCTTCATTAATGTTTTATTTTCTGACAGAAAAGATGGGATACTTTGTTTTCCTAACAGCTTTTGTCAATTAATAACAACAAAAATGTATTTACAGCTAATACCCTTTGTTTACTGTCCTTCAAGCTGATTCCAGGGCTGTTCTTGATACGCTTTGACTTCTCCTGACCCCTGAATGAGTTTTCATACTTATTTTGTCCAACTTCATTCCTTTGTCCTTGGCTCTACCAAGTCACTTGGTAGGGAGGCAGGCTAGTTCTGTATGATTTACATTTTATTTTGGAAACTGGGGTCAGCTATTTGGAGGAAAGAAGGTCATTAATTGCATAAAACAGGCCATTCAACCTGAGTGGGAAGTGATGCAGTCAAGGATAGATGAATTTTACGCTATTTTGGGCAATACAAATTTCACCCCCTTTTTGTACAGACCTATAAATATCTGATCTTAACCAGGAACTATTGTAGGGCAGGCTTGTTGTTTATGGGTAATCTTATTGTTACAATTTAAGATTATATTACATCTGTTCAGCAAGGGGACATGAAACCCCTGGAATGGCCAGAGCAGGTAAGATCAGTGATCCTTCCAGTTGACTATTCTTCCCCTGAGAACAACTGCTTTACAAATCTAGTAAGTAGCAAAGTTTGATATACAGGAGTGTAGCAGAAATCTTGCTTACCCTGTCGGTCAGTCTGGAGGAGTACATTTTTCATCTTCCACTGCAATGGTGTTCACTACTTGACCTACCACATTCAAGAATGATTTAGAATAATAATTTCCAACCCAAACCCCCCAGAAAGCTCCATGCTGCTCTTCAGAATGAGACTGATCAGACACTTATGTTCAGAGGACAGGTAACAAAATAACTGCTAGCAGTTCATCACAAGCCACAGCAGTCTGGCAAATAGGGAGAAATTCAGGTGCTTGAACACATGCTTCTAGTGACATTTTTCTGAGGCCTTATGTTATTTGGCACAGGTATGACATGTGATCTTATGGGAGACCTGTATCTTTTTGGAACAGCTGTTGGAGATTAAGCGGGACATCCTTGGGCACTAAAAGGTCATTTGTCACCTACATTTAGGTAGCTGTATGTCTCTTTTGCTGTCAGAGGCACATTATTGGATTAGATGAGTTAGTATCCCTATTCTTATACTAAATGTCATCTGGGGTAGGCATCAAAGATACAACACCTCATTTCAGTGTAAATCTGCTCTCGTTATAAACCGGCCATAGGTTTGGCACTGCAAGGGTATTCAGTCCTCTCTCTGGCAGAGCATTTAAACACTCGCTTAATCGTAAACAACAGAAGGTCACAAACCTATAAGTCTCAGGTTTACAGACTAATTAAGCTTGATTTTAAGCATCTGCTTAAGTGCTCTGCTGAATTATTATCAGTGTCCTTCATTTCTCATGTTCAAGTCCGCTATCTATCTGTAAAAACTGATCTTTTTAGAATTATAAAAAGACACGTCCCTCCTACATTTCAATTTTCTACATGAGTCTTCAGAGATCATAACTTAGTTATGAGAAAACATTCTAAGAGAAGATTATAGTCAATGGAAATTTTAGTGCCGAGAGCATTAAACATTTGTGTTTTCAATGGAAAAACAGTAAGACTCAGCAGTTATGCCTTGATCTTGAGTTTTGAGGTCAACCCTGGTCATGAATAATCTTTTAGTTGTCTTTAGATCAAATCAAGGTCAGTTTAACATTCCTGTCAAATTGAACATCACAAAAACAAAACTTTTAGAGGGAAGGATGTAAATCCACAAAGAATGAAACCAAGGAAAATGTTTACAATAGCCTTTGCAGGAGTGAAGCTGCCCAGCAATGGGAACAGTTCTGCATGTTCTGCTGTCATCACAGCAAGTCAGCAGAAAAAAAAATGGCTGTTAATACTAAGGCACTGATTTTCATATACTTATTGTATAGAGTTGTAGATTTGCATGTTTTTAAAGGTTCAGACTATTTTACTTGAAAGCAGGCTAAATTAATCATTTTGAAATCGAGCAAACTCCTTTTTGATTGTTGTAATGGAATTTATCTTTGAGAAAACCCCTTGAACTAAGCATCTGACAGTTTTCTCATTGTAAAGGTAACATTCCCATTATCAAATGAACATATACTTGAGTCCCTACTAAAGAGCAAACAAGGAGGAGTTTTGGAAGGTGTGAAAACTGAGTGGCTAGTGGACTCCAGTGAGCAAAGAGACAGGTCTTCCTGAGAGGACTGTTTATCATTTGGCTGTGGATTAAACAGATGCCCCAGGAAGTGTTTTTGCAATGAAGTTCATGTTACTCCATCGTATTTATATTTCAGGATAATGGCTGTCCACATTTGAATTCATGGAAATTAACATGTTCTGACCTTACTGTCTTCAGAATAAAGTCACTTTCAGCAGGTATATAATAAAACAAAGCCATGGGGTTTTTTCCATCTTTATTTAAATAAACCTTGTCAGGAAAGGATTGATAACAAATAACCTATCTATGAATGTTTAAAAGTTAATGGAAAGCAAATTTAAGAGTCCCTCTGTAGCACTACTAATGTGACCGAGAATGTAAGAGCAAAATGTTAATTTTAAAGCCATGGAGCCAATGTACATATGTAGTGATTTATATGAGTTAATTGTATCCATATCTATGTACAGGAGGAACAATCTACAACACGTGTAGATACACAACCCATGATTCCATTTTTATGTGTTTAAATACATAGTCACAATATTGAAACTAATTTTTCCATTTGCCAAACTCCAAAAATACAGAACAAAGCAAACTATGGTGTTTGACTGCACGTATCAGTAATAATTCTATATGTCATAAGATATCCAAACACTTCATTATTTAAAATCTAAATATCTGCAGCGGCTGGAAATGTATCCATTCTTACTGAGAGCTAAGCCCCTACAATTTCAAAAATCAAGCAATTTCTAAGTAATTTGAGTACCTCACAAAGCATTTAAAACATATTTTAGCACTATATTTTCACTCTGGAATAACTAAAAGCACTCAAATTGACATTTACCAAATTTATGCCACAAAAATGTATGTCTTTACATAAGCAGAATTATGTCAAATATCAATCTCAGGAATAACTTTTTGGGGCAGAAATAGCTTAAGTGCAACAAGTGCTACACCACTTAGACACACACAGGTCTATGGGGCTGGATGGGATCCACCCAAAGGTACTGAGGGAGCTGGCAGAGGTGCTCACCAAGCCACTCTCCATCATTTATCAGCAGTCCTGGCTATCCAGGGAGGTCCCAGTTGACTGGAAGTTAGCAAATGTGACACCCATCTACAAGAAGGGTTGGAAGGAGGATCCAGGGAACTACAGGCCAATCAGTCTGACCTCGGTGCCAGGGAAGTTTATGGAGCAGATCATCTTGAGTGCCATCATGTGGCACGTACAGGACAACCAGGCGATCAGGCCCAGTCAGCACGGGTTTACGAAAGGCAGGTCCTGCCTGACCAACCTGATCTCCTTCTATGATAAGGTGACCCGCTTAGTAGATGAGGGAAAGGCTGTGGATGTTGTCTACCTAGACTTTATTAAAGCCTTTGACACAGTTTCCCATGGCATTCTCCTGGAGAAACTGGCTGCTCATGGCTTAGGCAGGCATACTCTTTGCTGGGTAAAAACTGGCTGGAGCAAAGAGTTCCGGTGAATGGAGTTAAATCCAGTTGGCG